>WBMZ01014803.1:0-82941 GCA_013400975.1 Atrichornis clamosus
ATCCCCATCCCTATCCCCATCCCGCCCCCTCTGCAGCTCGCTCTCCCTCCCACCTGGCCAGCGGCACGCAGCAGGAGGGAGGAGGGAAAGCAGGAGCCTTTGCAGGGCACGGGGACATCCCAGGGGATGCCAGCAGTGCCTGTGGGTTGAGGCATTAGGGCTGCAGAGCTGGCAAGAGAGACAGGAAAAGTACAGGCGGAACGGGCTGGGCTCCGCTGGCAGCCGGCGCTGCGGGAGCGGCGTGCGCGGCTCTGCTGATGCAGCAGAAGGTGCCTCGGCGGGCGGCTGGGGTGGGTACAGGGAGCTGATGGATACAGCCAGGTGATGGATGCAGCCAGGTGATGGATGCAGCGAGGTGAGCGGAGCCGCAGGCGCTCTGTCGAGACAGGAGGAGGAGCGCAGCGTTCGCTGGAGCATCACTAATTGTGAGAGGGCAGGCTGAGAGTTCCAAGGGGGTGGAGGGATGCCTGTCACCCCTGCAAGGGTGCCTGGTGGCTGCTGCGGCCAGAGGCACAGGTGCAGCTGAGTTTGAGGCCGAACCCTCCAGCATTCAGCGTGCAGGACCACGAAGCCCTGCAGCAGTGGGGGTCTGGAGCAGCAGCACCCATACCCTGGTGCAGGGGAAGGTGTGGAGGACCCCCTCCTGGGATGCTCAGGTGCCTGCCAAGTTTGCTTGGGGTCAAGCTGGGCTGCATTTGGCCAAACTGCCACCGGGAATCTCGCCAGCAGAGCCCTAAATTCTTTAGGAGGGAGGAAGGTTGGGAATAGCAGCACCACCTGGCTCCAAGGATTGGCCAGTGAATGTGACAGAGCTCCTGTGGGCACTGGCACAACCTGGTGCACTGGGCAGGTGGGCACCCAGCTTATTCCGTGCTGACATGCCCCTGCAGAGGCGGCAGCCTGGTATCCCACTGCCCACTCCCCTGCACGCCCGGGGGCAGCTGTGCCCACGCAGCCCCGGGGCTGGGAGCGGGATGCTGGCTGTCACCAGTGCCTGATGGAGCTGTCACACTTGGCAGCTCCAGCTGGTCTCCTCGGCCGACTGATCCCGTGAGACATCTGCCACTGCCGCTGGGCTCTGCTCTCCCACAGCCCGGCCGGTGCCGTGGCCGGGAAGGGCACTGGCCGCAGCTGGCCCTGGGATTTCGGCACCGTGCTGATGTCCGGCCTGGGATCCGGGATTCCTGCGGCTCAGCGGAAACTTGTTCTGCTGAGTGCAGCACCAGGCTGCTGTGTCTGGTTTCAGGGAAGGCGAGCACCCAGTGCTGGGACACTGTCACCTCCCGAGGGGACAGGAAGAAGGGCTCAGGGGTGCTGCCAGCTGGCTCACAGCCTACTGGGGGGTGACAGTGGCGGCCTGCACATCCTCAGTCCCTCTCCCTTCACACTAGTGGAGCTGGGAGGGTTAAAAGCCAGGCTGCTGCTCTCCGAGGAGGGCTCCTGCCTCCCTCCACGTGGGCACCGACCAGGTAGGACTGAGCAGAGCAGTTGGGCTGCAGCCTCCCAGCTCAATGCAGCAGGCGCAGCGCTGGCCCCGGCTGCCCTGGAGCATCCTGCCAGGGGCTGCCCCAGGAGGACAGTTCCAGCCTCCTCCCAAACCTCTCCGAGCCAGAGGATGCTGTGCTCCCGAACCTGGAGCAGGCAGAGCCCTCCTGCCGATGGAGGAGGAGGAGGTGGCAGCGCTGGAACAGAGCTTCCCATCAGCACCTTATATTTACTGCAAGGTCCTCTGGCTGTGACCTTTAAAAGACAAGGTGGCCTGGCATCCCGGGAGCCGGCAGTGGGCAGGAGGCACCCGCAGGGATCGGGCTCTGCAGGACTGTCCTGGCTGGGTCGGACACGCCGGGCTGGGAGCTGAGCGAGAGGTCCCGGGCACACACTGCGGGTGAGTACCTGGCTGCCTTTGTCATTCCAGCTCTCGGCTGCCTGCAGTTCTCCCTCCGAGCTGTGCTTTCCTCTCTCCCTGCCAGCGCTGCCGCTGCCTCCTCACCCCCGCCCGCAGAGCCGCCTGCCCTCCGGAGTGCACAGGTTCCTCACCCCCTTCCACGGGCCCTTTAAACAAGCAGGGGAAGAGCAGCAGTGTCCCCCGGCCGCCACTGCAGAGGCATCTGCCAGAACCGCTGAGGCAGCCCTGCTGTATCCCAGGAGAAAGTTTCTTCCTGAGCCGGCACAGCCTGAGGCCACCTCCACGGGACCCTCCCCATTCCATCCCTCCAGAGCTGCCCTTCACATCCCTCAGTGCCCCGGACCTCACTGCCCCAGGCAATTCCCCTTCCAGGTGCCCCCTCATGACCTCCCAGCCCCAGGAGCAGGTCAGCCTTGCAGGGACTGTGGCTCTGGGCTCCCCCAAACACCCCAGCAGCCCCCCACGCCTCTGCACAGGACCAGGTGGAGGTCCCTGCTGCCTCCCAACCCCTCTCTTGCACTTTAACACCTGTAATCCCACCCGGTCCAAGGAAATTGTAGTGTTCTGTAAAAGGGGATGTCCTGGTTCTGGAGGATCCGTGTAGCCTCAGTGCTGGGGGTTTGCTGTCACTGCCCTCAGTCCCCTGCAGTGATGAGAACTCACCCTTGTCGTGTCCCACGGAGTCTCCTCCATGATCCCACTGCTTTCCTCAAGTTTTTTGCCAGCAGCATTCCAAGAGGTGTCCCAAGCTGTGGATCCCCCATCCCCTTTGCCTATGGCTGCATTTGACCCCCCAAAGCTGTGTGGGGACAACCCCACGTCCTCCTCCGGGGAGCTGCCCCTCGCTGCACAGCAAAGTTGTCCCCTGCACGGGCCAGGTATCAATTGGCTGCAGCCCCGGCACCAGCCCAGCGCTGCAGGACTGTGTCAGCAGGGCAGTGGAGGTGATTTGGGTGCCCTTCCTAAGGGAGGCAGAGGTGCCGTGGGGAGCTGGAAGTTTTCCGCAGCGCTGACCCCACGCTGAGGTGTCCAGGGCGCAGTGTCCGGGTGGGCAGGGACGCTGGGACAGCTCATCCTGCTGGCACTGCTGCTGGGAACAGGGTGGGCTGAGCAAGGTGGGGGGCTGCGGAGGGGGCAGGGCAGGGCTGGAAGGTGGGAAGGGGTGGTGGCAGTGCCTCGGGGTGGCGCGTGGCCAGACCCTGCTTATGTGCAAAATTGGGATGCGCCGGCGTTTGGCGGCCCTGACTGAAGGGCAGCAGGGAGAGGGACGATGGAGGGCGGCTGTCAGAGCTCCCCTCGCGTCTCCACGGTGGGTGAATTGACGGATGTGCCTATTAACTGTGCCCCAGTTGTGTCGTGCTGCTCGGGAGCACCCTCACGGCGTTTCTGGATTGCTGAGTGGGAGAACGGCCTGGTTACGGGTGTCCATCACCCGGCGTGTGCCCCGGGCTCTGCTGGAGCCTGCTGAGCCTCACCTGCCATGCCTGAGCAGCCGCCAATCCTGGCTCTCTGAGCAGCACGGGTGGAGAAGCTGACAGGGCACAGGTCCCTGTGACAGAGTTGGAGTCCCCACAGTGGGTGCAGAGCACCCCTGAAATCTCCATGTGGGAAGGCTGGGGCAGCACTCCCACCCCCAGCACTGCCCCTGGCTCTGTGGCAGCTCCCAGGGACGGAGCTGTGGACACCCAGGCCCCCTTGGCACCCGAAGCACCACAGCGGGACCGAGCCCCACACAGGAGCAGGCTCATCCCCCCAGGCAGAGCAGATGAGGGGCCTGTCCTGCCCCTTCAGGCAGCAGCACAAAAGCATGGAGGGCAAAGTCGGTGTTTTGTTGTTCTTTTGTTCATTTGACTGTACAAAGAGCAATAAAAACATCCTACACTCGGCAGAGTGCTTGGCGAGAGAAGCCCGGGGGAAGGCGCACACCCAAGGCCACAGCAGACCGAGAGCAGCCCCTCCTGTGTGTATAGCTCTGTATTTGCAGACTCTCTGCGCTGTGTACAGCTATGTACAGACAGATGCATTGGCAAGTTGCAATCCAAGGATAGTGCACGAAAGAAATGAAAGGCAGATGCAAGACTGGCCATGTGCAACACCCGGAGGCCTCTGGCCGCCCAGGTGCCGGCCCAGTCCCGCCAGGAGCCGTGGACAGCCCGGCTCCGGCGGAAGGCGGTGCGGGAGCCCCGCGGCGCCGGACACCGCTGGCACTGTGCGGGGTGTGGGGACAGCCCGGCCCTCCCCGGGCAGCAGGGCCCGTGGGAAGGGGGGCCACGCGTGGGACACGGCACATTCCTGCTGCAGATGGGCGGGGAGCAGTGTGGAGCCCGGCGGGGTGGAGTGGGATGGGCTGGAAAGCGATGGGGCAGAGCAGGGAGGGCACAGCTGTGCCACCACCCCCGGGGCCTGATGGGGACGGCACCTGCACAGGGACACTGCAAAGGTGTCCCTTCTCCCCTGGCAGTGCTGCTCGTGGGTGACGGGACCTCCATCCCCTGCCCCTGGGCAGTGTCCCCGGCGGCTCCGTGCGCTGTCCCCTCCTGCCTGCCATGGGAGAGGAAAAGCTCAGCCCCGGTGCCACAGGGGACACTCCCCGGGTCACTTCCCTGCCTGGACCCCGCGTGCTGCAGCCAGCACAGCTCACCTGCCGGGTGAGGCAGGTGGTACACGGGGCTGGGCGCGCTGGCAGTGCGTTGCCGTGGCAGTTACGGGTGTGCAGTGCTCTGCAGGGAGGCTGGAGGAGGCTCGAGGGTGACAGAGCTGCCCTAACCCCGGGCCTGCTGTTGTGCCCATCCTTCCTCTTCCCCCCAGCAGCTCTTAGTCCTGAGCAGCCTCACCCCACCACTCCCCACCACCTCAGTTTGACACATCAGCAGAACATTCTCCATCACAATTACCTGCCCCGAGAAGGAAATGAGCACGCAAAAGTCAGCCCAGCACCTTGGGCTGAGATGCTCAGACCCAAAAATAGCCCAAAAGCCATTAGTGGTTCCAAAACACAGCCAAGCTCCAAGACACCGTGTGAGCTCACGGCCATTACCTGGCCCTGCTTCTGAGCAACCTGGGACAGTCCCTGAGGAGCACGAGCTTTCTGTCTCAGCACCCTCAGCACTGGCACACAGGACTTGCAAGGAGGGGACTGGCAGCTATCCGGGGTCCCTCGGGACGGGAACACCAGTGCCAGTGCCCCAGGCACAGCAGGAGCACCTCGGGATGAGCCGTGGTCCTGAGGACTGCTGGCCCCTGCTTGCACTTTCTGCCGGGACAGAGTGCGGACATCTGAGCACGGGGCTGCCCAGGCCCCTCTCCCCTCCTGGCACCCCCTGCTCCAGTCCCTCCGTGTGTGGGGACCGCACTGGTCCCCCCTCTCCCGCACCAGCCTGTCCCCAGCACCTCCTCACGGCTCTCTGGCACTCAGAGCAGGGGACAGGCTGGTCCCAGCTCAGCCTCAGGGGCTTCAGCCCCCCCTCCCCAGCCCTGCGCAGCACAGCCAGGCTCCGGGGGCCTTCTCCTCTCTGCGCCCTGCTCCAGGCTGGGTTGGGTGTTTGGATGGAAGGAGGGATGCTCTGGGGAGACAGAAATCCTTGCTCTGGGAAGCACATCAAGAGGGTCACGCTGTACACGGGTGAAGAGGGAGGGGCGGGCAGGGGGGCATTACTTGGTGCCCTCGTCCGGGTTGCCTTCGCCGTCCGTCTTCCCTTCCTCCTCCGTCTTCTGGTCGTCCGTGTTGAGCCGCTGCTGCTTTTTCCGGCGCACACATTTCACCACCATCAGCACCAGGATCACCACGGCCAAGAAGCCGCCCACAGAGGCGCCCACGATGACAGCCACCGTCGAGTCGTGCTTGGGGGGCTCTGGGGAGACAGGGCACGGGCTCAGGGCACGCAGTCTCCAGCGGGAGCCACCGGGAACGGGCAGGGCTCCTGGAGCAAACCCCGCGGGAGGCAGCGCAGAGAGCCAGCCCTGCGGCTGTGGGTGCCACACCACTGACCTTTGGTGAGCACCTTCAGGCTGATGCTGGCGTGGCCCCGGTGCCGGTCCGGGGGGTTCAGGACGTAGCAGTTGTAGGTGCCTTCGTCCTCCAGCTGCACATTTTTGAGGGTGAAGGACACGTCGTACTTGGCGGGGTTCCCGGTGAACTCCACCCGGTTCCCGAAGCGGTCCAGCTGCTTGTTCATGATCTTCATGCGGAACTGCAGGAACTGGGCAGCCGTGTGGGAGAGCAGGTGAGACAGCGTTCGGCACCCCACGGGCTCATTTCCCAGCCAGGCACCCCCTCCCTGCACATGCTGCCCTGCGAGAAACCCCAAGGAATGCGCTTCGAGCTGGGCCCAGGACCCCCCAGCTGATCCCCAGTGAGACTCACCAGCTCCTCCGAGCAGTTACTGCACTCCTGGTATGTCCAGTTGAGGGAAAACTGCTTGTTCTCCACCTTGTAGCAGGAGTTGAAGGTGCAGGAGAGCTTCACGGAGGAGCCGTTCAAGGCATTGATGGTGGCGGGGGCCATGACCTCCATGCCCAGTCCTGGGGGTGCTGCCGAATGCAGATGGATGGGGGGGTGTCACAGGCAGCCGTCCTGCTGGCTGAGCCCATCTCCCCGTCCTGCCCTGCCTGCAGAGAGCTCTCCCCAGGGCCCGGCGTTGCCTTGCAGGCACACCCACACACTCTGCATCCGGCCTTAACCGGGCTTTCCCTGCACAGCAGCGACACGGAACAGGGGGAGCAGCCCCTTGGCTGGACCATCGTCCCTGCTCTGCCAGGCCGATGACCCTTCTGTGCCATCCCCGGTGCTGACTGCTGCTGCCTCGAGGCCAGCCCCGCTCGCTGCCATCACCCGAGGCTGTGCTGCTGCGGGATCGATGGCGCTGTGCGAGGGCTGCAGCGTCAGCACGCGGGGCCGGCGCCACATCCACTCGGAAATTTATGGCTGCGCTCATCACATTTCATTCCCAGCAGGACACAACGACAGCAGCGAGGGCTGGGATCTGCCAGGGCTGGCCTCAGGGACTTTGGGGGAATGCAGATGCTTTCCCCTGCCAGCAGTGGCCATGCAAGGATTCTCCAGCTGGGGGTGATCAGAGCAAGATCCCGATTGCTCCCAGGGGAATGAGGCCATCCCTGCTCCCCGGCCTTGCTGAGAACAGGGGCATTGCCTGGTGCAGCTCACAGGGCAGGACTCACCTGGGGAATGGGCAGGGATGGGGTGTCTGTGCCCTGCTCCCTCCTCCACTCCTTCCCTGCAGCTCCCCTCAGCAGCACCCCAAACCCAGCATCCAGCACCTTCTCCCCAGGCTGGCCAAGGGGAACAGGCTCCTGTGCAGCCAGCTGGCTGCAGACACGAGGCCAAGCCCTGAGAAGCACAGGGACACAGGACAGCGAGCCCTGGGAGCGACTGGAGTGTGGAGGGCGGCCGTGGCACCCTACAGGGCAGGGACAGTGACACTGCCACCAGGTGCTTTTATGATCACCTCACCTCTCCCCTTGGGCTGCTGCTCTTTGCTCTCAAACCTTCTTCCCGAGGCCAAGCTGGATGCATGTCAGGGCTGCTCCGCTGGCCGCTCCGCTCCGTCTGCAAGCAGGGCAGGAGAGGGGCCAGGCTCTGCAGCCAGGGAACACCGCCTTTCCCAAGGTGCAGGTATGGCTGCTCAAGCCACAGGTCTCGCTGGGAGGTGTGAGCCAGCAGCACCCTGAGGCTGCCCGAGGGCAGAGAGGTGCCCTCAAGTACGGCCAAGCCCTGGAGACGGCTCCTTGCAGTTCTGACAGCCATGGGGAACAACCTCCAGCCAGCCCCAGCGCAGGGAGGGCTCCCACTGGGCTCAGGGAGACAGGGACGGGGTCAGCTGCTGCATGGGGACAAGTTGCAGCACCCGAGGGAGGAAGAAGTGTCCCGAGCCAGTGTTGCAGCCTTGCTGCCCCAGTGCAGCCCACCACCTTGGATGCCTTCCAGAAAACCTTGCAGGGATGGGAGAGAAGAGCCAGGAGCGGCCTGTCCTAGCAGGAATGCTTGGGGGGCATCCCTGCATGGAGCCCCTGTCTGAGTGCCCCTCACACGATGCCCTGTGTGCCTGCAGGTGGGTGACATGGCCTTGTCCCGTGTCCTCGGCGTGCCCCAGGGCTCCACAGAGGGATGAGATGCCACCAGGAGCAAACCCGTCACCCCAAGCAGGGAGAGCGTGACCTGGCAGGACCTGGGAGCTCCCATGTGTGTGGCTCCAAACTTTGCCATTCCCCGGGGCACAACAGAAGTGGGGGAAGACACCCCCAAACCCCCTGGGACCGACCGTCCAGGCCGCGTCCTGCGGCGCTGCGCAGGCTCCCGAACGCTCCGTCACGCTGCACCCGGGCTGGGGGGGTAAAATTACAGCAGCCTCTACTGCAGCCCTTGCTAGGTTTTGTATCCTCCTTTCCCAGGCTCTCTCCTCGGGGAAAGGCAGCCCGTCAGGAGCTCCAGGACAGCACTTCAAAGAAGCGATGCGTTCCCGGCCGCGATCGATGCGGACGCGGGGCTGCTGACACAGCACTGCTGGCTGCGGGGCTGGCCGGGACACAGCCCCCCCAGCCCAGCCAGCACCCAAGGGACAGCCACGAGCCACCACAGCCCACCTGCCACCACCCAAAGGACAGCCACGAGCCACCACAGCCCACCTGCCACCACCTTCCCAGCCCTGTCCCCGCGCCAGCCCGCTCCTCTGCCTGGCATGCAAAGGGCTTTGTGCTCCACGCCCAGCGAGCAGGATGCAGGGCGTTTTTAGGAGAAGATGCAGTGGCAACATACCCCCCACCCTGCCCGAAAGCAGGTCACCCTGGCTGGTGGCTCTCTCTCTGCAGGGTGCATGCCGGAGCACCTCTGTCCCCATCCCTGCGGCACGGCGCTTCCCGCTGCGCCGGGAGGGGCTGGGACGTGGGGATGGGATACGGGGAGGGGGCTCCTGGCCAGGGACAGGGGTGTCTCCCCACCTGGACACATGCAAGGGCTCAAGCCGACACTTACCCAGCGAGAGGAGCAAGGTGAGGCCAGTGAGGAACAAGGTGGGCTGCGGGAGCCAGGCTTCCGGGCTCATTTTGACGGATTTTTGTGTGTGGAGAGGACGTGGTGTTGGTGTGGATTTTGGAGGTGGTGGAGGTGTTTTTTCGAACGCCCGGGTTATTTGCAGGTGACATATAACATTAGAGCTGCTTTATCCCCACAGCCCAATATGGCTGGAGCGGAGCTGGGGCGAAAAAAAGCAGTAAATGCTGTGGTTGGTGGATTGCAGCCGGCGGAGTGGGAGGGCAGAAAAATTTTCCCCTGAACTGCAGGCAACAGCTCCTGGCACTCCGGCTCCGTGCTCTCCGCATGGGCTGTGTCACAGAGCGGGTTCCTGCGGCCCCTGCAGCCCCCCAGGCTCAGTGGGGCCGTGCAGGGGTGTCCCCTCTGCTCTGCTGGAGGCTGGAGACCAGCCCCACTCACAGCATCCACAGCAGCACTTCCCACTCTGGAGAGCCCAGCGGGGCCCGGGAGCGTTGGAAATGCGCTCATGAAGCCAGAGGGAGAACAGAGGGGCTGATCCAGGCCGGGAGGAGCAGAGGGCCCCAAGCAGCCCAGCCAGCGTGCCCCAGGTTGGCTGCAGCAGGTAGAGGTGCTCCCGGTCACCTGCCCGCTCCTGGACAGCTCCCTGGCTTCCCAGGGCTGCCAGACCCTGCTGGCTCCTTCCCCTTCCCCAGCAGCATCCTCTCCCAGGGTAACACCTCTCCTCACCCAGCCCTGGGGACGGGGAGGCTCTGCCCAGCAACAACAGGGCTAGAGAAAGCCTTTGGTCCTGTTTGCACCATTGGTCAAGGAAGCCTTCGGGCCCCGGACTCCAAACCTGGATTTCAGCTGCAGGGATGGGTACAGGAAAGAGATGGCACAACCTCCTGGGGACCAGAGAGGCAGCGAAGCAGCTGCTCAGGCCCTGGTTCTCGTGCCCAGGTGGGATTTGCTGGGACAGCATCACTGGGGAGGAAGCAAGGGATGCCCTGGAGCCAGGGCACGCCTTGATTCCTGTGCACCAGAGCCCTGGAGAGGAAGGGAAGGGGCAGCAGGGAGGCAGGAGGGATGCAGAGGGGCTCTGCTGCCTGACCAGCTCCAGGAGGGGAAGCGGGAGAGCTGGGAGAGAGGGCTTGAGAGTGTCACACAAACTCACTCAGCAAACACTCACTGCACAGACAGAACTTTCCTGCCCACACTGGGCACGCAAAGCCCGCTCCGCTCTGCTGCTGCGGCTCCCACGACCCTACAGAGGTCACATTTCCCCCCCCGACCCCCCAGATCCAGCTCCGGGTGCTGGTTCCTCCCGTAACCCCATCCCGGGGCTGCCTGCGGGAAAAGAGAGCAGGGTGTCAACGAGAACCAAGGAGCGCAGCGCCGCGCTGCAGTCTCCGGCAGCGGTGGGCGGCGGAGGGTCCCGGCTCCCTCCGCACCTGGAGGTGTCAAACATCTATAGATAGAGCCCAGCATCCACAGATAGAGCCCAGCGTCTATAGATAGAGCGCGGGCAGCGCCAGCGCCCGCCCGGACGCTGCCCCGGAGGCCCGGGAGGGGTTGCGGGCTCCCCGCGGGCGGCGCTGCCCGTCCCGGTGTCGGGTGGGTGTGCACCCACGGCCGGGGCTGCGGCAGGGGGACACGCGTGGGGCACCCCACTGCCCGCAGGCTCTGTTGCTCCCCTCCGTGCCCACCCTGCTGCCAAGGGACCCCTTTTGTGGCCCGCTTGGCTTTGCTCCTGCCCGGAGCCAGCGGGGCCGGCGCAGGTGCCCTGTGCGAGGCTGCACGTGGGTGCAGGGGCTCCCGGGCCCGGGAGGTTTTGGCACACTTGGACATCACATGCTTAAGCAGGAGGTAAAACGAAGACAGGAACAGGGAAGACTCCCTGAGTTTTATTATCTTCAGAAAAATACCGTGACGGCTCCCACTGCACCTCCCCCCTTGGAGATCCTTATCCCGGGCCAGGATCAAAGCTGGAGCTTGGAGGCTGTGCCCACTGTGCTCCTCTCCAGAGACCAGGGGGCAAGAGCCTGAGAGACAGGTCTCCCCTGGTCCCCTGCAGACATCTGGAGTGGGCTGTGCCCCAGCAGTGCCCTGGCACAGAGCACACGGTGAAGTGTCACCAGTTCTCAGAGGAAAAGGGACAGAGGTGTCTTGGACACACCTGGATAAGGGCTTCCATCCCACAGCACAGCTATTTCTCCCGCTCTGGAGGCCAGGGAAGTGCCTCCTCTGGCCTGCTGTGGGGCTCCTCGCTCTGTCCATGCCCCTGTCTCCCCTCTGCCATCCATTCTGACGGGATCACCCTCTTGGCCAGCTCCACGTAGATGCCGTTCTCCTGGCAGTGAGAGGGGTGCTGCAGGGAGCAAGGGACAAGGTCTCAGTCCCACCACAGGTATCAGGGTCTCTTTGGAGGGGGCTGGGGGCAAGGGGTGCTGCTGTCTGGCGCGGGGAGTGAGGCCCTGGATGCTGTGACCCTGGTGAGGGGGGCAGTGGTTGGGGGTCCCACCATGCCTGCCGCAGCTGGGGCAGCTCCTCGCTCCTCACCATGGTTATGTACGTGTCCTCAGCTCTCCTCTTCTTCTTTGCATCCTGCTCAGCCTTGGGTACCTCAGCCCCCGGGATGGAGGAGTAAAGTGCCTCCTGCAAGGGGCAGATCAGGATGTTTGGAACCGAGCAGCCCCCAGACACACGAGGGCTGCCTGACCCCAGCTGTAGGACAAGCAACCGTGGTTGTAGCTGGACAGCAAACAGCCCCTCGCGCCTGGGCAGTGTGGGATCCCCTCCCTCAGCCTCCCCCTGAGCCCTCACACCCAACCTCAGGGATCCCTCCAGCCTCAGGTCCCACCTCTGCTTTGTTCTTGCTGCTGCTCTTCCCCGTCCTCTCCAGGGCAGTGTTGGTTGCAAACCTTGAGGGAAGGCAACGGCAGTGTCATCCCTGGTGAGAAGCATCTGCTGCTCCTGCTGTCCCTCCCTCCCTCTCCTGGGACACCGACGTCCCTTTGCACATGCCTGGCCAGGCCATCCCTGCTGCTGGCGCAGCCCAGCGGGTTTGGGAGCCGAGGGGACACCGGCCAGGGCAGAGTGACACTAGATGGCAGCAGGAGCCTGCACCCCACACCTGGGGAGCTGAACCCTCGCACCTGGGAACCCTCACACCTGGGAACCTGCCCCGGCAAAGCTCGGCCAGGGAGAGCAGCACAGGGAGGTGCCTTCTCAGCCCCGTAAACCCAGAGGCGGCGTTGGTACCTCTTCCTCACGCAGAGCCCGGCCAGGAACGCCACCACAACGGCCACACAGCCACAGCCCACCGCGGCCGGCCAAAACCCGGAGTCCCGCGGGGGCGCGGCATCCTCGGCGCCCACTGCTCCTCGTCCTGCCGGGGAGACACCAAGGCAGGGGATGGCACCGCAGGGACCCCGGCCCTGCTGCGGGAGAGCCGTGGGGGCAGGTCCGGGAGCCTCGGGGTGGAGGGGAGCAGCCCCAGGGCACGGCACGCACCTCTGGGCACCGCGGGGCTGACGAGCAGCACCGTCTGGCTCTTGAAGATGCTGCTGTTCTGGCACAGCCGGATCTCGCACTCGTAGGTGCCGCTGTCGTTCAGACGCACATCCTGCAGCTGGATGGAGCCGTCCAAGCGGGAGATGTTCCCCCGCCACTGCACCCGGTTCTTGAAGCGGCCCACGGGGACACTGCGGTTGCTGTAGTAATAAAACACCACCTCCTCCTGCCAGGGCACCGGCAGCGGCAGGGGAAAGGAGCGTCAGGTGCCCCGTCCCTCCTCAAGAGCCCTCAGATTCACACCAGCTCCCTCTCCCCGTGGGGTGCTGTCCTTGCACAGAGCCTGGCGCACTCCCGCACCCCGGGACAGCCGCAGGATGGAGCCCCCAGAGCGGCGCTTCCCTGGGGGAGCGGGGCCGTGCGGAGCTGTCCTGCCACCACACGGGGAACCTTCTTCCTCTCACGGAACCGTCCTCCCCTCGTGGCCTGGGCCAGGCCGATGGGCTTCCCCTCGCCCTCCCCTGCCACCGGCCCCCGTGTCCCCTCCACTGCCCACCCCCGTCGCGACCCACCTGTGTGCCAGCTCCTGCCTTGCGCACCCAGTCCACTTTGTGCAAGGTCCATCCCCTGCTCTCCGGGTCTAGGAAGAGGCACTGCAGCAGCACAGAGTCCCCAGCCCTAGCTCGGAGCTGAGGCTCCGTGAACACCCAGCCAGTCCCGCTGCATCGCTCTGCCGGGGACAAGGACAGCAGGATGAGCCCAGAGAGGACGGCCAGGTGCAGCCTGCCTGTCCCCATCGCTATCTCCTCTGCAGAGAAGCCTGGGGCTCACGGCACTGACCAGTCCAGAGGCCAAGCCTCTGCCTGAGCCCTGCTCGTGGCGTGCCTGGGATGTGGGGCAGCACATCCTCCCACTGCCACTCCGAGGGCTGCTGTGCTTGTGATCAAGCCGAAGGGAAGTTGGGAAGCACAACCCCTGCCCTCCACGCCTCGGAGCCAAAGTCTGCAGCTCCTGCAGGGCTGTTCCTGTGAGTCACTGGCTGGGAGAACCTGTGCAGCTCTCATCTGTACCAGGCCAGGGGCAATTCAAGCGCTTCACATGTATTTCAGTTCCTCCTTCACTGCCCATTTGGCTTCCTTCCCCTTTGCTCACAGGCTCCAGACCAGGGCTTGTCTGGCCACGTAACAACAGCTTGAGGTTGCTAGAGAAGCTGGACAGTGAGAAAGACAAGCAAACAACGAGAGGAACATCAAAGAGCACAGAGCTGACACAACCTGCACGAAGCAGCTGCTGGCTCGCCGGGCTGCAGAATGTGTGGCAGGAAGGGGATTAAAAGTCTAAACAATTCTCTGAAACAAGTGGGGCAGAAAATGTCACTAGAGCTCATCAGAAGAAACCCCACCTGCCTCAGAGCCTGCGTGGCACCAGCAAGGAGAGGCCGAGGCTCTGGCAGTTGTTTGTTGAGAACTGGGTGAGCTGATTCAGCGGGAGCTGCTCAGACAGGCACGATTGTCCTCGTGGCTGAGCCACTCTGCTCAGCCTGTCCACAAGGCACTGAGGGCTGGGCCCTGGCCAAGCACCAAGTGCTTGTCTGAAGCCCTGTAAATAATGAATGCAAAGTGCTACAGCTTCCCAAACAAGTTCTTTTGGTCTTGACCAGCTGCAGAGCTAAAAATGACAAATATTTGCCAGCGGAGAAGACGTGGGGAGCTTGTTGCCTCGAGCAGAGCCAAAATCAATACCTTGGAAACCTTTCCCTGTGTTTAGACTTGGTTAAGCAGTTCTGCTTCCCGAAAAGCCTTGGAGCCTAAGTACAGGACACATCCAGGGATGCCATTGCAATTTGGAGCCTGTCTATAGGTGAGGTCTGCAGGAAGGGGAGATGCAGCACACGCAGGGGCCAGAGGAGTGATGGTGCCCAGGAGAGGAGCCCACTTAGTGCTGCAGCTCCAGGGGTTCTCACTGCAGGAGGACAGGAACAGCAAAGGCAGAGGGGAAAGCAGAGGTAAATAAAACTTGGAGCTTACCCAGCCATGCCAGCATCAGGGTCAGGCTCAGCAACGCCTTCATCTCACTCTGAAAAGAACAGCAGAGGTGGCACATGCTCCAGTGTCCCCTGGGGCAGGACACCAACGACTGGCAACCAGCTCAAGGTCAGAGGAAGACTCTGCTGTGCAGCCTCTCAGGTTGGCAGCCTGAAACTCAGCGAAGCACAGAGGGCAGACAGCAGGGCTCTGGGTTTTGAGACAGCTCTGAGCCCTGGAAAGGAAGAGCAAGCGTCGGGGAGAGGGCTCAGCCTAAACCCCTTGTGTGTTTTCCCCTACGTTGTGAATCTTTCCGGTGGTTTGGGGGTCAAGCCTCTGACATCTGAACCGAGATGTTCACAGGTGTTTAGTCTGCTCCCAAAGCAATCAGACGCTTTTAATACGACAGAATCAGAGAAGTCTGGCCCTGAAAACGAAGGCCCCCTACTCCAGAACTAACCCCAGGGTGTTGCACATGGTGAGAGGTTCTGCTGGAGCCCTCCAGGGTCTCTTCAGGTCACTGGATTCAGCTTGACCTGCTCCACACCTCTCAAAATAAAGCTGACATCTCCTTTCTGCACATCATGGATGTATCCTGCAGCCCGGGGAAGGACTGGCTGTCACCATCAGGAATATGCCAGCCAGTGCCCAAAGGCAGGCAAGAGTCAGCACCCTGCATGCCCTGTCCCTGCTCCATGATTCCCAGCTATGCCCATTCAAACTTATTTAGGGGTAAAAAGTTACTGAGAGAAGCTCTCCTGGCTGGAGAACCCTCACGTGAAGCTGGAATTGAGGCTGCCATCACCAGCACGTTTTCCAGTACTGCAGAATTGAAATAGAAATAGAAAGACAAGGGCTGAATCACCTCTGATATCATGGCAGCTTCTCGCTTCTCTCTTTTTTGGTCCATCCTGCAAGTGAGAGGATCTCTAGATCAGCCTCAGACAGGGGTTACAGGCCCAGAATCAGCTGCTGGGTCAGTTCTAGGCTGAGAAAGTCACTACAGCTTTGCACCCTCTGCCCTTCATCACTTTCCTCTTTCCACAAAGATCCTGAGAAGTGGCAACAAACCTCCTGAAGTTCTCTCCAATCCGCCTTTCAAAACACAGGACCCCTCTGGGGGTTGGGGTTTTGTGTGGTTTGCTGTGCTCTTTGTAGCTCAGCTGTGACACAGTTTGCTGCACGGCCGACCTACAAACACAGCCAGACTCCTGCTCAGCCCCAGGGCCCTCAGCTGGCTCAGGGCAGCAGGCACAGCATCCTACTTTTCCAGAGACACTGCCAAGCCCTGCAGAACTCAGGCAGAGCTGCACCCTCCCAGGACCACCTCCCTGCAGGAGCCAAAATAGCAGCCAGCTTAAAAAAGTAGTCCTCAGCTGCAGAAAGCTGGGATTTCTACACCCAGAATCTCCAAAAATTCCCTGCAGCTCAGCGGCTGAGGCTCTGGGCCTTTCTTGCCATTGAGTCCTTGCTGGATTTGTTTTCCTATTTTTGAGGAGAAATTCTGGCCCTGTCTGGGAACACGTTTTTGGAGGGTGTCCCCTGTGTGACACACACCAAACAGAGGGTGCTGTGAGGCACCAGCTGGAGACTGCACCCACTCACCAGGCTGTTCTCTGTGTTATAGTGCTGACACATCCCAGTCACCTTTCCCAAACAGACTGGGGGAAAAAGGACACAGATACCACACAGCCTTCACATTTCCCTACTTTTGCACATGGTATCTGAATCACCAGCACTTCTCTTTCCATGGTTCTCTTTTCAGGAAAAACAAATTTTAAAAACATCCAGAAATAAATATTACAGCAAAAAATACTCACCTAGTGTGGTTTGGAGAAGTCAGCTTGTCTTCATGAAGGGTTCTCCAGTGACTGATCTGGAGTATCTGAATCAGTTGCTAAATCATCTCAGGGTTGCATATGCAAGATATTTCTCTTGGCAGCCTTGGTTCCTTCTCTCAGGTTGAGTCTGGTGGTCACGTTCACACGCAAGCGGAAGCAAAGCAAATTAGGATGTGCAAGGGCTGCAACAGAGAGGGATAACGAGCTAAAGACGCATCTCCCCGAGAGGGGTGCTGGGGATGGAGCACCTCGCAGGAGCTGTGGCTCAGGCCCGGCGTGGCAGACTGGCCTGACCAGTCATTATGACCAGGCAAGGACACAGAGATTCCTGGCACGCAACCTGTGCTCCCTCCTGCCCTGGTTTTGGGGCTCAGAGCTGCTTAGGGAGCTGGCACCTCTGGATCCTGTCCCACTGAGGCAGCAGCAACACTGAGAAACTTGGACATGCCTCACTCCTGGTGCTCCCTCCTGAAACACTCAGCAGACACTGCTTCGCCTCTGGTGCATCCCTCCACGGCCACTTTGAGAGCCCAGTTTAACCCTTCCTCTTTCTCTGAAGCACCAAAGCAGCTCCAGTTCTCTATTCCACTATCACACCCTTCTCTGTTCCAGCAGCAGTGGTTTAATGGTACACCAAGACATTTGCATCTGGGCAGCAGAGGAAGTTCAGCCTCACTCGTGCTCAGCACCATTCACAGCTCCGAGGGGGCAGCTCAGCTTTGCACCAGGAATATCTACCCAGGATCCAGCACCCTCATGGTTTTAAGGGCTGAAAAGCAATATTCTGGAGCAAAAAGGAGGCCTTTTTCCAAGGAGAACTCGTGTTGTGTGTGACTGCTGGGAGTGGAACGGCAAAGCCACTTCCTCCAGGTTGCACAATCCCACCAAAAGCCTTTCTCAGGAAAGTTTTGGCTGACAGAGATGTTGTGTCACCAGGAAGCACGAACATTTGAAATATTATTTATAGTAGACAGGAGAAAAATGTGTTTCTTTATCTGGAGACACAGAGCTGCAGCTGACCTACTTCTCAGGGAGGAGCTTCAACACACCTACAACTTGAAGGGGGACTCGGTACCTGTTCCCTTTTGGGTTAAAACTGCTCCCTGAACATTTTACCCATCATCACATGGCAATTTTTACACCTAAACAACCACTCAGGATGGCAGTTTTATGAGTTTGACTATATTTAGCCAAATAAAGAGACACAGAGCTCAGAATGAAATAAAGCAATTTATTGGTAATGGCACATCAAAATCAGCAGTAAACTTGTACCACATCTGTAAAAGGAGAATATTTGATTAAGACAGAAAGGAAGCAGCAAACAGCAGCTCTTCAGGGACTGAGTGAATGAATTCCACTGCATGATTTGCCACTTCCCTCAAATGGGACCTTGAAGAAGGGAGGAAGAAAACAACTACTGCAAACAGAACATTCCTTTGGGCAGAGCTTGAGTCCATGGCTGAGGTAGATGGGGTTATGTGTCCCCAGTTACAGAGTCCCCATTTGCATTTCTGATTAAGAAAAAAAAAATCAGTTTTCTATGAATTGTGCTTCACTTCTACAAGTAGAAGGAGATGTACCCGATGATGCAGCTGATTAAACCAAGAAATACTTCAAAAGCAGTAGGTTCTCTTCACTCCGAGACAAAGGATGCCAGATACCACTTCATCAAACTGGTCTGAGTCACTCTGGTCCAAAAAACCTGAGAACAAACATTGTTAGTGCCCAAAGATGAGCAGCCCAGGGAGCTGGGGCAGCCTGTGCTTCTGGCAGTTGGATTTCAAGGGCTCAGGAAAGGATGGATATGTCACCAATAAATCAATTTACAGGTAAACCAAGACACCTTGGCACTGTAGGCACTGAGGCTTCTGTAGGCACTGCACAAGTGGAGTTAAGATATTTTCTTTCCCCCAATAAATTAGAAAGATTTTTTAAAAAAAAAATCATTGTTTTGTGCTCAAATAGAAGTGAATTATCCCATCAGCATTATTTTTCCAATCTACCAAGAGCAGAGCTTGTCCTTCAGTCTGCACTGGTTATCCAGCAGCCTTCAGAAGTGTCTAACCATGATTTTCAGTGCTGTACTCTTATTCCTTCTCCGTGGCTTCAGTCTTCCATCAGTACGGATCTTCCTCATCCGTGTCCTAAACGGGGAATGTGGAGAGAGAAATTGAGATTATGTGTGAAGACATGAAACAAGTCATGAGTTCAACCAAATGCTGAGGCTGCTGGGCTTCTGAAAAGAGCCTAAATGCTTCCCAAAAATGCTGCTGTGCGTGAACAAGCCAGAGAACTTGCATAAATATTGGGATAAATCAATCAGTATATATGATTGAAGCACTTGTAGCTAAATCTGTTTGCCTTTGCACAGAGACAATCAGCACAGCATAAGCAACACAAGAAATGTGTTTTATGAGAAGCAGAGGCTAAAGACGAACCACAAAGTGCAGCACGACCCTGCAGAGACAGTCCTGAGCAGCACAAATTGTTGTTTTCCAGCCCTGAAATCCACCCATTTTCAGAGCCCTGTGGTTGCTGTAACCACGCAATCATTTGAGGGTGCCAACCCTGCAGCTCTGAGCTGGAAACTCTCCCAAGCCCCTCAGCTCTGCAAGGGAAATCTCACTGGCTCTCCAGACTTTTTAAGCCTAAAGAGATTTTCCACTGGCTTTGCAATTTTAATTGTTTGGTCACATATGAAGCATGAAAAAGTACATTAGAGAAACCTAAAAAATGCAGAATCATTAAAGTGAGGGTTCTGAGAGACCTGATCAGATAAATATTTCAGTATCAGAGAGCAAAGAATCAAACCTGACAAGACACTCTACATGAAAGCCGCAGGATTGTATCATTACGATTTGTCTCCTCCCAAAGGATGAGGAGATGTTTTTCAACTTTTAAGATCTCCCATTCCTGACAGCATTTCCCTCACCAAACTGGGGCTCCATCCTTTCCCACCTCTCCACCTGGTGCCTCCCTGTTCCTGGGTTGTCACTTGGAGCAGCCTTTCCACCTCCCAAGGCAACTCTCCCTTTGGCACAAAGCATTCCCTGCTCTCTGCACGTCTCCAAACCCTTGTTCCCAACACTGCAGCTTTGTACCTGCTGTGTCTTATGCAGGACTGTAAATATTTTATATTTCACTTACGTAATTGCTTGTTTTTCATCCTGTGTCTAATAGAAACCATCAGCACACGCCTGTCTGAAGGCTTGGGCATTTAGGACATTTTAAATCACTGCCATTAGAAGAGTGAATCAAGCAACACGTATTTAAATCCTCCTTAACACAGGTCCTGACTGAGTAGAAAAGGTGCAAAGGTGCCTCTGAGGCAAATTTGCTCTGCAGGACACGGTGAAAAAATGAAAGCACTCTCAAATTGGGCATTTACTCTGGAATGTGCCACACTTGTGGCTGCTAATTCCAGCACACAGGACTCACACAAAACAAGTGCAGCAGGTGGCAAAACCACTCAGGATCTGAGCATAAGGCACCTGACTAACAGGAGCTGCTGACGGGGTAGGAAGCGAAGGAGCAGGAGCAGAAGGCAGCCACCACTTGACAGAGCACAGCAAACAAGAAAGCAGAAACAAACAAACAAACCAACCACAGAGGTTTAGCAACACTCTGCTGCAGTGAAAGCAGGCCACAGGAGGAAGGTCTCCAAAAGAGAGGCAAGGCTGCACCCCACCACCAGCTCTGCAAGAAACATGGGGGGCTGAGGGGTCTTTAAAGAAACCACACAGCAGCTGGCACTTAAATCCTGAGTTTTCATCTTAAATGACAGCTTTGATTTCAGTCAAGTCAAATGAAAAACCAATCTGGTGGATCTCAAGACAACTTTCCCCACCAGTATGACCAGTAGCTCTCACCCCCTATAGCTGGGAAGCACCAAGGATCCATTTGGGACAACTCTGGGACATCCAGAGGTGATGGGCCAGGCTCTGCCGGCTGCTCCTAGCACCTCCTCTGAGCACCAAAGTTGGCAAAACCACTGTGAAAACACCAACTTTCACTTACCACACAGTTCAGGCACCACTCCTTGAGTTTCCCCCCACAGCCAGCTGTGCCCGTGTGCTCAGGCCTGCAGGAAAACACAGGATGAGGTTGGAATTTTCCCCCCCAGACATACTGACTTCTCCTGTGGGCTGAATTCTAGTTAGACCACATGGAATTGAAGGGTTTCCATCGTGATGAAAAGCCTTTGACTCTGCACAGCAAAGCCAAAAGGACTAAAAACTGCCAGCTCCCTCATTTTGAGAGAAGATGTTTCACTCAAGGGCCACAAAGAGTAAAACAAGAGTTGCTTTTTGACTGGCAAATCTTACAACACCAAACACTGCAGTAAAAAAATCATTCTGCAAGGAACTGTGGTACTGAATTCATTGCAAAGCCAGGTGCAGCTGCAGCAGCACCTTGTCATTCTTACTACTGAACCTTTCCAGAGCAGGAGGGAATTCAGTCTCCAAGGCTCCTTCAGTACCTGGCATCTCTGCTGAGGCCTCCACAGAGGAACCAGGTGGCATTATTTGGTTTGTTTAGTTGTTATGGAGACTTCACACCAAAAATGCAACACATAAAGCTCACACATGCAAAGTATCTTGCTGACTCAGGCTAAAATAAACCTGATTACAGAAGTGAAATACTGGCTAACCCTAAACTTCTTCAGTTCCATGTCACTCCTCACACGAATGACAGAAAAAGGGGATGTGCAGCGCTTGGTTTATGCTCCAACATGGGGATTTTCCAAAGCTTTCTGACTGCTGAATGGGAAGCAGAAATCGGTGACTTCACTGCAGAGACTGTGTGTTGAAGGAGAGTGGGGAAACAAGGCCCTGTGCCTGTGTCAACACCCCAAAGTGGAAATACAGGCTTTAGGCTGCAGCCAGAACTTACTCATCAGACACTTCGATGGAGGATTTCTTGCAGCCAGATTTTCTTTTCTCCTTCAGCACTCGGAATTTCCTTCCCATCCTCACCAGCAGCAGGATGACCACGGTGATGGAAGGGAGAAACACCAGGATGGAGAGCAGTGCTGCTGAAGTCAGCTGGAAGGACAGGCCTGCAACACAGTGAAAGCCAGCTTCCCTGGGCCTCTGGGACAAATGCTCCCGCAGAACACAGGCTGTGTTTCTGTGTGAAACACAGGGCTGGCAGACTCCAAACAGCCTGTCCCCAAACCTGCAGGGCCCCTGTCCCCAAATCTGCGGGGCTCCTGTCCCCAAATCTGTGGGGCCCCATCACCAAATCTACAGGGCCCCTGTCCCCAAATCTGCAGGGCTCCTCTCCCCAAATCTGCAGGGCCCCATCACCAAATCTACAGGGCCCCTGTCCCCAGATCTGTGGGGCCCCTGTCCCCAAACCTGCAGAGCCCCTGTCCCCAAATCTGCAGGGCCCCTGTCCCCAAATCCAGCCCAGACGGGTGCTTTAGAGGCAGAGAGCTGCAAAGGAAGGCAGGGCACGACACAGTTCTATCAGTCTGAGCTGGGAATTTGGGGCAGGGCTGGCAGGCAGGGCAGATGAGGCAATTATTACTGACAATCAGTGCTTGTGATGTGAACATGATTTTTAGGGCAGCCTTTCCTTAATGTTTAACTTGTCCTGCTGCAATGCGTGGAGGCTGAAGCCTCTGAACAAAGGGACACTTTTGATTTCTGTTATCACCACAGCTTCCCCCGTCCCTTCCTGCCCCAAATAAATGCAATAGTTCTCAAAGTATTGGGCTCAGAAAGCAGGGGATGGGGCAACCCCTGCTGAAACTCCAGTGTGTAACTCCAGGGAATGTTTTCCATGTGGTGCTCAGACTTCCAAGATCCTGACAAAGCTGCAAAGCAACTCTGTCACAAAGATGAGGTGAAATGCTGGATATGGAACCTTACCCCGCTCAGTAACCACCAGCACTGTCTGGGGAATGTTGTGGTACACGTCTGGAGGGTTCTTCACACTGCAGATGAATGTCCCGTTGTCACTCAGTGTTGGGTTTTGGATAGCAATGGAAGCATCACCATTAGCAACATTCCCAACCCAGGATATCCTGCCTTTGAACCTTCCCGCTGTGATTGGGTGTGGAACGGACTGATAATGAAAAATCTACAAGGGGGGAAAGAGAATAATTGTGCCAATGAAGCACTCATCCAAGCAAACAAGGTAAACTGCTCTTTACATTGTAAAAATAAAGGAGTTTTGCATTGTAAAAATAAAGGAATACACATTAAGAAGTTGGAAGGAATCCTCCTAAGAGAAATTAGGCTACCATTCAAATCTTTACACTCATTCTGTACAGCGCACAATGCAGCAAACCCCCAAATTTATCTACTTTATCCTCATTATGCTATTTTGCATTTACATAGAATATTTTTTTTGCCCAAAGAACACCGAAGGAATTTCACATGGGAAAGGAGGCTACAGCGAAAGTCCCAATGCCCAAAGTGAGGCAGCAGCACAGCAAAGCAAACAGAAAATTCACACTTCCAGCATGCACAGGGGCCTGGCCTGACTCCACCAGGAAAAGCCTCCCTGTTCCACGTACTGTCTCCATCGGGCCCCCAGTGAGGGGACGGTAGGTCCAGACCACCAGCAGGCTCTCCGTGATGGGGGAGCTGGTTTTGAAGAAGCATTTCAGTGGCACTTCCTCACCCACAAAAGCTCGGACCTTGGGACTGGCTTGAATTTCCAGGGAAAGAGCATTGCAGACGCCTGACGGAACAGGCACAAAAGACAGGGGTTATTTGCTTGTTACCTGGGAGGTGCAAAAGTGCCCCAAATGTACCAACACATGTCCAGGCCAACTGCAATCCATGGGCTAACGCACAGCAATGACTCCCTTCTCCACAAGGAAATTTGAAGGAAAGCAGAAAACTTCCCTAACCTGTTCTCTGTGGGACTGGAACTGGCTCCAAATAAAATATCTGGGAAGTACCACCAAGAGCCCACAGATGTGGAGGTACAGAGCTGATGTGGGATCAGCTGGCTCTCAGACGAGTCGCAAAGCACCAACTGCAGGACCTTTACTTCAAGGTACCTTTACTTTAAAGCAAATCTGGCTCTATTTTTATTGCCACAGCGCCTGAATTTCACATGCACCGGGTCAAAAGTCGCTCCGCAGCACCAAAGTGCTTTTAGCTCCTGTTTCCAGTGTGTGCAACCGCTTCTGCCTCGTTCAGCTGCCGCGATGCTCCCGCCGCTCCCGAACCACTCACCGCCTCGGGACCACCCTTTCTGAACCTCCCACCGCCCCGACTGTCCTTCCTGAGGGCCCCACCTTCCCTGGAGCATCCCTGGTGGCCCCGAGACCACCTTTCCCGAGCCTCCCACCGCCCCGGGACCATCCACCGCCCCTGGAGCCGCATCCCGGGCGCTCCCCGCCCGGTACCCACGCAGGACCCCGCACGGCGGGCAGCGCCGCTCCCGTCCCGTCCATCCCAGCCCATCCCGTCCCATCCCATCCCGCCCCCCGGACCCCCCGTTACCGATGAGCAGCAGGGCCCCCCGCGGGAGGAGGAGGCGGCCGCCGGCCCCCGCCGGCCCTCGGCGCCGCATCCCGGCCGGGCTCAGCCCCGGAACATGGCGCCTCACCTGCGCCAGGTGAGGGCGGGGCAGCCCCGAAATGGCCGCGGCACCACCTGGGCGGCCGCACAGCATCCCCCGTGCCCGGCCCGGGGCGAGCGGAGCGTGCGGCGCGGCCACCGCGCTTGTCCCCAGATCCCCGTGCGGAGCCAGCCCGCTCACTGCGCTTTTTTCTTTTCTTTTTTTTTCGGGCGCTGCTGCAAAATGTGGGATGTGTCAAAACTGCCTTAAGTCAGGATGTTCCTTGCTGTAAGATCTTTGTACACTTTCAAGCGCAATCAGCAAAAAAAAGGAGACCTAATGAGTGGAACAGGCAGCAGCTGCATCCCTTAGCCAAGGACATCCTGGAACTAGGAAGCCTTAGGGATGTATTAAACCAAGATGTTGAGGTATGTCTGTGTAAGCATTGCTAACTGGGCAAAATAGTCAAGGTCCGAGTACCCTACAGCTGAATTATCTTCATTATAATACTAAAAATCACAGCTACAAGTCAAAAAGACCTGGCCCAGGTGACGACCCTGCCCCTGAACACGAGCAGAAGTTTGCTGTACTTGGAAAGTCACCAACCCTGGATTTCTGTGGATAAATAATGGTGTGAGAAGTCCAGTGGAGTTTGCTGGATTTTTGGGACACCTGCCAGCACCCAGGCTTGGGCTGCTCTGAACGAAATAATCAATGCCTCTCTGGAGCGTGGCATTATTGGCTTGCTGCACGCCCGGTAATGAATCTGATTTTGGGGTCAAACAGAGCAAACCTGCTCAGCTGAGGGGTTGGGGGCTCCCGGGTCACAGCCCCCCTTCAGACCAGCACAGCTCTCAGCAAGGAGCCTTTATTTACAACACAAGTGATTGAAAATGAAAACAGACAGGGAACGTGGCCGGTGCATCACAGGTTATAAAGCCATAAAGACACTCTACAAACAAACAGGTCAAGGCTTTGATTTGGGGCTGGTTAAACACTGGAACAGGATTGATTTGGGGCTGGTTAAATACCGTTGCAGCTCCCTGGGTTCCATGGTTTTGGGGGCTGGAGCCAAGGGGAACAGAGCACGGGGATTGTGGGAGTGGGAATAGGGGGAAAATTGCTGAATCCAGGCAGAAAACTGTCCTCAGCCCCCAGAGTTACAAAATATCCCAAAGCTGCAGGAGATGGATGTGAAAACCACACTGACTGGTGAATGTTGTCCCTAAAAACAAACAGCACACATTGCCCAGCTCTAACACTGTCCTAAAGTAGAAGAGAGATTCAAAGTACACTTGTTGGACCAGCTGGCTGCTCCTCTGATCCCTCGCTGGTCAGTCTTCCTTTTTGTGACCCCAGGGAGGAAACACAGGGCAATGCAAAGGCACACTGTGATTTTTAAGGTGCAAGAGTGCTCAAACACCTCTCAACCCTGGGTTCAGTCAGTTATCTTGGCACTTTCATCTTCAGGAGCAGCCTTCCTCACATTCCGCAGGTGTGAAGACGAAGGAAAGTTCCTTGTTCATGGGGCAAGTTCCTCCTGCTTTGCTCCACTGAAGGGAATTCACAATTTGTGTAGTGTCACCCTCTCTCCTTGCAGGAATTTCAGGTTGAGCAGAGGTACCACACTGGCAGCGTGAGGCATCTGTAATTCAGCTTTGTTCTAACGTCCCAAATTACAAAGCTTTCACCACCTGCTTCAGAAGTACCTAAGAAGAAAGATTATAAAAAACCCAAACATCCATTACTCAGGGTTATTGTAAAAAACAAAAATAATAGAGGCAACTGCTGACCTCAGTGGGTAAAAGTTCTGCTTACATGTTTAAGCAAAGCCAGCAAATATGGAAACAGTTCCAGTCTTCCTGTAGCAATTTTAAAACAATAAAGGTTAAAGTAATCAAAAAGCAGATTCAAAACTGACAAAAGGAAATGAATTCATTCCTCTTCATCCACAAAGCAGGAATGCCATGGAGAGCAGCAACAATGGCTTTCCTACAAATGCTCCTCAACATTAGGGTGAGAAATCTCTTGTGCATTTAAGAGGCTGTGATTGTTCAGCGATTGTTCAGCTGTCCCTGAAGCAAAGTGTGACTGTGGCCTCAGTTCTTTGTGCTTATGGTTCCCACAGCCTGTTGACTGTGAATAACAATGGAATACCCAAGGGAATCTGTCTTAAGAGAGGCCCCAGTAACACTGAGACGTTAATTAGAGAAGGTTTGGATGGATACCTGCATCGTACACACCAGCAAAGACCTTTAGTCTTCCAAAGGAATGGCTTCCTTTTCTTCTGTCATCTTCAGGGTCTCCTTTTCTTTACTGTTGTCAAAAGAGAAAAAAAGCCCAGATCAGTGTCACCCTGAGCAGCAGGATGTCCTGCGTCACACCCAGCACACCCAAGGGGGTACATGACGAGAGGGTGAGTGTGCCACGCGTGTGGTGACCACAGTTCAGGGGACAGAGTGGCCATCCCCCCCCGCAGCAGCCGGATCCTTCTCCGCGTGAGGAGCACTGCGAAGGGCAAGAGCCACAAGAGGACTGCAAAGCTTGGGGCTCTGTTCTGCCTGCAAGCAGCCAATTATCCCTAATTGTGCTGGCAGTTCTGCATTGCAGACGCCCAGCGCGGGGTCCAAGCCGACAATTCGGAAGGAGCTTTCCCAGCAGCCTTTCCCTCCCCGCTCTGTCCTTACGGCTCAGTGTCTGCCACCTCCGTCCCCTTGTCTCGCGCCCTCCTCCGACGCTGCCGACACAGAATCCCAGCTGTCACCACGATGATCATCAGCACTGAGGCAGATCCGATGGCCACGGCCAGGAAATGGATTTCTGAGAAACTCACTCCATGGAGAGAGAGATGGGAATGAACCAGAGGGATGCACGGGGGGCTGTGGCAGGAGGAATTCCTGTTTCCCCCGAATCCATTAACTACCCCCTCGTGCTTTCAACCGATGACCCCTTTTCTCCCATAATTTTCCCCGATGTGGCTAAATCCACGTGACCTCTCACCTTTCTGCACGACTCGGAGCCGCACTTCCCCGATGGTGCCGTAGACATCTGGCCAGTTGGTCACCTGGCAGGTGAACGTCCCGTTGTCGGTGGGCTGCAGGTTCCAGATAACGATGGAAACATCCTTACGCTCAATATTCCCATCCCACGTGACTCGTTCTTTAAACCTTCCAGAGGGCGGGTTGTAGGGCTCCTTCAGGTAGTAAAATACCTGCAAGAAATCATAGAAATATAGAATGGCCCGGGTTGGAACAGACCTTGAAGAATCCTGTGCGCTCTAAGTCGTGTCAGGTTGCAGGATGTCACCCAAGAGAGGGCACAGCTGTGGTGTCAGCAGGTCCAGTTTCATCAAAACACAAATATTTTAACCCTGATCGCCCAAAACCAAACATGAGATTGGTTTTTAGGCAGGGTCTGTAGACAGAGCTCATTGCTCAGATTAATCATTAAGGTGACAAAGGCCCAAAAGTAGCTGTGGGTTCCAGGTGTGTCCATACCCACAGCCCCGTTTGCTGGGGCAAATATGGACCTCTGAAACGGAGCATAAATATTTCACTCACTGGCTCATGGGTGCTCAGGTCCTCGGGCTGGAAGTTCCAGGTCACTGACAGCTGCTGGCTCACGGGGCTGCTGCTGGAAAAGGTGCATTTCAGCCTCTGGTTTGTCCCGTTCACAGCCACCACCTCCTTGGAAGTGTAAACATCCACTGCTGCTGCCAGCCACAGCGCTGCAGGGAAAACACAGGGGTGAGGGGCAAAGTCACTGTCTGGGAGTGAGCTCAGCACTGCTCCTTATCGTGTTTGGTTCCTTAGGAGCCTTGTCTGCGCTGGCAATGGATAACCCGACTGTCTCAGGCATGGATATCATTCCAAGGAGGGTGATCCTGCAGATTTAGTCGGAAAAGCAGCCCTGCCTTTCCAACTGGACTGCCGAGACCCACTAAACAACTGCTTTCCATACTAGAACTTTCCTTTATACCCTTTATGCTCAGCCTCATGTACCCCACGGTGAAACTGCTCTCACTGATATATCCAGAGCCTGGTTTTGAGGCAAATATAGCCAGGCTGAGGAATTCCAGAGGAAATCCTCAAGGTAAATGTGGACTTGTTTGTCAAAACATCGCCTGTTAACCAAACCACCACAGCTGCTGCTTTAAAAATCAGTGAATATCTCTCACTTGATGCTACCCTGGAAGAAGGGCAACCAGCAAGAGGGAGAGCAGCAAGGCACAGAAGGGAGGAAAATGAAACATAGGGAAATTAATGGATTGCTGGTGAAGGAAAAAGAAAATATTAATCACCTCCTGTCACTTTAGGAGGTTAACTCGCCCCAGTGTGATTCAAGACAAAATAAAAGCTTATCTAGGGTTGTAAAATATGACTTTATAATACAGACGTATTTGACAGTAGTTTATAACCAAAAACTTCCTTCCAAATAATTCCTTGTCTCCAAGAGGAAAATATTTGAAGTGCTAAAACACTGACGGTATTCACACGTGAAGAATTTCATTGGCGGAAGTCACGTTTCTCATACAAAGATTTGGTGCCAAATCTTTTAATTTTAAACTCCTTGAAAAGAACTGTGAGAAATAAGTGTAAAATGCTTTTTTTTTCAAGGCAGATTACATCCGTGTGGTGATTCACTTGGGAAAGGAGGATGTGGTCTTCTTAAAATCCAGGTGTTTTGCTATAAACCATTGAAAATTCAAGTGAGTTTATTGCCAGTCTGGAATCTTTGCTGTCTAAAGGATCTGAAACCGGAACCCCTGAACAATCCCTGATTGTTTAGGAAGAAAGGTAGCAAAAAAAAAAAAGGCTGGGAGTAAAGTCCAGATTCCCGGCAGGAGAGAAAGAGACGTTGTAACCCGAGCTCGGGAGGAGATCGGTGAAGGAGATCAATGTTCTTCCACTCGAACGCGCCTAAACCTGTTCGGGAAGAAACTCAAGCACTTGGTGTCTCTTCCAGCGAGCCCCGCACTGAAAGAACCGCAGCCCAGCAGGCACCGGGGAAAAGCCTCTGCCTTGAGGACAATTCAAGGGGTCAGAAGAGAAGCGCGGACGGCAGCGCGGCCGGCCAGGGCAGGGGTCCTTACCTCGGAGCTGCGCCCCAAGGACGAGCGCAGCGCCCAGCCAGGTGCGGCCGCGCATCGGGAGGCAAGTCCGGGGCTGCACGGACAAGTTCGCTTCAGGTTCTCGACAACCGGCTGAAAGATGAGGTTCTCAGAGTCTTCCCAGCACAACAGAGCGAATTCCTCCCTCCCAGCGGGGCCTGCAAGGGGAGGCGATGCTGCCACTGCCCGAAACAGAGCGCACGGAGCGCTGGCGGTGACTCAAGGTGTGCCCAGCCCCGCTCACCTCTGCCTGTAGAACAGCGAGATTCTCAAGGTAAGATTAATTTCTTCTCCCTCCCATATTCCTTTGCTCTTTTGTGTTGCAATCATTCCTCCTCCCAGCTTCCACCTGAAACCACTCCCCTCTTGTGGGAGGTAATATTACTCCTAAAAGAAAATTTGCCCGAGGGTGTTCATTGGTGTCTCGAAGGAATAGGGCCGTTTGTTCGACAAAAGCCTGCAAACAATCCCAAAAGAGCAGCCCGAAACGGACAGTCTGTGGCCACAGTGCGGGCACACATCCAGGAGATGGAAACGTCCCACCCAAACACAGATACCTACAGTAAAATGGTTTTAACATTCCCTGGTTGCAGCCATCCCACAGAAGGGTTGGGAGACTGCATTAACTGGGAAATTCTTGGAAAAGTCAACTGGAAAAGGAGTCCAGCCCGGGGTACTCCAGGCACAGCTGGGGAAACCCCAGGGAGCTCCACAAGTGAGAGATTCCGTGGGACACCAAATATTTTGCTGGAGGCACGTGGAGTTGTGAGAGTGTGAAACAAATCTGAGCGTGTGTGTTGGCAAAATAAGGATGTTTGCATTCGAGGGCCATAAATCACAGAAACGGCAGAACCTGCTGCTGGCTGTGTCAGTGTGTGAGTCTGGTTCATGATCTGGTTCCAAGAAGTCGTCCCAGGTTATCAGTTTTCGTTGTGGCTGCTGCGGATTTCCTTTGCAGCGGTGCCAAGGCAGGGTTGGGGAGGCTGCCCGAACCTCTGGGTGTTTTGAGGGGTTCCCTTCGGGAATTTGGCAGGGTGACAAAAGCACTGAGGCTGTCAGCTCCATGGATTGTGCACAGAGCAGTACGGAGATTATTCCTGTTTTTGCTCACATGTCCCTGATAACAGCTCTGAGAGACCAAGTGTCTCTATTTTCGTGGGAATAACTTGGCCCTGTGTTAACCCTCCATTTCCCCAGATTTAGATTTCCACTGTGTTACCATTCCAAAACATCATCTCCTTTTCTTTCATTACCACTGTGAATAATTATCAACCGGGGGGAGAGTATTTGTTCAGATTGCGTTCAAAATATCTGCAAGGCAGAGCTTAGCAGCCAATTTGCTGCCACTTCCTCGGACTATTTCTGCACAGGACTGGGGACAGGGACTGTTCCCACCTTTTCCTGCAGACTTTTGTTGATCTTCATCTTGTTTCACACCATATTGTCTTCAAATTTTAAGAGAAAACCATGTTCCTGACACACTGGTAACCTGAATTCTCTGATGTTTCATTTCGAAACGTGAATAAGTGAAAGAAAGCTCTGACAGCCAAAGAGAGCACCCCAATAAAGGAAATAGGGCCCAGCGACATTCCCTAACATCCCAGCATTGGGATGCCCCTGCCCCGGTCCCAGGGCGGGTCGGAGCTGCCCAAGCCCCGGTTTGGACGCACCGTCCCTTCCGTGCGGCGCTGGCCGGGGCAGGAGCCCCCTCTAGTGGGGCTCGGCCACTTCCACGCGGGAACGCCCGGGCTGGAGAACCTTCCAAAAATGATGCAGGAATGCCTCCGGGTGGGCCCGTGGCGGAGGGGGCTGAGCACAGGGGCTGGGCTGCCCCAGCCGGACAGGGAAGGGGGTCCCAGCCTGGCACACCCAGGCTCATCTCCCTGCCCCTGCAGGGTCTGGGGGTGCTGAGCTTCCTGTGGTGCTTCTGGTTCCTTTATTCCAACCTTCCAGTGTCTGAAAGGGACTTTTCATCGGGAGCTATAGTGACAGGACAAGGGGGAATGAGTTCAGAGTACCAGAGAGCAGGACTGGATTGGATATGTGGAGGGAATTGTTCCCTCTGAGGGTGGGGAGGCCCTGGCACAGGGTGCCCAGAGAAGCTGTGGCTGCCCCATCCCTGGAAGTGTCCAAGGCCAGGCTGGACAGGGCTTGGAACACCCTGGGATGGTGGAAGGTGTCCCTGCCCATGGCAACGGGTGGAATGAGATGAGCTTTAAGGTCTCTTTCACCCCAGACCATCCTGTGGTTCCGCGTGAAGTCGTTTGCCACAGTTGGAATGTCAGAAACCCTCACTTTGAGAAGCTGCTGGGAAGATCCTGATGGCAAATCTAATTCCAGCTCACTTCTCCCTCCTGGTGCTCCCAGGGCAGCTACAGGAGCTCTCCTGAGCCCTGAGGGGCTGGTGCAGAGCAGCCACCCCTCGCTGGCAGTGACGTCCCACGAAGACATTTTGAGCCTCCGCACTTCCTGACCTGGGCTTATTTCACGTGTCCCGGCTGTGCCTTGGCACAAACAGTGGAAACAGTGAGTCCCCCGGCCCTGCTCAGGTCTTTAATTCTGGGAAAAAAATCCTGGGCCTCTTTGCTGAAAAGCCACCGTGTTCTTTCCTGCCACAACGATGCCAGTCTGATGTGGTGGAGAGGAGCAAGAGGAGGAGGAGGAACACGAGGATGAGGCTGGAGCGGTCCTTGCCCCTCCTGGGGCTCCTGCTGTGTGCAGGTGAGTCTCCAAACTTCAGGCGGCAGCGCTGGAGCCTGGTGCAGTGTGAGCTGTAAGGTTCCGTGGTCTGAATTTACTTCTGTGCTTTCTCCATGCACCTTTCTTAAAGCATTTCGTGATGCTGGGTCAATAACTTCAGCTCAGACTTGGTGTGGTGGCAATTTCCACTTCACCAGTTTGAATGCCCAGCTGGTGTAGGGTGAAGTGCAGAGTGTCTGGAAAGGCTCTAAAGAAGCCAGTAGTGATGAGAGAGAAATTTGCTAGGTAATTAATTAAGAGATTTTACAATAAGACTGCAACTACTCTGCCAAAGCTCTGCAAATACCAATCTTTGAGAAGATAGAATATGTGCTTTATTATCAATGGCCTGATCTTTTTTCAAATTTGAATTCATCTATATAAAGAAAAAAAGCATCAGGTCACCTTCTCTCCAGCCAAGTCTGATGTCTGTGGAATTCAAATCTACAATTATTTAGTTATGTTACTTTTTTGTAAAAAGACAAATGTTTTTAAAGGAAATCACAAGTCTGATTCACACCTCCTAAAAACTGTTTCCTTGCTATTCCAGCTCCAGAGACTTCCATGGAGCAAGTTGTTCCTTACAAGGCAGAAAAATCCCATAGATAAATTATTTTACGGCTTTAAATCGACATCAGGGCCCCACTCTCCAGTGAGTTCTCTCTTGCAGAGGACAGAGGTTCTTACCAGGATTTTCCAGCAGTCTTTGCTCCATGACAGTAAAGTAGAATTTTGGGGTGTACAGCTTGCAACAACAACCCTTTTTCTAAACTGGGTCGGAAAATGATTCAAGTTTCCATTTTGCATTTGCGTTAAAAATGGCTTCCAAGGGAAAAGACTGAATTTCAAAGCAACATCCTGTCTCACTATCTGAACACTTCTAATGCCTTTAGCACCAATAAAGGGTTATAAACATCTCTCTAAAGCTGCTGAGTTCAGAAAGGATGTCCTGGAAGTAGGAAAGGGGTATGATATCAGAAGTTAAATTACTTAACACTTCTTACTCTTTCTTTTGCAGTTGGCACCGCAGCTCAGCAGGGTAAGTGGATTTTACTCTGTTCGTAAATACTTGGTATGTTAAAAAGGCCAAATGTGCCTCAAAGGGGACTAAGAGTCAAATAGAAATATTTGAATTTTGCAAAGATTGCAGGATAGGAAAAAATCGCTGTTCATTAATTGATAGTGATTTCACTGATTGGAGAAATGGGCCACTGTGAATTGTCCCAGTGATTCCCAGGCAAGGTTGGGCATTTCCAACAGCACCAAGCAGTGAGGCAATAGTGAGATGATTTTTTAACACTCCTTCTTTTCTGTTTAGCAGGTGAAGCAAGTAAGTTAATTTTACCAGCATTCTTTGCTATTTAGCGTGATACAAAAACTGCAGATGGCTAAAAATCAGACAGAAATATTTGAGTTTTCCCCTTGGTTTCCTTTCCCGCCCATCTAACCTCCCCAGAGAAATTCCTGGTGGAGATTTCTGGCACCACGGTGACAATCACGTGTCCCTTGGAGGAGGAGAACATCAAGTGGGAGTCACCTGGGAGAACAGGGGTCGCTGACAAGAGGAGGTTCATCATCAAGGATCACGACAGCTCTCCTGCCAACCTGAGCTGTTCCTGGGGCACCGAGAAGCATGAGCTGTACCTGAATGCCAGGGGTGAGTGGGAACCCCTCAGTCTGCACATTTCAGTGGCAGGTTTGGGGGGCTGAGGGTTGATTTTCAGTGCTGCTGGGTGGTGAGTGTGATGCTGCCAAGGCCCTTCCTGCTCCACGGGCAGGAAAAGGGTCTGAGAGCCCATTTCTGGGAGAAGGAATCTCCCTTTTCCTGTCAGTTTGCCCTTTTCTCCTTCCCACCTGCCTGTATCCCCCTGCCAGCACCAAGATGAGCGAGGCCTGGGCTTTCCCTGGCTCTGAGCAGCTCTCCTCATCTCCCCTGCAGTGTGTGCCAACTGCGAGGAGCTGGATGCCCTGATGGTGACAGGGATCATCACTGCAGACCTGCTCATCACCCTGGGGGTGCTGATCCTGGTCTATTACTTCAGCAGAGGCAGGAGGGGACGAGGGAGTGCTGGTGGTGACAGTCGGCCACGAGGTAAGAGCCATTTCAGGCCTCTCTGTGACATCCCCTGAGCCCCCCCAAAAACCCTTGTCCCACTGCGTGATGGAGCATCCTCTTCTCTCCACGGGCTTCCAAGCAACCCTCCTGCTTCCCACATCAGTTCTCCAGGCTGCCTCTGAGCAGGGATGGGAGTGGCTCCTGTGCCAAAGGATTCCTGTCCGTAGGAACATTTCCCAGCCGCTGTGCTGCAGCCAACCCTGTAGAGCAGAAGCTCCTGGCAGCAGTTGGCTCTTGAGGAGCTCTAAGCTCAGAATAGAGCCATGGGAGTTGACCTGGGATCATCATGGAATTCCCTCATTATGTGAATCACCCAGGACTCACCCTCTCTGTGCCTCTGTTTCAGGTCAGAAGATGCAGCGTCCTCCCCCTGTCCCAAACCCGGACTATGAGGTGAGAACTATCCCTGTGTTCTCCATCCCTGCTGGTTGGGGAGGGATAAACAGGTCTGGGAATGGGTAGCATTTTGATCTTTCGAAGAAGCATCCAGTCAAACTCCAAGTTTTCCTGGCAGTGGAGGAAAAAGGTGATGAGGGTGGAGCCCCTTTCCTGGTGCTGCCGCAGGGATTTGGGAGCAGAACTGCAGCTCCCTGTGCACTGCACACTCCTCCTGCAGCACTGCCCCCCTCTGCTGGGCTTTTCTCCACGTGTTGTGTGGACTAAGGCAAGGATTCCTGAACTGAGAGCTCTGCTGTTCCCACAGCCCATCCGGAAGGGACAGCGGGAAGTGTACGCAGGCCTGGAATCCAGGGGGTTCTGAAATTCCCAGGGATGACAGGCTGGACGCCAGCAGCACTGGGGCCAAACGCTTCTGCCCGGGTTATTCCCTGCTCTCTGCAGCTCTGCTGAGGCCCTGGCATTTTGGGATAAGCCAGGTGGCCACAGGACAGGGACACGCTGTCCCGCCCTGGTGTGTGCTTGGGTTTAACATAGGGAGCAGAAACAAATGAGCACATTGGCAAGAGAAGTTTTCCTTCTCATTAAAGGACTGCAGCCTCACTCATGGCTCCTGGTCTCCTTTTCCCTCACACTTCTCCCGGCTCCAGTTGGTTTTCCCTCCGGTTTAATTTCTGCCCTGAGTGCCTCCACTTGCTCCCGGGGGCAGAGAGTGGGTCCTTCTCAGAGGGATTTGCCCCTGGCCTCATCCTACTCTCACGTTCACAGCCTGGCCTTCATGTGCAGCCAAAGGAACAGAGGCAGGACATCAAACCCCGAAAGGGACAGGCTAAGAAGGGCCCACGAGTTGTTTTGATGTCTGGGGAGGTTTCAGGTGTAACCGTGGCTGAGCCACCCCCGTTTGTGTTCCTGAGCAGAGCAGCAGCTCCGAGGAGAGGAAGGAGCAGCAGTGCAGGGGCCGGGGGTGGCTGCAGCGCGGGGAGGTGAACACCCAGCAGCGTCAGGCGCTGCGCACCCCCAGGATGCGGTTTGGAGGCACAGCTGCGCTTATTTACCACACAAGGCCCCACACGCCGAGCTGGGAGATCGCCAGATACAAAGAGCACAAACCCCCAGCAGCTCTAAAACCGCTCAGGGCCACGTTCACACCTCCTGCAAACCAGCTCTGCTGCAGGGATGATGCTCAGCCCAGCCGTGCAAAACATTCCCTCCAGTGGGAGAAGCTTGGACCGCTCTGGGTGTACAAGATTTGTTTCAAGCTACACCCCGGTGCTTCTGCCCCATTTTTGGGGTACAAAATGTACAATTCTGCCCCAATGTTTGCCCCAACCAGTGCCATCCCACACATTCCTTGTCTCAGCGGGATCAGCACCCACCCAGTGACAGCAACTCCATGCTTACCTGCACCAGAGAAATATTTTTGTCCTTCCAAGGGTGAGGCGATGCTGGTCCTGTGTGGTGCCTGTGTCCTGTTTTGGCCATGCATGGGCTGTTTGTGCTCAGGGGTGGGGAATGGAGAACTGGCCTTCCCAGTGACCAGATCCCACCCAGTGTGTACCTTCCCAGTGACCAGATCCCATCCCACGAGCACCTTTCCCAGGACCTCGACACAACCGATGGAGCAGGGAGGCTGTGGGACAGGCCCATCTTTAATGACAGTGATACAGAAGGGCAAGGGGCCATGGAATGAGCACAGTGCTACAAGCAGCCCATCCTGGCACGGAGCTGGAGGGGTCTCCTGGCAAAATCAGCACACTCGTGAAGGCAGCCACAGGATCCAGAGTCTTCCCACTTCACTTGCGGGCCCGGGCAGGAGCCAGCCGGCTGTACTGCCCATCTTCCCGCTCTCCGAGGGGCTGGGAGGGGAAAAAAAAGGGAAGATGAGCCACAACTGTGTCCATCCAGCCCTGGGAGGGGGAGCTGGCCCAGCCATAGGCAAGGTCCTCTCCACACAGAGGTGCTGAAGGTGTCCCCACACACAGCTGGGGTGCCCCCACACTCACCTGGTAGAGCTCGTTGGCAATCAGGTTCTGCCTGTCGGAAGCTGAACAAACAAAGAAGGTGGTCAGGGATCAGCGGGGCCATGGGCAACGTGGGGATCATTTACAAACCAGGCCAAGAGCTGGCTGCAGCCCCTGGGTGCCACGCACGGCCCCTGGGTGCCACGCACAGCCCGTGGGTGCCACACACAGCCCCTGGGTGCCACTCACATCCCCTGGGTGCCACACACGGCCCCTGGGTGCCACACACGGCCCCTGGGTGCCACTCACATCCCCTGGGTGCCACGCACAGCCCCCAGAGGTGCCCAGGCACAGCCCAGGGGACCCTCCCATGCCTCACCTCGTGACGTGTGTCCCCTGTTGTGGCCAGTGATGCAGTACACGGCCACCGCCATGAACAGCGTGGCCACGACGTCGGCGATGATGATGCCCGAGATGGTGGGAGCGTCCACTTCGATGCAGTTCTGGCACACTGCAAGCCCAAAAGGACACAGACACTGAGAGCAGGGTCACTTCCAGGACTTGGGCAGTCTGATCCAGAGTGCTCGGCCAGCTCTGCCAGCCCAGGCTCCAGTCCCAGGCCAACAGATGCCAGGGATTGAATTTGGTTTGCTGTGTGACTCAGGGCAGTGGCACGAGAGTGGCAAGCCATCAGGCAGGCCACAGCACTAAACAAAGGCTTCAAAGCTGTCACAGTGACACCACATGCAGGGGGAGCTGGCAGCTCCTCTGCAGCAAAGTGGGGGAGGCACCCCCAGACAATGGGAAATTCCCTCAAAAATTTGCTTGGGTGAAAACTCCACGCTCGAGAAACCGGGTGTGCAACACTTACTTCTATAGTACACCTGGAGGCTTTTATTTTGGTTTCCAGTTTCACACTCGTACAGGCCTCTGGGATCGTCGTAAACCGCATTCAGGTTCAGGTGTGCACCGTTTCCAACATGGCTCCCATCTTTCCGCCATGTGACTGGATTTTTTTTGTCTTGGCCTTGTGGACATTCCAAGTACACCTGCCCACTGACTTCCTTCACGAGTATGTTCTGCCCTGGGAAAAAAAAGATGGCAGAGAGCTCCACCTCTGAGTTATCAGTCCTGGGGCTCAATGATCCCGTCCTCCCTGCGCTGATTCCCTTTTCCCTATCCACATTTCAAACCTCATTCCCTGGTGGAAAACCCCACCAAGCTGCGGGGCTCCTTCCCAACGCCCTCCCAGCATCTCCAGAGACCTCGGTGAGTGTCCGGCCACTGACCCCACACCTCGGACTCACCTCGGACACCCCAGCTGGCCACGACCAGGCTGGCCAGCAGTGCCCAGGCACGCAGGGCCCTTCCCCTCCTCATGGCACGGTGGTGGTGGCTCTGTCCCCAGCTCAGAGGATGTGGAGAGAGCTGCTCAGCACAAGGCACCACCCGCCCGGGGCTGCGTCAGGTACCGGATGCCGGGGGCTGGATGCTCCCTCCCCCTGGCTGCCGGGGCTGGATGAGGGGCTCTGACACCCGTGGGAAGGCAGGGAGGACATGGGGGGCTGAGGTTGGGGTGCTCCAGCAGCCAGGGGCCCTCTGCAGCCAAGGGTCCCCCCACAGCCATGGGTTTGCAGCAGTCACAGACCCCCAAGTCCCTCCACAGCCACAGAATCTGGCAGCAGCCTCAGGTCCCCCACCAGCCACGAAGTCCCCCCCTGCATCCAGAGACCCCTGCAGCAGCTGGGGGGGCCCCAGAATTTCCATGTCCCACTCCAGTCACTCCCCCCCGATACTCACAGACCCCCATATCCACTGGTTTCCCATCCAGTCATAGAATTCCAATATCCACAGATCCCCCCGCAGCCATGGAGCCCCCCAGCACCCACGGAACCCTGCAGCAGCCACTGAGCCCCCCATCATCTCCGTGTCCCCCTGCAGCCATGGACCCCCGGCATCCACTGGTGCCCCCCAGCCATGAAACCCTGCAGCATCGGGGGACCCCCAGCATTTCCACGTCCTCCTGCAGTCACTGCCCCCCCATAACCACGGACCCCCAGCATCCACTGGTGTCCCCACCCAAGCCATAGACCTCCAGCATCCGCTGGTGCCTCCACCTATAGAATCCCAGCAGCCACGGGACTCACAGAGCCCTGAAGCCGCCTCAGAGCCCTCCAGCATCTCTGTGTCCCCCATAAACACGGTACCCCTGTCCCCCGCAGCTCCGGCTGTCCCCCCGCAGCCTCGAACCCGCGGCCCCCCGGTCGAGCTTCGCGCCGCGGTGTCGCGTCCCTCGCGGCCGCCGTAGGGCGCGGCCATGGCGGCGCGGGCGGGCTCGCTGGTGGCGGCCGTGCTGGCGCACTCGGGCCGCCTCGACAAGGAGCACCTGGGGGCCCGCGTCGGGCGCCTCTCCCGCCGCGTCGAGGAGCTGAAGGCAAGGGACGGGAGCGGCGGAGAGAGGGGGGACGGGGAGGGACGCGGGGAGCGGGGCCGGTGCTGCGGCGGAGCCGGTCCGGACCGGGGTGTCCAGCCCTGGGTCAGCTCAGGGTGTCCAGCCCTGGCTTTAACCGGGGTGTCCAGCCCTGGTTTGAACCGGGGTGTCCAGCCCTGGATCCCTGGGTCCCTCGCTGTCCCGGACCGGGGTGTCCCTCTCTGGAGACATCCCAAGCCCACCTGGACGCGTTCCGGTGTCCCCTGCTCCAGGTGTCCCTGCCTGGCAGGGAGTTGGACTGGATGATCTCCAGAGGTCCCTTCCAACCCCGGCCATTCTGTGATTCTCTCCCAGCCCTGGTTTGGACCGGGGTGCCCATCTCTGGGTCAGTCGGATGGGGGTGCCCCGGCCTTGTCAGGCTCTCGTGCCCTGCTCCCGGTGGCCCTGTCCTGCTGTCCCCGAGGTGACGCTGTCCCGATGCTCCCTGTCCTCAGGGAGAAGTCTGCACCATGATCAACAAGAAGTACAGCGAGTTCCTGCCCAGCATGCAGAGTGCAGAGGACCTGGTGGCACAGGTGGAGGGGCTGTCCAGCAACATCGACCTGCTCAAGGCAGGCATCGAGAACGAGGTGACTCCGGGGGGGCTGGAATTCCACTCCATTTCATCCCAAAGCTGGAGCCCCCCACCATCATGGGGTGTTGGGAGGGCACTGCGGGGAGGAGTTCTGGAGTGCTGTTCATTGAGAATGAGCTTTTGGCTCAGTTCAAGCATTGTTGTATTTTACATGGCTGTGCTAAAGAAACACTGCAGTCATTTTTTGGCTGCATTTTAAGACTAAATTTCCTTACAGTGCCTTTAAAACAACCTGTGATCTAGTAGGAACTAAATGATCTTTAAGGTCCCTTCCACTCCTCACCATTCTATGCCTCTAATGTACTAAAAGAAAAACTAGTTTATAAATATTTCTAATGTTTATAAGGAACAAAATGGATGGAGGTTTTTCCTCCTCACACAATTATTCTAGTGACAGAAATAAGTGATAAATGAAGTTTAAAGTAATGTGTGTGATAACATTTGCTGTCAATGAACTGAAAAATGTTGTTATTTTAGGTCCAGCGAGATCTGAATGTTGCTGTTGCTGAATTCACTGAGCTGAAGCAGCAGCTGGAGAGGGACACACTGGTCCTGAGTGTCCTGAAAAAGCTACAGGAGGTGAGGGGGGGACATGGGGGAGCAGCTTAAACCCATTCTTCTCAGTCTGAGACCTTATTCTGGGCTTCTCTTTTGAATACGTGGCTGCAGCTGCCCTGTTGCTTAAGCCCTGCAGTGTAACAGCAGAGCTGCAGTGGCAGCTGACTGTGTGCCTTTGCAGTTTGATACAGCTATCAAAGAGTACAACACTGCTCTGCTGGGGAAGAAGTACGTGACAGCAGCCCAGCAGCTGGAAAAGGTAATCATGGCCCCTTGGCAATATTGAGCAGCACATTCAGTCCATCTCCCAGGGTGGTTTTCAGTGGCAGCACTTCCTGTGCTGTGTTTGCTCTCTCCCACCAGGCCCGGAGCAGCCTCAGGAACCTGGAATCCCGCCAGGGCTTTGAGCTGAAGATCCTGAAAGCCCTGGGCACAGAGCTCACAGTGCAGACACAGAACATGCTCTACCATCTGGGAGAGGAGTGGCAGAAGCTGATTGTGTGGCAGCTTCCTCCTTCCAAAGGTGCTCTCACGTTTTGTTTCACTCCTTTTGCCCCGCGGCAGTGCCTGTTTTCACCTCCAAGGTGGGACACGCCGTAAAACTGTTGGGCTGAGGTGGCTGAACGAGCTCCTGCTCTGGGGAGAGGTAAAACTTGACTTCAGCTGACTGCTGGAGCTTCTCCTGTGACGTTGTGACAGCTGAGGGTGTTGTTTGTGTGCAGAAGGCAGCAGCCTGGAGGCCGTGGTGCGGTCAGAGCTGCGCCTGCACACGGCGCCAGCCCAGGAGGAGGACACTGCTGTCCCACCCGTCACTGCTGTGCTGCAGGCCCTGGCTGTCCTGGGAGAGCTGCACTCCAGGCTCAAAGTTTTTGGTAAGACAGACCCCAGAAACAGCTCCAGTAGCCCGGGTGGGTAGGTCAGACTTGTTTTAAGATGGATATTGAGATCCACGTCACTCCAGCAGGAAAGCTTCCCCCTCCCCTGGCTCGTGTTTCCCACTGAGTCTGACTCAGTGTTATAGCTCTTAATAGGAAAATACGTACCCCATTATTTGCCTGGGATTATTTGTCCTTTCCTGACAATTTAGTATACTTTTGACCTGTGACTGTGGTTTCATAGTGTGATGCTTAAAGAGGTTTACCTCATTATCTATTCCCTGATAGAGCTGATCAGGAAAGTTCCTTCCACTTCATGCAGAGTCTCTATATCTGTAATAGTCAGGGTTGGGCCTCACTGGAGCAATCTGCAGTTGGAAAACATCTGTTTTTTTCATTTCCTCAGGCCAGTTGTTGCTGAAATACGTCCTGAAACCACTGATCTCATACCCATCTCTGCAGCCACTCACAGAGGAACAGCCAGATGTGTTCATCCTGAGGTTTAAATCCGAGGAGCCTGCCTTGGACCAGGCCTCTCCCATGGAGGTGTTTGACAAGATCAAGCTTGTTTTTGAAGTTCTCCACAAATACCTGCTAAGTAGGCAGTTCCTCCCTTTATCAATGATCAGTACCTTGTTCATTTAATTAGAGTTTTCTGGAATATCAGATTGTTAATCAGTGTTATGTGTAAGGAAAAAGGAGGGAAGGCTTTTGAACTGGTGACAGATCTGATCCAGGAAACAGCTGTATTAAAGTCCATTTTTCTCCATCTCCAGATGTGCCTCTGGAGCTGCCTGGGGAGGACAGAAAGGACGGCAGAGTTACCCTGGCAGAGCTGCTGGGGGAGCTTATCTGGGGAGAGCTCTCAGACTACCTCATCCAGAACTGCCTGGTGAATTCCATCCCAACCAACAGCAGCAAACTGGAGCAGTATATAGAGGTGGGTCCCAAAAAATCCCTCAGGTTTGAACACAGAGCCCAGGCAGTGCAGTGTGATGACATTCCAGTGGTTTGTGCCCTCCAAAACCTCGTTTCGTCCTTTGCTCTCAGCTGAGTGGAAATTTATACCCAATTTGAATTTTGTTCTTTGATTTAGGAGACTGTGTTAACGTGGAATACGTGTGCTCTCCTCAGGTGATCAAATCCACAGAGGAATTTGAAAGAGCCTTGAAGAAGATGCAGTTTTTGAAGGGAGACACGACAGACTTGCTGAAATACGCCCGGAATGTCAATTCCCACTTTGCTAACAAGAAGTGCCAGGATGTGGTTGTGGCAGCCAGAAACCTGATGACCTCAGAAATACACAACACTGTCAAGGTGACTGGAGATGGAACACACAGCTTTTCCATCTGGAAAAACAGCTTTTGGGAAGGGTTGTCTGGAACAGTCGAGTCGTTTTTCTTGTGGAGCACTGAATACTCTTGGTTATTTGGGCATCTTAGCAAACAATTTCTAAATGTTTTTAATAGTGCTGCAGTCTTGTGTTTATCTGACTCATAAATCCGTGCCATTCAATGCTTCTCAGCCTTGCAGAGTTTCCCTTCTGAGCTCTAAGTTCTACTCCCCTCTCTCCCGTCTTCCCTTAGATCACACCCGATTCCTGTGCAGCCCTACCAAAGCTCCCTGATCCCGGCCCAGGAGGCCACTTGAAGACACACAGACCCTCCATCCTCCTGCACAATGGCACGGTGAATTTGGGGACTGAGAGCAGGCTGAGCCAGCACACCTTCTCCCTGCCCACCTGCCGCATCAGCTCCTCCGTGGAGCAGCTCATGGACCTGGCTTATCACACCCTCCTGGAGGCCACAGCCAGCACGGATCAGTGGTAGGAATGACTTCTCATTGCTACAGGCAACACCAAGCAGCTGGTAATAGATTTAAAGGACTCCTAAAGAGTGGAGTGTACTTCAAAATGAGAATCAGTCGTTAAAGTTACTCTGGTTCTGGCTGGAGGATGCATCCCTGGGTTTGGGCAGGAGACTGGCAGGCTGTGCCCTGCAGAACTCAGGTTCAGCAGCCTTTGGAGTCAGATTTTTAGGAAGCATTCACATCACTGCCTGGTGTTTTAGCCATGAGAGCAGTCACAACACAGTCCGTGGCTGCATGGGAGAAATGCTTCACTTCCCTGGTTTATCCTCAGTTGTTCAGAAAAACCAAACCCGTCTCTGTTTTTTTCCAAACCAAATGCTAAGTGCTGGCCCCTGTGTTGTGAGCAGAGTTCCTGCTGCCTTTGTGCTGCTGGAAGCAAAGAACTCCAGCTCTGCAGCTGGCAGGGCTCTTGGGGCAAAACAAGTAGTTTGAAGACCCAGATAAAGTCTGCTTTAAAAAGCAGAGAGCACAGCCCCCTGAAGCAGGAGAGTTCCCCAGGTAACAGAGTGCCCTTGAGGGCAGAGAGAGGGCTGAGTGTTCCTGCACACCGGGAGGGGAAGGGACACTGTCCCCTTTGTCCCTGGGGTTTCACTTACCTCCCTTCCACGCTGAACTTCCAAGGTCACCCCAGCCTTTGTGAGTTTTCCAGGGTGTTGACGTTGCTACCACTGATCCTGACAATCCACTCTTTGTGCCAGTGCTTCACTGCTCAGAAAACCTTGTTTGGGAGAAGGCTGGGGGTCAGCTGTGAACAAGGCCTTGATGGCAGGCTGACATGAGCCTTCTGTTCCTTGTAGCTGTGTGCAGCTCTTCTACTCCGTCCGGAACATCTTCCAGCTCTTCTATGATGTAGTGCCCACGTACCACAAGTAAGTGTGTCCATATTCCCTGGGGCCTGTTTTGGGAGGGGTTAATGCTGTTGGGACTGTCCCACTTGTCCACTACAGCCAGAGGCTCCATCAGCAAAAATCAACTGCTCTTAATCTGTTATTAAGTCATACCTGTGGAAAGTAGTTATTAAGTCATACCTGTGGAAAGTAGTTATTAAATCATACCTGTGCTTGAGAGTTTCTGAGTTGTCAGTCTTACGATCAAGGGGAAGGTTGAAGTTCATATAGAATTGTAGCTGTTTCCAGCCACGTAACTTTGACCCCAGGTCTCATGCACAGATTTTTCTTGATGTTTTTCCTGCTAAAAAGATAAGCAGTGAAGATGGAGAGCACACAGTCCTGTCAGAGAACTTCTCTCCCTCTCCCTCACCGTAACTTTGCTGTAACACAGGATATTCCTGTTTGAAAGTCCATGGCTACAAACAGTGTGGGATAACACATGGTTCAAATGTGCTGTTTCAAATTCTTCTCCTGTCAGTTCCTGTGGGGATGTGAAGGTTAAATGTTTTTATTCTGATGTCAGCCAGGCCTTGCCTGCAGCATCAGCCCGACACAAACCGTGCGTTTCCCCAGGGCAGACACAACTACGTTTTTAACAGAACCAGCTCTAAATAAAAACACCTCTTCCTTTTCCATTCTCCCTGGGCCAGGGAGAACCTGCAGAAGCTGCCCCAGCTGGCTGCCATCCACCACAACAACTGCATGTACATCGCCCACCACCTGCTCACCCTGGGCCACCAGTTCCGCTACCGCATGACCAGCGTGCTGTGCAACGGGGCCGCCACCTTCGTGGACCTGGTGCCTGGCTTCAGGAGGCTGGGTAACCTCCCCCTTCCCCTGCAGAAACCTGCTCCTGGATCACGTGGCCGTTCACCCTGGCAGCTGCTGATGAGTGGTTAGAGGGAGGTGTGGCTGCTCGCTCAGTGGATCGGTGTTTTTCGGACACCTGGCAGAAATACTTTTTGAATTAGGAAATCTTTGAAACCCCCATCTTCTTGCCCAGCACTTGGTTCCAAGAGCAGCTCAGTATCCAGCAAGCTGTAGCACTGTGTTTTGGGATGTGCTGGTCAGTCTTTGATATTTTCTTATCTTACAGAAATAAATTTGCATGAGCTGACAGGAGTCACCCGCAGTTAATTCTGCCCCCCTGCTTTCTTCCAGCAGTGCTGTGGCAATGCAAGCTGCACAGGAGCTTACAGGTTAAACTGGCTCTGTGGCAGTGATCAGAGACTGGGAATTCGATTAAAAATAAAACATTGTGGCAAGTGCATCATTCAGCACTTATAAATAGGCAGAGCAAATTTAGTAATTGCTTAATTGCTTCTCTCTGCTTGTTTTTGCTCCTGAAGGGATGGAGTGTTTTCTGGCCCAGATGCGAGTGCAGAAGGGAGAAATCTTGGAGAGGCTCTCGAGTGCCAGGAATTTTTCCAACATGGATGATGAGGAAAATTACTGTGCAGCAAATAAAGCCATAAGGCAGGTAAGGAAGGCAGTGAAAGCCAGACATCCCAGTCCTGGGGAAGGTGCAGTGTGTGATCTCAGGCCTGACAGCAGTGCAACTGTTAAAACAACGGTTTTCTGCCATGGTTTCTTGGGTTTTTTTGGCCTGGGCTGTGTCTTGAGCAGGATATTTCATTGCTCCATTGCTTCTCTCAGCTGGTTTCTCACCATTTGTGCTCACCTTTGCCTTGCAGGTGTTGCACCAGCTGAAGAGACTGGGCAAGGTGTGGCAGGATGTCCTCCCAGTGAACGTGTACTGCAAGGCCATGGGGACCTTACTGAACACAGCCCTGGCAGAGGTTGTCACCAGGATTGCTGCCCTGGAGGTAACAGCCACTGGTGACTTCCAGAAGTTCTCCCCAGAATCACATTTCAGGGGAACAGTTGCCATTTCACAGAAATTACAGTCGTGTGTCCGTGGGAAATGTTCACAATCCCCACTTCTCGCTTCACTTGGCTCTCCAGAAATAAACCTCACTTCTCTGTTGATCTTTTCTCCAGGATATCTCTGCAGAGGATGCAGACAGGCTGTACTCCCTCTGCAGGATCATGGTGGAGGAAGGACCCCAAGTTTTCACCCCTCTACTTGAAGAAGACCAAAATAAGAAGTACCAGGAGGAAGTTCCGGTCTATGTGCCCAAGTGGATGACATTCAAGGAGCTGATGATCATCCTGCAAGCCAACCTCCAAGAAATCGTGGATCAGTAGGTGTTTTCTTTTCCAGTTGGTTCTGCAGACCCGTGCCAGGGAGCTGGGAAGTGTCTGACAGCAGCAGGGCTGTTCAGAGGATCAGGATCAGCTCCTGGGGCTGGCTGTGGCTGGGTGTCCGTGGCCCATTTCAAGTTTGCTCCTCTGTTTCCTGCAGCTGGAGAAAAAAGCAGAATGGTGAAAAGCCAGGTGCCATGGGAGAGCCAGCCAGAGTTTGGGCACCCCCGTGTGCAGAAATGCCCCCACAGCTTTGTGTGCCTGGCTGAACAACCCTGGGCTCAGGCTGCACTCACACCTGGATTGAGGGCACTGGGACAAGGCCCTGGGGGCTGGTTCCAAGGTGCCATTTCTGGGCAGGCTGGTTCAATAAGCTCTGTCTCTCTCCCCCGTGCAGGTGGGCAGATGGGAAGGGGCCTCTGGCAGCAGAATTCTCAGCAGCTGAGGTGAAGAGTCTGATCCGAGCCTTGTTCCAGAACACAGAAAGGAGAGCAGCAGCCCTGGCCAAAATCAAGTGACTCCAGCTTTACACCTGCACCTGCTGACGAAGCCAGAGCAAACTGAGACTTTCAAATATTTTTTTTTATTTCACCTTTCTTGTACTGGTATGAAAAACTTTGGAATGGGGTAAGTGCTTCCTGGAGCTTGGCTGGAGGGGAAGGAGCATTTCCTGGCTCAGTGTTTGTGTGACCTCATGCCAGGCTGTGCTCAGGGCCCTGCAGGGGCATTTTTATTGCTCAGCAGTGGCTCATCTATGCAGTTTTACATCAGGGACCCTGCAGCCCCTCTGTGTGTGACCTCTCCTGTCCCTGCAGATCACACGTGAATCCCACAGACTCGGAGGGCTTTCCCTCCGGGAATGCTGAAGTGCCAAACTCCCACCTCAGGTGTCCCTGAGCAGCAGAGCTCAAGGGAGAAGCAGTTTAGGGGGAGATGTGGGGAAAGGAGATCCTGTGCCTTGGTCAAGTCACAGGATTTCACACAAGTAGCAAAATTCTCTTATTTCTCATGGCAGATACCTTAAAACTGACTTAGGATCTTTCAGTCTCACTTTCCCAACTGTAGAAGCCAGTTCAGCTCCTTCCTGAATGTTTTTGTTGGGTGGGAACTGGGTCACTCTGGTGTCCTTCTGCTGTTAGATTTTCTGTCCTTTAACAATAATGAATAAAATGAATATAAAAAGGGAATGAAAGGTGCACTCACAGCATTGTCTTTTAAGTCACAAAAGGCTGCATTTGAGACTTGGATTAATGTACTTTTAATTGAAACACTCACAGAACATTCACTAAATTTAACCCAGAGACCAAGGTGCTGCACATGTGGAACGAAGTTCTTCCTGCCCTGTAGTGCTTAGGAAAGGACCAGTCACAGAACTTAATGTTTTACTCCCTCGTCTCCTGTTGTGTCCTGTTCACTGGCACTTCTGTCCAGCTTCTGCTGCCGTTTCCAAGCGTTTGTGCAGGGTCTGAGGCTTTTGTGTCCCCCCAGTCCTTGCAGAACCCTCCTGTGCTGGCTCTGACTGGTGTGAGGAGGGGGAAATGCAGTCAAGTGGGAGTGCAGCAGGGAAGGGAGAGACTGAAGCAGAATCTGCCACTTAAAACTCTGCTTTTTGTTTTTTCCCCTCCAAATGTTCCCATAACACTGGCATCTCGTGGGATCCCCTGCCCCTTTGTACACAGCAATCCAAAAAAACACCTATTTTGAAAAAACAGCACTTCTCCCATGTTGATTGTTCACAGAACTGTAATTTGCTATTTTCTTTAATAAACTATTTATACTCAGCACGTTTGGGCTTCTGTTTGGGCCGCAGCAACAGGATGAGCCAGTGCTGGACTGTTCTTCACCTGGGGAGAGGGCAGAGTGTTGCTCTGTGGGGTCCCTCCTTGCCTGATTTCTAGTAGATCTAGTAAATGAAAAAGGAAACAAGAAATGGAATCAGTGCCATGAAATAGGTTGTGCATCAAGGGAAGGAGTTGAACAGGACGCTGGGATTGGTCTGAGCAGCAAATAAGGCTCTGGAACAGGCTGGACATAGCCCTTGGCTCAGCTCAGTGACCTGGTGAATCCAGGGCAGCAGCTGGGCCACGTTGGTGTAGACCCGGGGCTGGTTGGGCTCAGCACAGCCCTGGCCCCAGCTCCCAGTTCCCACCAAGCACCACGTGGAGCCATCCCAGCAGACCAGGGGGTCCCCACTGTGCCCCTGCCAGGCAGAGCTGGGCACATCACGGAATTCCAGAGTGGTTTGGGTTGGGAGGGACCTTAAACTCACCCAGTGCCACCCCCTGCCTTGGCCCCACTCTCCCAGGTTGCCCCAACCCCAAAACTCCGGGCGAGCTGTGCCTCATCAGGGTGGCTTCTCCCAGCTGGCAGCTGGAATGGGGCTCAGTCAGACCCCCCGGGCCCCCTGCTCCCAGCCTCACCTGGCCCACATCCACGTGGCCCTGCAGGTGTCCGTCCTGCACAGAGCGTCCTGGCCGTGAGCCCCGGCGCCCGCAGGAGCTGTTGCACCTCCCGGTGCCCATCGGGCACCAGGGCCTCCTGCAGCATCCCGGCCACCTGCACTGGGAGAGGAGAAGCCCAGAGGGAAACCAGGTCTGCAGGGAGCAAGGCGGGAGAGCAGGGCACCGGCTGGGAAAGGTGGGATTGCCTTACGGGATTAGGGGGGGCAGCCCGCAGGAGCTGTGGGTGCGGGGAGCAGGGGTGGGATGGAGCCTTCGGAAGGGCACGTGGGGAGTGGAAGGGGCTGGGTGGGAGCAGGGGGAGGGCCGGGAGCAGGGTGGGAGCTCACCTTGGCCGGGGGTGGTGGAGCCCCAGCCCGACACCCAGCACTGCGAGCCCTGGAGCAGGTCCCGGGGCGGGGGCGGCAGGAACGCGGCACGGGCGGCACCGGGGGACAGCGACAGCGACAGGCGGAGGGGCAGCTCCCTCAGGGAGGGGCTGCAGAGCCCTCGGTGAGGTGAAACACGAGGTTTTTTGGGGTTGGTTTGGATTTTTTTCTTAAAGCCCCTTCCTGGTCGTGCCTGTGCTGTACCCAGTGGCACCGCAGCATCTCCTGAGCCTGGGGAGGACTGTAGGTGGTGCTGGAGCTCCAGTGGGAAAGGAGAGAACAGCCCAGGCACAGAAGCCACCCGGAGCATCCTTTGGCAGCCGTTCTGGGCACAGAGGAGGGGAAGGACTCACCCAGGCTGCTCCTCCCAGCACAGGGTCGCTGCAGGACCGGCTGAGATCCTCTCCCCTCCCAGAGGCTGCCGGAAACCCAGCCTTTACAGAAGTGAAGATGCAGAGGTTACACAAAGCTGTGAGCACAGCCAGCAAAACACAAACACCTTCACTGCAGCAAAACACAGCGAGCAGGGATCAGCCCGTGCAGGGCAAAGGAGAATCCAGAGAGGATTCCAAAAGGATGCAGCAGGAACAGGTGAGAAAGGAAGAGCCATCACTCAGCCTGTGCTGCCTCGCTGCTCTGAGTCACACTCGTTTTTCCTTTCCAAACTCATTCCAAGAAGATCAATATTTCCATCCACCCTGCTTGCCTGCAACGAGAAAGTGGTGACTGAAGTGAGAGCGCTTTCAAAATTAAACATTGGCACACGGATGGGAAAGGGAGGCAGGGGAGCTGCAGCAAAGCTTCCTCCTCCTGGTTTTCACCGTTTTTCAGTGATTCTTCAGGAAAGTGAAGCAGAAGGGGAGCAGCAGCCATGACAGACCCTGACAGCAGTGACATTCCTGTGCTGCAGGGGTACCTGGCACGTTGCAGAGGTGCTCTGGAGCATAAGACATTCCCTTTGTCATTTTTCTAAGTTGTTCCAATGGGAATTTTCCCACTGGGAGCAGCAGGCAGAGCACAGATGTGGAGCAGGCAGGCAGATGTTGGCTCAGGCTGCTGGAGCCCAAGGTCGGGGCTGTGCAGAGCAGGGTGAGGACACGGCCCTGGTTTGACAAATGCCAACTTCTGACCCTGTGCAACAACAAACACAAATTCTCCCCAGTTCTTCTGCCGAGACGAGCAAGAACGGGTCAGTAATTGGCACATAAAACTGTGTGCTCAACACCTCACCCCGAGGTTGCCCCCCAGATTCCCACTTTGGGCATCTCAAAGCAGCTTTAACAGCCTCTTGCTGAGTTTCATTTGCTTTCATTCTCTTTTAGCCTGTGCTGATTGCTCCATCCTTTCCCACAGAAAAACTGCGCTCTTCCTCAGGGGTTTCTTACAAGAACCAGGACAAGGGGAAACGGCTTCAAATTGACAGAGTGGGGTTGGATGGGATATTAGGAAAAAATCCTTTACTGTGAGGGCGAGGTTTCCTTTTAGGAAAACAAGGTGTGAGCTCCAGTCCTGGGCTCTGAGGGACACCCGGGGTTGAAGTTCTTACACAGGAGGTGTGAAGCTGCAGATGGCCAGGGCAAAACCCTGAAAATTCTCCCTGCTCACCCCAGGGGAATTCAGGGAGAGGAGACCCGCCCAAAGCAGCCGAGTAAACAAGGAGCAAGGCAGGAGGCAGTCCTTCGAGCAGGACTGCAGCACATCCGGTCTCATAATTAGACTGAAAAAACAAAAGGTTCTGCAACAGGTTCTCCATCTCCCACTGCAGCACAGGCAGAGCAGAGCCCACCCCCTGCCCTGCCCCAGCCTCTCTCCCCAGGCAATTTGCTGGGTAATGATGATCGAGTTGCGAAGGCAATTTCAGGAAAACTGGTTTCTCCCTGGAAGGAATTGAACAGAGCAGCTATTACAACCTGGTACAATAATTTGTTTAAAAAGCAGCTGGCACCCTGTGAAGCAGAGACGATTCAGAGGCAATTCCCTGCAGGGACTGTGCCAACCTCCCCAGAGCCAGGGCGTGGGCACCAGCCCTGCCCCAAGCGCTGCAGATCCAGGGGCTCTCAGAGCCTGCACTTCCAGCAGACGCTCTCCCCAAACCCCTGCGCTGCTCTCACACCTCTCTTCTGTTCTGGGGATGTTTCTCCCAGGATTTCATCCCAGCTGAACCTTAATAAAACAGCTGCTGGGTTTGGTTATTTTCTGGGAACAGCTCCCTGCCATGGGCTGGTTTGGAACATAAGCAATTCCTAAGGAAGGCAGGAGGCTGCCCAAAGCCGGGCTGTGCCCACCTCACCCTCCACAGCATCCACAAAAGCCCCTGGTGCTCCTGTAGGACACAACTGCCCCAAAACCTGCTCCTGGAGGGGGCACTGAAATCCCTGCCAGGGCAGCAGAATTTTCCGTTTCTGGTTCTTTCCCCAGATCAAGAAGCACAGCATTTGGAGAACCTCTCTGCATCCCGTGCCTCCCTGGGGACACATCCTTGGCAGGGCTTTGGCTCTACAAGGTATAAAATCCAGTTGCAATCAAGGTCCTGCCACAAAGTTATCCACCTGTGAAGATCTACAGGTCTCGGGGGGCTCACCAGAGACTGCTAAACACCCCATAAAATTAACTCCGTGCACTCGGGGGGAGCCTCTGCTTTCTCTGGGCAGTTAAGCTGCCAGCATTCCTGGGAATGTGTCATTGCTCAGCTCGGCAGCTTCTCCCTCAGCAAGAGCAAGGTGTGTCCAGGAGCAGAGGATGTCCCTGCCAGTGAGACACTCAAGTGAGAGGCTACTAAACCCAACCTCCTTCTTAGGAACAGGAATAAAGATTTCCCCAGCCGGCAGCATCACTTTTCCTGCACTCAGTTCCTGGCTGTATCCTTGGAATGGCTTTGTTCCCCTCCACAAGAGAGCACAAAGTCTTGGCCAGTGCTGTCAACCAAAAACATCTGCCTCCAAGCTCACTCACACAGCCTCATTATGGATCCTAATTAAATAATTGCACATTTTCATTCTCAGTAATTACAGCCCCTACTTATGTAAATAAATATGCTGACTGCAATTACAAAATTATGAAAAGCTTTTACAAAATATAGATTCAGTTAAAGAGAAAATCACATCAGGTCCAATCCTCCCAGCCAGCTCCCCTTGTCCCCTCATTTCGAACGTGGTGTCCCCTTCACACCCTGACACCTCATTTAGCACCAGGGAACCTTTTCCCACCTGGAATTCCTCTGCATTCCTCCAGGCCTCAAAGTGAAAATCTTTAGTGCACCTCGACATAGAAATAACTCCCTTTATTGCCAGCATTTACCAAGGCCAGGCACCACATTTAGGGGACTAAAATTCCAAAATAGCCTTTCCTTCACATTTCTTATTTATTTCCTCCACATTTCTTATTTATTTCCTCCCATAAATTCATACGGGGGAGTTACTCAGCACTTTAAAGCAGCGGCCTTGATTCCTCCCTGAAGGATCACCTAAAACTCCGACAAAAAATTCCCCTTCTCTCTTCCTACTCCATTTCTGCACACAGGAGTCTGGCAAACCCGGCCTTGCTCGGGGCAAGCAGCTTTCTGCAGCTCAGGAATTGTCAGGTTTGCAAAGCAGCCCGAGCCAACTGGAAAAGGGGAGAAAAAATTAAAAAAAGGATTTCATTTCGGAACTGCTGCCGTACCCGTTTCTTAGCTCAGACGCACATCAGCCCAATTTACCCTCCTGGAACAGACTCAGCTGTTTTCCGGGAGAAAATTCCTCTCCAGAACTCAGTGCTCTCGTGAAGTGCAGGGCTCGAAGGAGACAAGGACATCTCTCTCCGTGATGAGGCACCCTCGGCACTGACACTTCCCTCCCTGCCTCTCCCCGCTCCGGTCGCTCTCTCTGCCTGTCACACACTTTCCATCTCGGTGGCTTCTGGATGCTCCCTCAGAACTGCCCATTCCCGTGCTCCTAAACCCTCGTTCTGCACCAGGGAGCCTGTGCTGGGAGCTGGCAGAGCAGCAGCAACCCTTCTGCTCTGCCACACAGCCCCTCCAGGAACAGTCTGGGGGAGGAACAGGAGCCACTCTTTGAGGATCGCCCTTATTTCCCATAAAAACACACCTCCACCCTGGGGTCGTACGCACAGCCCGGTTCACGTGGGACAGGGGGATTTTTCTTCCCGTTAGGAAGGGAAGGGGAATTCTGTCACAGAGCCTGCAGAGGTAAGGGAAGAGGAGGATGAGGAGCTGAACGCCGGAAGCTGCTCAGTGAACAAATGGGGCTGGAGCTGGGGAATGCACCTCGGGCTGGGAGTGATGGCTCAGCTCCCCTCTGCCTCAGGTGCGCGGCTGCAGCCGGCGGCAGCTGAGCCCCTTCCTGCCGTGCCGGGACGGAATTCGTGCTGCTCAGCAATAAATGCAGGGATAACCGAGGTGCAGACGGGAAATGCTAGACACAAACTAGGGAAACGAACACCGAGCGGCTTTCCCCTTCCCTCCCCAGCTCCCCCGGCAGCAGACGCGCCCAGCAGTGCCGCAAGAGATTTTGGGGCCGAGCAGGACACACGGCATCCCCCAGCTCCGTGCAGTTCTTCTTGGCTTTATCCACACCAGCCACCCTTTGTCTTCTGAATTTTTTTCCCCAGTGCAGATAAAAACACGCCCCCAGCATTTCTGCCAGCAAAGTGTCATTATTGTCACGGCATAAATGGCACAGATGTAGAAAAAATGGGCTTCCCCCCCCCCCCCCCTCATATTTCCAGCGTGGCCAATTATCGCGTTTGTTTTAAAGGGCATCGTTTGGTAACAAAGCTTTGGAAAGGGCCTGGAGTCAGAGCTGGGTTAGTGAGAGATTTTGGGGGTTTCACAGCTTCTCTGTGAAGGGAGACAACTGTGCTGCCTCCCTCCCGCTCAGCCCAGCGATGGACACCGCAGGAATTCAGCAGGCGTGGAGGTGGGGGAATAAATCCCGCGAAAGCCTCACCCCAGGTGACTTCACTGAGGGTGTTCAGGCGAATTAGGAGCCGAGTCCAACGTGATGGGGGGTCAGGAGAAGGAGGGAATGATCCAGCGCTTCTTGTGTGGGCCCTGGCACATCACCCCAGACTTGCCTCTCCCCGCTTCCGGACGTGGAAAGGGAATGCATCACCTCCTAAAGTGTTCATATTTCCACAACGGATATTGGACTTTTCCCACAAATCTTAGCAATGACACCACAATCGCAATAAAAACCTCTCTCAGATTTTAACACTAATAAATAATTAATATATAATTGCTCCGGAAAGTACTGAGCCAAGGAGGAAACCGAACACACCTGTGAGCATCAGCCATTTCCCTCTTCCTTTTCTGCGTTTGTTTGACATAACAAAGGGAGGACGACCCTAAATGGGAAAACAGCGATCCCAAACGGGAGACCCCGGGACCTGCCAGGCTGTGCCGCCCTTTGTGGCACAGCTGAGCTTTTGTGCGGTGCTAAGGGGGTGCTTGGCTTGACAGAGTTGCCATCTGTGACTCGCCTTTTAGTCAAAAATAGACACGTATTTTAGGAAGTCCCGGCAATCCAGGTGTCTTTCCTTTTTTTCTTTTTTTTTTTCTTTTTTTTTGAGCCAGAGTTGTACGACTCTCAGCGTAGCTGTAGAGCTCAAACGGTGCCACGCTAATATACATATAATTAACTGGCTGAAGTTTCTAACTAATTAATTCGGCTTTTCCAGCAGTTTGAGCTCCGCAGCAGTTCAGGGATCTGACTCACCCGAGCCTTATCTGCAGTGGTGAAGCCTCATTAAATGCTGATGAACCTGAGGGCAAAGCGTTCCTCAGCCAGCGCTGTCCATCCATCACGGAACGGGAATTTTTTTGGCTGCTGTAAACACCCGCAGGAGCCCAAGCACAGCACCTTCACTGCATCAGCAATATTGTTCTGTACTCACTCGGTCAAGTTTTGAGAAGCAGGTTGCCAGTAAATCGCCCCAAACACAACACTGGGACAAAGTCGCCGTGTTTGGACCTAAAGCTCGGTTTTCTCACCCCAGTATTGCAAAGAGATGCTTGGCACGTGTCAGAAAACATCATTTTCCCCAGTGCCAGGCGAATTTTTCGCTTTTCTCATCTGTGAGGTGATGAGTCAGCCCCATGTTTGCAGGCAAGGAAGGAATAAAAGTGTTCTTTATCTGCTGGTGCAAATGCTGCTCTTTTCTGCAGCGATGCGCAGGGGGATTTTGGGCACCCCTGTCCCTTTGCCACCCGGGGAGAGCTCCGGCTGTGCTCTGGTTTTCCGGGGCTGCCTTTGCTCATCAACGCGTTCGCGTCCTTCCTCCTCCCGGGGGAAAGATGCGTCAGTCGCTGGCAAGTGGGAGGGGGCAGCACGCAAAGGCTCGGACTCGTCCTGGTGCCCGCAGCCTTCCCGTCCCCAGCGCCCCGGGAAAGGGCAGCAGCTGCTGTTCCAGGGATGCTGCGGTTGTCGCCCTCTGAAAAAAGAAGACATTTCCGGCAGCCCAGCAGCCACGGCTCAGAGATCTCTGCACCAAAGGGGTGCAGGAGGCCCCGTTCCAGTGACACCAGTGCGGAACCCCAGTGAGGACCAGCAAGGAGCCGACCCCAGCGCCCTGTGCCCACCTCAGCCTGAAGGACTGAGGGCAGACTCTTCCCCCTGCCCCGGGTGAGGCCCAGGAGCATCCCAGCTGCATTCCCACTTTGCTGCCCTCCAGTTTTCCCTTCGAAAGTCAAATTTGATCCACGGTGTCCCACCTGGGCAAGGCAGAGGGGCTCCAGGGGTGATTTAACCCCTTCACCCCGCAAAGAGAGAAAAAGCCTGACCCTCCCTGTGCAAGAAGGGCAGCAAGACAGTGTTTTTAATCCACCATTGCCTGTGCCCTTCAACATCTCCTCAGGAATCACCACTGGAGGGGATTTGTGTCCCCAAAAAAGCCCAGCTCCCCAGCCCAGATGTCCAGTGCACAGCCCTGAGCCTCCAAAGCTCCCTGCCCCTGCAAGGCTTTCCTCAGAGCAGGTTTATTGCTTCCTTATTTCAAAGGTGGTGATCTAATGAGTCATTAAAGACTAACAAGAAATAGGAGAAAGCGTTTGACTTAGCACTTCTTTCCAAAAAAATACTGTAGCTGCAGAATTTTAAGTGGAGCGAGCCAGAGCAATTTTAATAATATTAAGCTTAAATTGACAGCGAAAAGAGTGAATACAAAAGAGTAACAAAAACCCAAATATATATAAACCATAAGGCATTGTGAAAAGAATATGATTAAGCTTTCAAAGTTATACATTGGAAATTTAGGCAGTGCTGGGAGTGAGGCCTCTTTCTTCTCTGGTTAAGAAACACCCTCCCATACAATCACATAACAAAGGCTGTAATAATTCATACAAAGGGAGCTGGAGCTCGCAGCCTTCCTGCTGGTTTCCGCGTCCTCCCAGTGCCCAGCTCTGGTGGCAAACCCTGGGCGTGCTCTGTGTGTTCCTGGGCACGTGTGTCATCGTGTGCACCCTGCCTGTCACCTCCTCCTGCCGGGTGAGGAATGAATTTCTGCTCAGCAGCGGAACCAGAGCCCTGCACACTTCAACAGAGCCCGAGTCTGTGTGCCTTGGCTGCTCTTCCTCAGCCTCAGGTAGAAATCACAGCTCTACTGCAACAGTAAATGTGAAAGTCCCCATTTCCTGCATCGATTTTCCTTGTCACAGCAGTGCAAACAGCAGCAGGGCTGTCCGTGATGAAGGGTTTCAGGAGCTTGCTGAAGCAGCAGAGACCCCACAGCAGAGGGGATGCTGAGGGTCAGGGGTGGAGCAGCAGCTCCCCAAAGGTCCCTGGGGACGGAGCCCTGCTCCTCACCCGGGGCCAGCTCTGCCCTCACAGCCACTTTTCCGAGCTGGGCAGAACCCCAGGCCACGTCTCCAGAGCCTCCCTGCACCAAAAAGAGCTTTTTAACCTCTCATTTTGGGACAAATCACAGCGTTCCTCATGTACAAACACAGCCTGCAGGAGCTGTTGACACCAGCTCTCACCCGAGCTCTTAAGTTTCATTTGTGAAATTGCTGTATTGATCCCAGCAGGTAATTACTGGTTAATAATGGCCTTCCTGATAATTGCTCCTACCGTGAAAATTCCTGCAGTGGCTTTGTCACTTCTCTCGTGGTGAGGTCTGCAATGTTTGATGAATTGTCACTTCATGTTTGAAAGCTGAGCAGATTTGCAGTTGTTTGTTTGTTTTCTTTTTAAAAGGATGGTGGAGGAGTTCAAAAAGCAGAGTGAGTCTGTAATGTGCCTGTCCCCTCCTCCTTAGAAGTGTCACCTGTCCCTCCCACTGCTCTATTTGGGACCATTTTGGGTTACACGGCCCTGAGAGACTGCAGGACACAGGGTGGCAACAGAGAAACTGAGGTTTGATAAATAAATGGTAAATAAATAAGGGTATGACTCCTACAGTGCTGGTTTTCCACTGTCACATAAATAATAACAACAACAGCAATAATAATAGGCCAATATTGCCAGATACCAGGGGGATTAAACATCAAATTAATATTTAGCAAGGTTAGGATTAAGCAGAAATAACAGCTTTATGATTAGAGGCTGAAACTGCTGCTGATAATGACTGATTATGCTCCTGCAGAGGAAGAATTACAAGTACTTAAGGACAAATAACCTTCCCAAAGTTGCTGGCAGCCTACAGCAGAGAAGTGCTGAGAAGACCAATAAATCGTCTGTGCAATGGGGCCGGTGCTCCGCGGACAGGGCGGGGAGGTGAGGGGGATGTGAGACATAAAACGCTTGCTTGTCTCCGTGTCACAGCCACCACAGCGCCGGGAGGAGTTAAACTGAGCAAGGAGGGGTGAAAAAAACCCTTCTCAAGCCCTCTCTGCGTGGGACGTGGCGCTCTGGCGGCACAGCCCCTGTTTATTTGAGATGATTTTATCCGGAACCTGGCAGTGTCTGTCTGCAGTTTCCAGCCCATTAGGTCGGTCTTTATGAAGCTCCTCAGCTCCTCCGGGCTCCTCTCCAGGGGCTGCTTTTCCATGGGTTTGTTTTCTCCCAGTCTGGACACAGCGTCAAGGCAGGGGCAGCAAACCTGGCCCGTTGTGGAAAGCTGGAAATGAGAGAGAGAGGGAGAGACGATCCTGGGGGGAATCTCCACTGGCTGTGAGGTCAGAGGCACAGAGCAACTCCTAAAAGAGCCTTTAGCAGGAGAAAACCACTGATCAGAGCTGGGAACAGGGGAAGGACAGGATTATGGGCTGGGAGCAAAGAGGAGATGGAGTGGGAAACTCCTGTGACGGGAGCCAGGAGAGACCAGCTCTCCTCCACACACTGCCTTGTGTTTCGTATGATGGAAAAACCCTTTATTCCTGCTTTTTGCTGTGCTCCCGTGCATCCCTTCTCTGGCTGGTCCTTCCCCTGAAATCCAGAGTCTCTCAGAACATCTGTGTTGGGAGGATCTGCCAAAGCCAGGCTCTTTCTTCAGACATTCCGTGCTGTCACACACCTCCATCCCACCAGCTGGTTACCACTTCCATAGGACCTGCAGCAGGCAGGAAGCCTGGAATTCTCTTAGTCAGGGACAAATGCACTGCAGTTCACACTTGCATTATCTTCCCTTTAAACCTACCTGCTGAAAACACGCCTGTGTGCAAATCCAAGGTACTCAGAACTGCTCACGGGGAAGAAAATAACCCTGGGGTCCCAGTGGCGACCTTTCTCTGTGTAAGCTTGGGATTCGTGGTGGTGTTAATGCAGCAAACGTGACTTTGGCTGAGTTAGGCTCTCCCAAAGGCACATTCCTGCTGCAGACACAGTGATTTTCATCAAACCTCCCTCACTGGAGACATTCCAGAACAGTCTGGACACAATCCTGTGCCCTGGGATGAGCAGGGAGGTGGGAGCAGGTGACCCCCTGTGGTCCCTGCCAACCTGACCCATCCTGGGGTAATAATATTTGCTCAACTCCTTATAAACAGCATTTTCTGTGCAGTTATTGCAGAAAACGAAAACCTTGTTGTGTGTGGATATGTGTATTTCAGGAGAGCATGAGGGGAAAAATCACAGAGATTTAAGCAATTAAAAAAGAAAAGAGAGATTTCTTGGAATGATGGCACCTCAACACGTTTGCTAAAGGGGAATCAGAGGAATTTGTGATGATTCCACATCCTCCCTGCCACTTAAATATCATTGTAAAAGTTTCTTGTTGCTCACTCTGGGCCACGTTGAACTCGAGCACTTCCCAAACACCCATTTCCTATGGAAGAGGAAGCAGAGGGTCAGGCTGGCTCTCCAACCTCTGCTGGATTCCACTTTCCCCCTTTTACTGCAGCACCTTCTTTCATTTCCTCCCAGCCGGGAAGACTTTCAGATAAACACTGCTTGACATTTGAAAGCCTGAAGTTTCTCTGCTCCCTGTAATTACTCCAAATCTCCGAGAAAGCCTCAGGCAGCTCAGCCTGGCTGGAGTCCCTGCCTTTCCCGCAGGGAGGGAGGCTGTGGGTGCTCCCCGGGAATTCCAGGAGGGTTCCACAGCCCCAGGGCAGAGCCCACTGCTGATGGAGAGAGAAGCAAATGACCAAAGGCAGCACCAGGGAGCGCCAGGGGGGCAGAATACCAGGGAGGGCCTCTGGGTGGCCAGACTTCGGTGAATATTTGGGAAATCCTTTTCCCAGGAGCAGTTCCTGCGCTCCCCAGAAGGCTTGCAGGGCTTGCAGAGTATTTTAGGAGTCGTCTGAGGGGATGGCAGGGGCATGCAGTGCCCGTGTGTTTGCAGTCAGGGCTAACCCGGCTGGTCTGGGCTCCCCACTGCAAAGAGAAATGTTTAAAAGAAACGTTCAGCATCACTGGCGTGGATGCAGAGCACGGAAGGTTCTGGGTGATTCGCAGGGGATAAAAACAGTCAATTTAGAGGAAGTGTCCTTTCAGAGTGCCAGCCCCAGGCAGGAGACGCAGCCCAGCCAGGGAGTTTGTCAAGAGCTGGTGACTAATTGCAGATTAATAACAAGGGAAGCTGAGGGTAACTCCTCACTGCTCCTCCTCATTGCCCCTCCATCTGTCTCCAGGCAAACACCAGGCAGATATTTCCTGTGTTGTACCAGGCTCTAAAATGAAGACAAAAACAATGAAGAGCAGAAAGAAATCAACACCAAGAGAAGAAGGAGGTGCCTGTGGCAGAATGGGGACATTTAATGGTTTCTGGTTTCATGTTACGCTGAGTAAAGCCCCAGTTTTGGAAAGCACCCCATGCACACGGCAGTGACGATTGTGGCTCTGCTGTCTGATGTCCCAGCTGGGCATCAATCAGCTCAAAGGACTTGTGCTGAGCTGCAAAAAGGACTTTGGATCTGCAGCAGCCTGGGAGGGGGAGAGAACTGGGTGGACTTTTGGTGCCGAGGCAATAATTGTGGTGCCGAGGCAATAGTTGTGGTGCCGAGGCAGTAATTGTGGTGCCAAGGCAGGAAGAGAAGCTCGATGTCAGGCTGCAAGACTGAGGAGAAGGCAAAGCTGTTTCTTCATTTGCTGGTCTCTCACAGGTTTGGGATTTTCCAGCTTTCCTGCAGGACTGTGCAAGCACATTTAATGTCTTTGATTCCTTGCTCTCCTTGACTGATTTACTGCACCCAGGACAGTCTGGCCACCGAGTTTGGCTCGTCTGGCTCCAGCTGGCTGCTGCCCCTTGGAGAACTTCCTCCAGACCTGCTCCTGTCTCCCAACCCTCCTGTGACACATCCCTAACCCCTGACCCTTCCCACTTCTGTCTGAGCTGCCTTTCCTTGTCTGGGCGCTGGCAAATGGGCTGTAATGGATGGGCTCTGCCTGCAGGACATAATTAACCCGACACACAGCAGCCTGTGGCAGCTGGAGCTGTGATTCACGGCCCACAGAGGCCTCCAGGAGCACAGCACGCGTGCCTCTCCCTCTTAGCTAATCAAATGAGAAGAGGAGAAATTGAGTCTTCAGTGCATCTTCCCCTCTCCCCGCTCCCCGGGCTGGCCTGTGGTGCTGGACTCATCCCCGTCCATTTGCCAGGAGCCAACAGGGAGAGGGGAGCAAGCTGGGGAAGAGGCAGCTCAGATGTTTTGTCCAAACATCAGCAAGAAGCCAAAGAGAGAAAAGTCCAGGTCGTGGATAAAACGTTAATTATTGAAAAGTTAACTTTTTACTCACTGTAACTTCAGGAGCCATTTCATAAGGATGAAGTTCAGCAACACCTCTGACGTTCATCTATGACCTCAAAATGAATGTTTGTCTTAAAGCTTGGCCACACCAAGCCCAGGTGAGGAGGAAGGAAGGTCAGTGGTGCCTGAGAGCACCAAGGGTCCCTGTGATGCTCAGAGAGGGGCAGAAATGTCAGCAAAGCGTCAAACACCACCGGCAGTGTGGGTGTAAAAGTGGTGCTGTGCCCCTCTCACCTGAAATTGTGGGAGTGGGAAGACTTCCTGCACCCCAGGATGGCTTCACAGCTCAGGGCACTGCACTGGATTTAGGCAGGGACGCAGCAATAGGTTTATCCTTTGCAAATCAATCAGGGGACAGTTGGTTTGCTGCGCTGGTTGGCTGCCAAAGGCAATGAAAGAGGAGTTATAGGAAATATAGGATCAGCAGCCATCGCCCAGATTAATGAGGTTACATAACTACAGATGGCTTTACCAGGCGCTCTTTTCCGCGGGCATGGAGTGGTGCTGCCAGTTCCATGGGGAATTAGGTGAGTGGAATTAATCTGAGCCAACAGGGCTCACAGTGTCTCCCCACACAGCTTCGATTTCTTTGGTGTTTGTGGAGCGAGGATCGATTTTACTAAAAATGGTGCAGAGCAAAAGCCCTTCTTCTCATTTACTGGAGCTGCATCCAGCCAGGCCCTGTGTGGAAACAGCTCCCTGATCCCTGGAAAGTGCCCTGCTCGCCCTGGAAGTTTGCTTTTCGTATTGATACCAGTTTTGGCTGGATTAGCCAAAACCACATGAACGACTGTTTTCTTTCCCCACTCCTGGATTACCCTGGATAATCTCAGTGTTTCCAAGCTAAAAAATAAAATGACCAAGATAAACATCCCTCCACAAGCCTGAAAGTGCCATCAGGATGGCTGTTGTGTAATTACTTTGTAGATGTAAAGGGTCTTTTCTTTATTTAATGACCTTCTCAGTCCCTGCCGTTCCAAGCAGGAGGAAGGACGGTCCGTGTGCTTTGTGCTGGGAATGAACCCTCCCCGAAGAGCTTGGCTGCTCCCAGCAATTCCTCCCGGGAGCCAGCATCCACATGCAGCTGGGTGAAGAGTTCTCCCTCCTGCCTACACACCCAGGTAAACGTGGGCTGCCAATTAAAGTCCGGATCTCAAGCTCTAAATGAGTTTGCCTTTGATTGCCGTGCGTCAGTCGCAGAGCAAATCATGTTTATTCATGGCTCTGCCTCCAAACCACCCCGGCTCTGCGGGAGCACAGCCTGGTCCTCCAGCCACAGCCAGGGACACAGCTCTTCGTTCCTGGTCAGCAGCCTGAAATTCCTTTGGGATAAAAGGAAAAAGCAGCCAGCCACCTGGAGAGGTTTCTGGAAGTTTTGTCATGTTCTGACACACAGAACCCTGATCCTGGGATAGAGGCACGATGTGAGCACGACGTGAGGTGAATCAGTGGCCTGAGACTCAACAGGGGCAGTCCCAGAAAGGCCTCTGAAAAACCTCCCGTGCCTTATTTTAATAACACACAAAAAAGTTATAATTTCTGTCATTTGAATTTCAAATCCAACAGAAAGATCTACCTGATGCTTCTATTTTAAAATGCAATTCTTTCTTCTCTTTTCTTTTCAACTCCTTTGCAGAACCAAACATCATGTTTCATCTCCAAGCACTCGAGATTAAAAAAAGCCAAAACAATTAGTGGGGAGCTGATGAAGGTGACAGGGTCATAATTAGTGCTGTTCCTCTCCAGCATGTGTTTATCATGCTAGCAGAACAAGTCACTCACAGGGTTAGAGTCATGAGCTGCAGGAGCACACATGCCTTGTGCAGCTCCAGCACTGCTGGGGCTGCTCTGCAGGGGGAAAAAAGCACAAATTCCATGTTTTAAAGGTGGGACAGGGCGTTAGAGCAGTAAACAAACAGGAATGGTTGGCTGGTGGTGATGGCTTTGTTGTCCTGACATTGTACAGCTGCAAAACCGCCTCTGTTCGGCATTTGGAGGGTGGTTCCTGCTAGGACCGGAGCAGTCCTGGTGCGAATTCTGCAGTATTTCCAAAGAAAATGGGTTTGCAGCACTTGTGCCCTGCAGCGTCTGGCACCTGCCTGGTGAGCACAGAGGGCAGGAGATGCTGCAGGCAAACCCTTCAGGAGCCCCAAACCAATCTGGGGGAAATCTGCCCCATTAAATAATTTAAAGAACCTTTCGTAAATCCCTTCTTCTCACCCTCACCACTGTGGTTCAGCTACTGGGTGCTCCTCGCAGTATTTTGCACGGACTTGATTAATCTCCTTAAAACTATTTTGTCTTCCTGTATCCACAGCTCAAAATGAGCAGCAATTACCCAGGGAGGACGTCCCTGTGAGAATCCCTTGCTAATTAGGTTTTAAGTGATTAGTTCCCTTCCCATCCTGCCCTAAATTTCTGCATTTTTTTTCCCCCTGGTGTTGGAAAGTCAACTGGAGACAAAGAAACAATCAGCAACTATTATTCAACTACATGCAAACACATGTCCAAGGAGGAGCAAAGCAAGTGGCAAACAGGAATTATGAAAGCTGTGGAATGAACTTTACATGGAATGCAAGGTCTTGCTCTGAAATGGGATTAAAAATTCGGATGATTTTGCAGGGATAGGAACATCTTTGCTTCAAGATACATCAGTCCTCCACTGACAGGCCCAGGAAAAGCTTTTCCTTGTTTAATAATCCTGCAATTCAGTGCCATATTCCACTGATAAAACCAGGAGCCACTCACCAAAGAGCATTTTCCATGGCTAAGTCCTTGCTTTGGTTGAGGTTTTGCAAATATCTACAGAAAAAGGCCCTGAGCCCTCAGTAATGGCTTCAAATCACCGGGGCTACATCTGCCCCGCTGCAGGACAGCTCCACATTTGGACAATAATAATTAAACGAGTTACATTAGCGGCTTAACAAGCTGGTATTTTCTCACTGATGGCCTGCTCAATATGCTGAGAGAGGTGGGCAGCTGCAGGGTTAATAAAAGCCCTTGGTTTAGAGCCCTAATCGGAGAGGAAAGTGCCTAATTAAACTCATTGACACCTGCTCCCCATATCCATGGAGCCGGTTATTTGCATAGTTGGACTTTATTGAGATTTCTTCCTGTGGTATGCGGGCAAATCTTAACGCAAGGGACACCTGGAAAGTGGGAATAGGGCATCTCTCTCATCTCCCGACAAAAAATGGCAGCACCGAGGCGGTTTTGACTCCTCTCTCCCTTCCCGAGCTGTTCCCAGAGCATCTCCCTGCCTGCCTGGCACCCGCACGGGGTTGTTTCCCAGCAGGAAGGATGCAGGAAGTGGAAAGACAAGGCGGCCCAAGAGAAAAATGCTAGGACATTCCCTGGATGCTGCAAAAGGATCTCCTCCTTCCCCCATTCCAGCCCGGAGCCGTGCCAAGTCCCGCAGCTTTGCAACCAGCTCCTAAAGACAGAGCTGTCTTGTCTGTTGGTTCAATAAACAGCAGCCTGTTATGATATTTATTTGCTGATTGAATCTAAATTGCGTGTGAGCTGCTCCTGCAGAATGGCTCTGTGGAATTAGCAGCTCAATCCCGCTCTTTTTTTAATAAGGATTCTGATTGCAGCAGTGATACATCCGGCAGGCTCCATGGTTAAGCCTGGAATGAATTCAAAATAAAAGGGGGGAAAAAAAAAAAAGTGGAGATAATCTGCCGGTGTCAATTTGCCTTTCAAACCCGATTTACCAACTCCTGGAACAGCCCTGTGCTGGGAATGGAGGGGGGAGGAATTAGCGAGTGGAGATGGTTGGAACATCTTGAGAAGATGGCTTTTCCCTGAATAAGCTGGGTTTTAATGGTTTAACTGGGAGCTTCAACAAAACTTAGAGAACAGCCAGGTCTGGGGGCTGTTGGAGCCCCAGAGTCAATTCCTGCCTTTTGGGCAAAATCCTGCTCATCAGGCATTCAGCGCTGACCTTTCCTGCTTTTATTGAGCAGGGCTGAGCCGCTCCTCGGGGAGGGCAGCGCGGGCTCTCTGCAAACGGAGGTGATTCTCCTCCTGAACTTTGCAGAGATTCCCAGGGGAGACACACGCGTGTGAGCCAGGGAGGAGCGTCCGAGCCCTGTAACCCCTTCAGGGATGCCCTGGGAAGGAGGAAAACCTGCAGCTCCAACCCCATCCCGTTTTTCCCATGCACGCGATGCTTATTTTGAGGAGACTTCCACTAAAAAAGCTCCTTCAAACGCAGATCCACGGACAATAAGCAGCTTTTCTCTCCTCCAGGGTGAAACTGGTGGGAAAAAGGGCACAGTTTGTGGAATTTGCTTTGGATTTCCCTCCCTCAGAGCATCCACAGGAGTTTGGGCAATTCCCAGGCTACATTAGCACAACAAAATGCTCCGTGGATAAAAGCCATCCCGACTGGAAGGAAAGGCACTGACAATAGAAAACGAAGTGCCAAGTTCACGTTCCTGCGTGTGACAACTCAAAGATGTAATTTCCGTGACAGTTTTGCTCCCTAATTAGAAGCGTAATTAAAAATCACACTTGGAAAAAAAAAAAAGTAGTTTGCTTTTCTCCCCCTCCCCATTTAAAGGAACAAAAATCCTTTGAAAATCAGTCTAAAAGCAAGATTGCATGAGGAGAACTGCACTGTTAAATCCTTTGGGAACAGATCGAGCTGAACACTTGGAAATGCAACTCTCACTTTGCCCACTCCAACTTGGGTGGAAAAATGGCGGATTGAGTTTAACTGTGTCAAGCCCAACTGTTGCTTGCCTTTTTCGTCCTCTTCCCCCAGTTTTATAACCAGAATTGCCCAGGTCACAGGGTAATTTTCTCTCAGAGCACATCCCTTATTAGACACTCAAGAACTCATCCACTCAACCACCACAAGCGCACAGGGAATGAGGCAATTTCTGCTGCTTTTTGGCAATCTTGGAGCATCGGGACACTGAAGCTGGTCAGTGGTAAATACAGGGGGGTCCTTGTACTGAAGCAAAAAATCTGCAGTGCAGATAAAAATCGGCAGTCTAGGAATTTGAATTTTCATACATAACTTTCCTTCTCTCCACCCTGCATAAAATCATAAAGATGGAACATCCCTGGTAAGATTTGATAAGACACCTAAAATGTTTTGTTGATTTCTGCCGCATATGTGATGGTCTTACAAAAAAACCCGTGTGAACCAAGTATGGAAAACTCAGATTCCAAGCAAAAAAAAAAAAAAATCAAAAAAACCCCACATGAACGTTCACCCTTTCATGGGAACAGCCCAATTTCTGTGATGACAGGCAGAGCTTCAGAACACTCAGCTAATTACATGGTGGTGGTAATTATTGGTATAGAACCGACGTTAAAGGCAGGTGAAAAGTGCTGGTGTCATTTTTTAGGCACAGAGTTACAGGGCTCAGAAATGTCAAGTCAAAATTTCGTTTTGAAACACAATTCCAAGCCTTTTAGCAGTGTGGTTTTTAATCTAATGACGAGCTGGAATCCTGCGCTCAGGGAAATAAAATCTGTGGAGGAAAGCCGTCAGGTTTTATGGATCTTGTTTGTTCTTCACAAGGGCGCAGCCAGACCACCCCTGTGACAAAGGATCTTGGTTTAAGGAGGTTTTTAAAAATTATTTGATATAAAAGGAGAAACAATCCTGTTGTGTGGAGTGTATCAGCTCCACTTGGAGCAACCTGGGCTAGTGGCAGGTGTCCCTGCCCATGGCAGGGGGCAGAACGAGACGATTTTTAAGGTCCCTCCCAACTCAAATCATTCTGTGATTCCACGTTTTTATGAAATCCTGCCTCTCCCCATGCCTGTTAAGCCACACAGGTGGGTCAGAGCTGTCTCTGCTTTCAGCAGGCTGACAGAAGCACAGAAAGAACTCTCTATATTAATGTAAATTACACTTAATTAGTAGAATACAGTAAACTTTTGCAGATAGATACAAGATTGGATCGAACATGAGCTGTAAAATCCAAAGGGTCCTTCCACACACACCAGGGCCATCTGCTGATAGCAAGCCCTGCTCTGAAGTCTTTGATGCCTTGATTATGTAAATCAGGGCGATTATTCCATCCTCAAGACTGCAGCAAGATAATTACCAAACAATAAATCACCACAACTCAAGCGGCTGCAAATGAATTTTAAGCTTTATGGCCATAATTGCAATTGTGTGGCTGTTATTAACGGAGCAGGAGAGAGGACATCAGGCCCCAGAGATACTTCCCCACTGGTTGAGATTTAAATTAGAGTGGTTTGGCATTGCTCAGCCTGCCGGGAGGCTGCAGAGGGGTTGCATTTTCAGTAATAGGACTCGGCTTCTCCATCAGCAGGATTTTCACTTGGCCTCTGGGCTGGCTTCTGGCTGGTTCAGACTCTCCAAAGGGCTGAAGCGAAGCACATGGAGTGAAGAGCAGCCTTTCTCCTGCCCTCAGTAACCCCACAATCAAATCCTGAGCCTGATGTTGTTCAAATTATCACCATTTGAGAGGAAAAAGTCTCTCCCCTACACCTGGTTTGGTGGCCACCCTTACCTGGCTAGAGCTCTCTAATTTCCCAGAGACAATAAACTCAGGTAAAATCCTACAATAAAGCAGAACACAAGAGCTCTGCAGAGCAGAGAGAAAATCCTCAAGGCAGGTTTTATAATAAAAGCTAAACCACTGTCATTTCTGGCTGCTCCTTTGGAAAAGCCATGCTCCAAGTGGGAAGGAGCCAGGCCTGGAATTCCCTACAGCTGTGCTGCAGCAGGAATTCCTCATTCCCTCGTGTCACAGGTGCCTGTGGTGTTTCAACAAACAAGGTGATGTTTCTTCCAAGGTTAATTTATATCCAAACACAATCAATTATATGGATTTAGGACAGACATATGTTGCGGGTTTAGGCGATGAGGGATGAGATCAATTATAAATACATTTACAAAGGAGGCAAACGCCTGATGGTTTGGGAAATTTAGAGATATTGAAAGTATTTGACGTCTATATTAACTCAAAGCCCCAAATGGGCTGGGCTTGTTTACATTGCTGCAGTCTTATTACAGGGTGAATTTTCCCAGCTGTCTTGCTGAGCAGTCATTTAGCCTTAAACTATAGTTAAAACTGTCATGGTTTTAAGCAAATTATATTGCGTAAAGTAATTATTTCCCGAACTGCAAAGAGGATCCAGGTAGCTTGTGAATCTCATTTCTGAAAAAGAGAGAGCACGGCGCCCTCGGTGCCAGAGCCGTGGATTGGGAAGTGGTTTGTGCTCCAGGAAAGGCCGAGTCAGCTCCATTCGGTGAGCTGAGCACATTTGGGTACAGAGCAGGCAGGAGGGGATCAGATTCCTGCTAAAGCAGGCTGCTCGTTAAACACGGTGACCATTGATCCCAAAATATCCAGGCAGGACTCGTTTCCCTGCCCAAGTGTTCCTGCAGCAATAAACATTAATCCTGGTGATTAACGCACGCTCGTCACACTGGCTGTGGCGGAGGGAAAGTGCTAAAGAGGAGTTTTGGGGAAATAAGCTACAGCAATTAGGGGCTGGCCAGGAAAAGGAAGATTATAATTCATGTTTGAGCTGGCAGCAACAGGCAGAGCTCGCAGAGAACCCCAGAAATGCTCTGTGCAGCCCATATTCACTGCGAGCAACAGGCAGCTTCCAGAGGGATTTGCTGCATCTGCTGAAGGAGTCTGAAAACTTGAATATAATCCATTATTTGATATAATCTATTTGAATACAATCTATTCAAAGCTTTGTCTCGCAGCCTGTTAGAACCAGACTGTGGCCTGTGGGTGGCTGTCCCTGGGGTTTTCTCTAATCCTGAGCAACTGCAGCTTTTCTGCCTCGTTGAGAACACGCCTTTCCCGGGGTTCTCAGCCTCCTCAGCTCCCGAGCTGCTCCCCATCTCCCGCTCCCAGCCGAGTGTTTTGCTTCCTCACACGCTGGAGGATGCGTGTGTGGCATCGAGAGGGGCCCATCTGTTCCCCTTCTCTCTGCTCTTTTCCATCTCACAGCAAAATGAAGAATTCCAGCCCAGACCCCCGCAGTGTTTTCCCAGGCCAGGCCCCTCCCGACGGTGGGGCTGGGACCGAGGACAGGCTGTGGAGTGGCCATTTAGCATTAATGACCATCGAACATCCGTTCTGGCAGCACAAGGGGTTTGCATCCTATTTGTGGGCCTCATTTAAAACGTGTGCTGCCCCAAAATCCAGCAATTAAATCACCCATCGGCACAGCAGGGCAGAGCACCACTGAGTGTCCACTGAGCAGCCACTCCACCAGCCCATAATGATGCTAAATTAGGGATTTCGAGGGCTATCAAAAATGCTTTTCTTCCACCAGAAAGCCAGGCAGGTTATTTAATGCAGATCCTTCTGAAATCGTGATGTGACAGAGGCACAACACAGCAAAATTCCCGGAGTTCTGGATCCTTGAAAGGGCAGAAGTCAGCTTTGGGCGGGGTGTGTGACCGTGGGGTGTGTGACAAGATTGCCTTTGATCATCTATCAAAGTGTTGTCAGTCCCCCCTCTGCCCCGGGGAGGAAAAATTGCAGCTGCAGCATTGATCAGCACCAGAGATCCGTCACCAGCAGCCTCAAAACCAGAGGCATTAAAAGAAAAGGAGAAAAGTGAGTTTACCTGCGAAGGGTGACACTGCCACCTCCCCCTGTGACCAGGGAGAGGAGCAGGAGAAGCTCTCCAGTGCTCCAAGGCTGTGGTGATTCTGTCCCTCTGAACATTCCCACTCCCTCTGTGCCAGAAGCACCCTGAAGCCAGTGGGGGGCTGTTGATCAGCGAGCAATCACAATTAACTCTAATTACACATCTTCGCTGGCTGCCGAGCTTTGCAAAAATAACAAGGAGGCGAAAAGAAAAAAACAGATCTCAGAAAAGGCAGAAAAGAGGCTCTTGCAATCCAGGTGAATTTTTCCAAGCTGATTGCCAACACTCAAGGCTCCCAAGGGCCTTTGTTAGCAGAGAAAAAGCACCAGACAAAGAGATGGAGAGAATAGGAAGACTCATCTTGTACCTTTAAAAATAACCGAGTTAGGACTCAAAATTTGGGACATTCGGATATTTGGGGCCATCACAGCTTCCCATTTCTCTGCTTTCCCGGTGGGAAGCACGTGTGACGCAGCTCTGACAACACCTGGGCTCCCCACGGACCCTGGAATGGTGAGGGACTGAGTTTTCCTTGGGTTAATCAGAATTCATAGCCTGCACCTCGCCAGGTGCTTTCCAATCATCCTCCTCCTGTCCTTATCTGTCCTGCAAAATATTGCGTTCAGGGAGATGAGGCCCCAGCAGCTGGCGAGGAACAATGGCACTGCCATGGAATCCTGGCCCCTTTCAGCAGCACGTCTTTTATCCTTGTCCACAAGAAGGAAATTAAGAGAGGTTTTTGGTTTCCAAAGAGCCACTCTGGGAACGGAGCGTGTGCTCTGCCACCCCAGTGTGCACATCCCAACCCTTTATCCATGGACAAATTGTTATTGACACTCTGCTCCAAGCCTGGATCTGCTCTCCAGAGAGCTCAGCTGGTATTTTTATAAACACAGCTACAGGAAATTTTATTTTATTTGAACATACACTGATAGTGTTTCCCCAGTCAGGGATCCTGTGGGAATTGCATGGACCACTTTAGAGGATAAAACAACATTAAGAAATAGTAATTTATTTAAAAAGAAGTGTTATGGTGCTCCTCCAAATTCAGGGATATTTGGATAAATAGGCTGGTGTTAGGAAAGTCTTCAGGTGACCCTGTGAGTTAAAGCAAAGGAATTTAATTATTCTCATGGCACAGAAAGGGTATTAATAGCAGGGAGATGGGTGGTGGTGTGCTCCCCACACTTGCACTGCAGTGTTTCAAATTTCCCAGTGTTCCAAACTTCCCAGAGGCCTCAGCTGGAACCAGCAGGGGCAGTTTGGCCATCGATGGCTGACGGTGTCAGCAGTGGCACGTAGGGCACTTGAAGTCGTCTTGTCCAGATGAAGAATTTCACAGTAAATTTGTCTGCGAGGAGACAGATTTTATTCACTGGCACAGGCAGAGAATGTGGATCAGGCTGAACCTTGACAGAGCACATCAAATAGGGATTAATATGTAAACTCCAAGCCCTTGTTAATCCAAAACTTTGTCCTAAATTTAGGCTGAGACAGAGAAAAGGCAAAAACGTGCCCAATGCCCCACATAAATCAGTGGCACAGGAGGGTCAGCTCCCTTTTTCCAGTCCTCTCTCTAAGATTAGAACTTTCTGGTGCATTGCTTTTGGGAAAAAAAATATGTTGAGCCCACTATTGAGTCCACTATTGACAGTATTGATTCATGGGAGTAACAGCTTTCTGCTGGCCCAACCTTGGCAAGATACAAGAGGAGGAGAATTCATTTCCTTCCCAGAGATATCAATATCCATCTTGGCTCCTGAAGAAATTTCATGCCAAAGAACATTGATTTCTTACACTTGAAATGAACTGATTCAGTCAATTGCGGTGTGGAGTGTCCAGACTGGACTTTGGCTCAAACACAGCAGGAATGCGGCAGGAATGGGGCACCAAAACCTCTCGGGGGGTCGCAAGAATGGGGTGAAAAGCAACGTGTTCCACAGCTGCCTGACCCACACGGGAGAACACTCTGGGTACCTCTTTCTGTCAGCTCGCAGGGACCCGAAAATGGCAATTTTCTTATCTGGAGGGACACAATTCATCGGAATTTGCAGCACTGAAAGCACAAGCCGTGCCCTCGGATCGTGAACCTGTGCTGCAGCCCCTCGTTTTTACAGCTGATGGCTCTCTGGCTTTATTAAAGCACATCACATTTGGTGGGGGCACTCCCTGGTGGGCTGCGGCTCCGTGTGCCCGGTTCAAACAGCACGGACTTCCCAAGGCTGGATTTCGTGCCTTGCAATTAAAAGCCAGCCTGCACCGACCCTGGGTGCTTTCCCTGGCAGCACTAACGAGCTTCCGTGCTCCAGTGCAAGGCAGGGAGAAAATCATCTCCCAGAAGCCGACCCTGACCAATAACTCCCCGTGCCTGCTCTGCTGAGCACAGCCAAGGCTCCCTCTGCACCACCAGTGTGCACAGGAGCCTGCTAAAGCTGCTTGTTTGGGCAGAAGAGATGAGAAAACCGCAGAGCATTCAAGTTCACAGGGCTCCTTATGACTAGTGGGAGCGGCAGGCCTGTTATCCCAAAGGCTGCCCTGGGAGAGAACATCTCCTGCCAAGGTGCTGCTTGAGATATTCACAACGAAGGTGGCACAGACTGCAGCCAGGGGACCCCGGCAGAGGAGCCCTGCCAGCTCCCAGCCAGGTCTGCTCGTGGATCCGTCCCCATTCCCGGCTCTCTGCTGGGGCTGGGGAGTCCGGGCTGAGCTGTAACTGGGGGACTGGGATTTAGCTGTTCACATGCTAAATCTGGGCTGGGCTGGAGGTGCCACGGAGAAGGGCTGCGTTTCCCTGACTCTCCTCCTCACCTGACCCGTGGAGAGTGGCACTCTGAGGAGCCCGGAGGAGCAAGGTTTTGGACAAGATGCTGAGCGGCTCCCAGGAGTTAACAAGTACCTGCTCCTGCACTGAAACAGTGGGAGTTCTGCCCCGTTCTGAGCTGGTTTTTGTGGGTTTGTGGTCTTTTCACTTTGTGTGAGACCTGAGCAACATTTAGGAGTGTAGGTGATGCACTTGTACCAATTAATCAGTGTTAAGGAGGTTTGGTGGCCTTTTTTTTTGATTCATGAGGAGGAAGTGAGTGTGCTGAAGTGGTTTGCTCTGAAAATTTTCCTTATTTTTGTATTTATTGAATGTTGATGCCAGAAAGAGACAGGCCTGACACAGAAAGCAACCAAGCTGTGATAAACTTGCAGGAAAGCTCATTCTGCAGTTCAGGACTGGCCCTTAAGAAATCTCTGCCTTAGCCCAGGGGAGTCAAAAACATTTCCTCTTCAGCATTTGTGGCCAACTCCTCCTTGCATCAGAGAAATCAAGTTGTCAGTCAAGACCCTCTCACTCTCTTCAGAGCTTTCCACACCAGCAGCCCGTGACAGAGCAGCAAAATAATGATTTATCTCATTGTGGGCATCTCAGGGGCTGCTATTCCACTGCCATTCCCCCTTTTTCAGTGGAGTGGTGCAGTGCAGGCCTTATCTCCTTCCACTCAGATGACAAAGTCTTCTGTCACAGAGCAAAAAGAGAGAACACATGTTCAGGGAATGCTGCAGAACACTCAGGGTATTTGCCCCAGGATCTGCACTCCCCCAACCAGAAATGCCCTGAAAATAAAAGATTTTGCTCCTTATAAGAAGGTCACACTTGTGGAAGTTTCATTTTGTTTTGGCTTCAGGTTCAGGGCTGGGTTTTTTTAATACGTCAGTTTTTTCTTGTTATTGTGCTTTATTTTCTGCCATGATTCATCTAACTCTGGGGCATTTTTTGAAATCCTTGATACGAAATGCAAGGGAAATGAATCTCACTTTAAACTTCCTAAGGACAGCTACATCACCTGATTAAAGTCTCCTGCAGTTTTTTCCAGCCCTTCCCATTACAGACCAAGAGATGAGGTGCATTTCTGGCAAAGGCAGCTGTGATTTGTAGCACATCTCCCATCAGAGCAGCCGTTGCTTTAATTCATCGTTTTCAAGGGGAAAGAAGAAATGCTTTTTTCTTTAGTAGGACTGAAAAAAACCCACACAGAGATGAGTTTTACAAGCAGTTAAACACTGTAAATCAAAAGGCCAAGGCAGATGGTAAAGAGTCAGGGAGACTCGGAGCTCATCCCTTAAACAGTTCTGAGTTATTAAATTGCTCTTTCCCTGATTCAGAATGTTGCTGATTTTCTTGTGGATGGCTGGATGGAAACATTCTTGACACGACTGGAAGCCCAAGGATTCTAAGAGAGGTCAGATTCTTCTTGGCCTCAAAACACATCTCAAAGAAGTGTTGTCCGTCCTTTAAATAAACAGATATATTTTTGAGGCAACCAAAATGTATGAAAACTTTCCTGCCCTGCTTTCCAGGGGAAATAATTGTTCTGCATATACCAGGCTCTAGAATTCATTTGGCTCCCTTGGCATTGCAAAACTCACACAGTGGAACATTAATCGGATAAAAAGGAAGTTATTGCAATAACACTTGGAAAGTTCAGGAGAATTCAGCTTGACTTTAGCACTCAAGATGACTCAGAAAGACAAGAGTGTGCACACACAGCAGTTCAGGAATGCAACGCCCCAACGGGGTCAGGAGCTTTAGGGTTCCACCATCCAGAGAGGTTGAGAGCAGTATTTGAGATCCCCTCCTTGGGAGAAAATCCCCCAGAAATTGAATTTCTTTAAAATTTAACCACAGCAATGGGTTTCATTCTGTTTTCCCTTTGTGTAGGGCTGTTTGGTAATATGAAAGATGCATCCAGAAAAGATATCAAGCCATTGCTGGAAAAACAAGAAGAGCTTTCTTAGGAAACACCCTTCAAGCTATGGACAGCTAATGCTTTGAAAGTGAGGTGGTGTTAAGGATATTAAACTATAAGTAGATATTAAAATATTGCAACAGCAGCTACGCTTTCAGGAAATGGTTTCTCTTGGTATTTGAATTGCAAAGAGATCCATTTACCATCACAGAGAGTGTTTAAACACGCAGCACGGCTGAGAATTTCAGCCTGGGTTTTTAGGAAATCCTCAGGACGTGCTGGGACTGGGAAGGCTGCAGGTGAGTGATGCCCCTCTTTGGCGGTGACCTGTTCCTTCACACCGAGGGTGTTCCAGCTGCTAACAGTGCCAATAACAGCTACAGAGAAATTCACACCGAAATTCCTGGGTCATTCCATGTCTGCCCTGCCGTACCGACAGCTGTGCACACGCGGGGACAGCGATAACCTCGGAGCTCAGAGCGTGCCCAGCGCTCCAGGACCACGGAGAGCATCCCCGGCCGAGCATCCCCGGCCGAGCATCCCCGGCCGAGCATCCCCGGCGCTCACCTGGGACTGCGTGCGCAGGGCAGGGCAGCCCGGAGGGAAGGGCTCGTCCCCACCGAAGGCTTCCTGGGGGTGGGAGCCCTTCTCCCCGTTCTCTGCGGGGCTGCGGTGGGAGCGGCTGCGCCCCTGCGAGCCCCCCCGGCCCCGCGCTCCGCCCGGCGCTGTCCCGGTGCCGGTGCTGGGGCCGGTCCCGCATCCCCGGGGCAGGAGCCGCCCATCCCCGCCGGGGTGAGCCGGTGGGGTTCGGGGGAGGAAACTTCGCCCCCTCCCCTCCCCGCAGCAGCAGCAACAGCAGCGGGCGAGGCAGAGAGGGAAGCGCTGCGGGGATTCGCATCCCGCGGCCAGCGAAGGGAGCTGGAGTGGAAACAGGTTGTTGGGATCTCTCCGTGGGAGGAAGGGGCGGCTCTGCTCACCAGCTAGCCAAGTCTGGGCTCTGGGAAATGGAGACGGAGCCGCTGCTTTTCCAGCCGGCGATGCGCTGAAAGAGATGGACAGCGAATTACTGCGGGAGAGCCTGGCTCCGGGATCGCCTCTTCCCAGGAAGCGGATCCACTGCCCGAGCTCCTGAAGTTCCAGCAGTCGCTGGCTCAGCCTGGGGTTAACCACAGCAAGTTTCACCTGCGCCACTCGCAGCTGGCAGGGGTCAGGCAGGTGATTTTCTTCCCTTTTGCTCCTCTGCTCGTGCGTGAATGCTCAATACCAAAAAGCCTGCTTGAAAGCCCGGGAGAGCTTGGGAAAAGCCACGGTGGAGAGTTGCGGTGTTTTGGATATATTTGGCACAAAGTACTTACACCTCTGCTCGAGAGATTCATATGGCTTGAAGGTAAGTGTTGTGCTTTTCTTCCAGAAATATCAGTGTTGGGAATATCCTGGCAAGGGAACACAGACGGGAGTGGCTGCTGTGATCACCCCTGCCTAGAGATGTAAATAAAGACAGTGGAAAAAGGAAAATATTTGTCATTATACCAAAAAGATCCATTAAGCTGTTCCCTTCTGCAAGAGAAGAGGTGAAAGCGAGTTTTCAAATTGAAATTCAGGCTGTCTTATTGCTCCATCTAAATCACTCACTGCAAAGCAACAAACAATTGTTGTTGTGTGCTAAAGAGGCATTTAGAGTTGCTAAGAAGCTCGGTTCATTTTTAGAAGTTTGTTGCTTAACATTGCTCTCACACAGACACAATGGAGAGAGAGTGACAGGGAGAGCTGGAGGAGGAGGATGTGTAGATAGCAGGTAATGCAGAGGTACATTCCATTTCCCCAAAGAACAAGATTGTTCAGTCAAAGTGTTTGAGGGAAAACACTCTTTTTCCTCTTAAGACACTCATTTCTTTACATCTGCTGTGGCAAAACTGGAGCCCTTTCAAAATTCATTCTCAGCACCAGTCTTGGTGTAGAACGATCTTTCCCAGTGGAGGACAGGGGATCTGTCACCCTTTCCTGAGGAAACCCTGGAAGGAAACCTTTCAGAAACACTTCTCTGAATGTTGCAAGTAGACTTTGGGCAAGGTTTACAGCCAACTTTGTCTAAACCATTCCTGTTTGTATCTTAACTTTTTTTTTTTCCATTGCTCTTCAGTTCAAAGTTCCATCCAGCTTCTTGAAACCAGTGGAAAGTGGGGCTTTAGGGCAGGGAATCAGACACTGGAATGATGTTGGGTCCTAGTCAGTGCTGGAGTATTTTTGGTCTCAGTTGTTGTCTGTGGGTTGTTTCTACACAAGATAACACATCCCCACTTGTTAATTCTCAAGTCTCTCTCATCCCGACTTTTCCACATGCAAAGCTTGGAGATGGAGAGCTCCCAGCATGTGGAGCATGAATCACTGCTCTTCCAGTGCAGCTCCAAGTGGAAAAGAAAAACAACTTGGTTGTTTTATAAATAACCAGCCACAAGATTATAATTTAACTGGTCAAATAGGTTACACATGTTAAAAAGCGTGGGCTGGAGTTCCTACCTGTTCAGTGTTTCATGGAATTATTGTTCTTTAAACACACTATGGAACTCACAATCCTGGGTTGTTTTGGCTTTTTTTTTGAAGTAAAAGTCCTGAATTATTTGTAGCAATCTGGAAAAGAACCCAACATATTGACAATACTTCTGACTCCACCAAGTAAAGAGAACTGTAGTTTTTTTTTTTTTTCCCCCCTTTAACTTCTTTTCCACGCTGCAGAAATTCTGCGACATTCAAACCTTTCTTCCTTACTTCTGAACAGAGTTTTTGTAAAAGCACTTTCTACTGATTAATGAACCATGTGATTATCTTTTCCTTGCACAGACAGGAGAGGGAGAGAAAGTGAAGTGCAGACTTCAAATCTCATGGCCAGATTACAAAGATGTGAGTTTGGGCCCTGCCTTCTCCCCTAAATATTTCTGCTACAGAGCAGGTGCCTGCCATGAATTCAGTGAATCGCCACACATGATGTGCCCCACGGCACAAAATGATGTGCCCCACGGCACAAAACACCTCCGGAAAACGTGTGTGTAAACCCACTGTGTGAAATCCGCACATTTCCATGGAACTTCCATGGGCACACGCGCATTGAGAGCTCCTGTGTGTGGGACAGGGGTTCACTGTGGCATTGGAAAAGCCAAAGTGCAAGTTTTAGGCTTTAGAGAGAAGCCTGCGAGCCCTCAAAGCTGGGGGAATAGCCAGTGGGGGTTTGTCGTGCATGGGTTGTACCCAGGCCCAAGCAGCTCCTTGCCCCTGACGTTCTGCTCCCGTGCCACCCTCACCCCGCAGGCCAGGCTTGGGCAGGATTTGGATGGGATCAGTGGGCACACAGTGTCCCCGAAGCCCACCCTGACGCTGCTCCCACATCCCAAAGCATCCCGGGCCCTGCTGAGGCCAGCAGGCTCCGGCCACGACCCTGCCCGGCCGTGGTGGTTGATCCCTGGCCTCCTCTCGGGGCAGGCACAGCGTGGCAGCCTCTCCTCACGCCGTGCCCCCGTGCCGGGCAGCAGGGCACAGATTGCACTTCATCTGCTCAGCCCTGCTCGAGTGCCAGACTCCTGCCTGGAGAAATACTCAGCTCTGCCTCTAATGGCACTTCAGGGGTGGCTGGATGAGCTCTCCCTCACCCTGCCCGGGGCTGGCCCAGGCTGTAGCACCATTAGCAGAGGCTCCAGGCACTGGGCAGGGGTTAACACGAGGTACAGACCTGCTGGGAAATGCAGCTGGAACAGAAAAACCTCACTGTGCAGCCAGGCTGAGGGGTCTGAGCAGCACAGAGCAGGGAGGACCCTGCTATTCCCCCTCACTGACACAGGCCTGGCACGAAAAGTGCCATTCCCTGTGTGCTCTTCTCCTCAAATCCATCCTTGGAACTAAATCAGCAAACCTCCACCCTCCCATCCTCTGTTTACCTCAGCTTTGGAGTTCTAAACCTTATGGAACCATGGAATATGCTGAGCTGGGAGGGACCCACAAGGATCATTCCATAACAAATTTCACATACAAATTCTCTAAAACAACAACAAAACCCTTTGAAAATACTTATCTTCAATTGCACAAGGTTTTGCAGCTCTCGAGTTATGAACAAGATGGATTTGGCTCATGCCCTTCACAATCCTTTCAGGATAAGTCGTTTTCAATTTCACCCTCTGTGCACAAATTCCTGGTGACCACGGAGGGAATCTGGAACTCAGGATTGTTGGATTTCTCACATGCCCAGAGCTGATATTCCAATGCCAGGAGACGCAGCACAGGGACTGTGTCCACACTTAGCTGTAAAGCTTCCTGCCACAGGATGTCTGGATGCAAAATGTTCCCAAATGCTGTGGACAAATTTCAGGAGGACACCAGGGAATTTCAGTTCCAAGGGAAAGAAGTTCCACAGATTGTTAATAAATGCATAGGCACCAGGCTGGTGCAGTAAACAGTTGGGTGATGGGAGAGCGTTTGCAAAAATATCACATTTATTGCTCTATTCTTGCCCAGGCAATGGCAAAATTGGGTCAAAAGATCCCAGACTGGTGAAACTTTGCCTGACCTCTCAGGGTTACTTTTTAAAGGCCACAGGAGAAAATACAGTGGGATAAATGTTAAAATGTCTCAAGGCTTGGAATACGGGTTTGGAGAGATTTGTCTGGCATCCAACTTCGCTGCCTTTTACAAATGAAAACTTTCACTGACTCCCCAGGAGCAGGGAGACTGCTCAGTGAGTGCCAGCGAGGTTCTTTGGGAAAGGGGGAGGCAATTGTTTAAGTCCTGTCAAATGCATCATCCCTTGTGCTGTTACAAAACCAACCTATATTCAATCTGAAATGATTGCTAATAACTATTAACTCCTCTCCCAATTGTTCCGCTTCAATCATGTTTTCTCTTGCTGTCCTTCACCTGGATATTTTTAGCCTTATAATTTTTTTTTTTTTGAAGATGTGACTATGTGTTCAGTTGCTGCTTCTCTGTACATCCCTCCCAATTATCCTGGTGGGTATTTTTCTCTCAACCCCCTAGAATGGGTTTATTTCTGGTTTACTCTTCCCTGTTGGTTTCCATGTGGTTCTGTGGGAGGCTGCACTTTCTTTATCAAAGCAGAGAGCCATGATTAGTCCATTCAGAAAATGTAAATGCAGCCTTATGTGTTCTGGAGCACTGGAGAGAGGGAGAGGCTGCAAGGAGCAATAAAAGCTATGATAACAGAACACAACACCGAGCCCTGCAGGGCTGGCTGGGCACAGGGATGGCCAAAATCCACATTTCTAATGGAGCTAAATAAACCCACTGAGCTGTCTGGGGAGAGCTGACCACAGAGCTGATCACAGAGAAACCCTCTGCAGCCCGTGCTGTGCTTTCATTTTGGTTTGTAGCTCCTTTCTCTACGTGTTCCATCATTACTCCCAAATTTCTCCGTAGCCTCAGCTGTTCTGGCCTGAGCTGTCCCAGGATGTGCAAACACTCAGTGGCTGATAAATACCTATATTTGGTTTTGCTCACTGCTTCGGGTTGCCAGCAGCCAAGGCTGGGGACGGATCAGCAAAATCAACACCATTGAGAGCAATGTGAGCAATCTGCAGCTCTGGAGAGGAACAAACTCCTCACCACCCGCTCAGGTCTTTCAGTCCTCCCCCCTGAATGCTGCAGCTGACACACTCCAGCACAGAAGTTACAGCTATTACCTCAAATACGGCACCTTGCAGATTGCTTCTCTAAACTCAGCCCTGTTTTCATGTCTCAGGCAATCTGGAGCTCTGGCAAATTAAGATTCTCTGCATCAGGCACTCCCTGACCTCCAGCCCCTTTGTATCTGCATATTTCAGGCTTTGGCATATTTGGATGACAGTCGAGAAAAATGTGGTTATCTTTGGGATTTCTGGAGTCCGGGGTTTGGTTCCCAACCTTTTAAATCTGTTTCCTCTGGTGACAAGAACGCCTTTGAGTTCCAGCCTCATCTCCCTGCTTGGGAACCCACCCCAGAGGGGACAGGACACCTCCAGCCTCCTGCTGTCCTTGAGACATCCACACACGGATTTGGGAGGTGAATTTTAGTCACCCAGCTTTGAAAAGCTGCAATTATAAAGAACTTACTAATTTAAAAAACATTAAAAATAGAAACACCCCCCCCACATTCACATCTATATTGTTAAACAGGGAGAATCACTCATGTCCCGGTACATGAATCATTCATCACCCCCATGAGGTTATGGGTGTTTTAAAAATGTGTTTGTGAGTACTAAAATGGGGATTATAATAAATACTACAAGAATACCTCAGCCCACCAGCACTGAATGGTCCAGGCATGTGTAAACTCCTTATTTGTACTTTGATGGCAAACTGTTGGAATTAGGGGGTTTTCTTTCTCTTTCTAACTAGGGAAGTAAAAAGTCAACATCAAAATGTCCATGTGAGTAGAATCCTAGGTATCCTTATTATTGGTTTATTTTCATTTGTAGAGCAGGTATGTAAAGTTGGTTGTGATCCATGGCTGGGGGTTCCAGGCCTGTGCCAGTATAACAGGAGGTTATTAAATCATTACAGTTATTATTATTATTATTATTATTATTATTATTATTATTATTATTTTNTTTTATTAGAAAATGGCACATAAGGTGCCAGTGAACTTCAGGTTTCCCCTCACATTTCCTCTCCAGAAAACCAGACTAGAAGAGGGGCTTTTTCCTCAAATTTTGCAGTTGGCTGCAAAGCAGGATTTAGTGTTTCCAAGGATAGCACTGAGGCAACTGCTGGAGGCAGAGCTGCCAGGTCGGAGGGATCCCCGGCTCTGGATCCATCTCCAGGCGGAGGACAAGGGCTGAGAGTAAATTCCAACGCTTTTGGTCACATGCAGCTTCCACCCACATGGATTCATGCCCACGAGTAACTCCAGGGCTTCCTCGCTGTCCGTGGAACACTGCTGGGCCCTGGAGTCCTGCCTGCTGATATTCCTGAGCCTGGATCATTGGGAGTGGGGCAATACCTCCCAGTCGCTGGGCAGGGACAGGGACAGGCGCTCCCTGGGAGCTGGGGCAGGCTCAGGGGCACGGGGCTGGGGATGAGCAAAGCTCTGCCCCATGAAACCACAGCAGGGTGGGGCTCAGGGCACAAAAAGCCGTTCCCAGACCTGTCCTGGCCCCTTGTTGCATAAGAACGTGTGCACACAGAGCAAATGGGGTGGGATGAGGCAGCACTTTTTAAAAAAATCTTATTTCGATCCTTCCAGTGTTGGTTCTGGAGAGCTGGAAGAGCCAGGGCTGGCTGAAAACTCCACGGTCAACACTGTTCCCATTGGAACCAAACCAGGATTTGCAGCAAAAAACTGCTTTTCCCACGGGCTTTCTCTCCTCCCTCCCCCCACCAGCACAGACCCAGTGATTTCTTTGCTAACACATCTTGTTCAGCTGCAAAGGCTCTGGGTTCAGCAGCCAGAGGTTAATGTTCCCAGACAAGAGGTCATTTCTGGCACTGCCATTTCACCATTCCCTTCTACCACACCACCAGCAAAGTCTAAATGTTCTTTCTAGAGTAAAAACCTGCATTTCCTTTGCAAGATGCTTTACTAATGAAAGGAGAAATCCATGTGCAATAATTCATTCTGTAGGAGGATGTTTGTCTACATGTGATGTCTGGTTCTCTGCAGTTGCCTTTGTCATCCTTTCCAAGTCTTATTTTTATTTATCTTGAGATTTTTTTTTTCCCTCAGTGTGAAGGAAGAATCAATTAGGAAATTACAACCCTAGCAGAACATGACAAGGAGGGATAATAATAAAGTTAAGAATCTTTGGGGCTACATTTTGCAATTCAGTTTAGCCTTGAAATTCCAAAGCAGGAGGCCTCAGAATCACATCCATCAAACCTCAGCATAAGAGATGTTTTAGAGGCAAAAACCATACTTTAGAAAAAGAATGACAAAAGAAAATAACAGGCAAAGAAATGGTAAAGCAAAGCAATTCCTAATGAGAGAGCTCAGTGACTTGTATATCAGCATTCAGTGTTCCCACACAGGTTTTATTCCAAGACATCCTTGATGTGTCGGGTGGGACCACAGTGACCACTACGAGTGGGCCTGATTTCTGAGGAGAGTGGAAAATTCAAGTCCCAGGCAGCAACAGCAAGCCATGATTACAGAGCAAATCACATCACTCACAGACTGTGACTTCTTGGGGCTTTATCCTGGAGAGAACCACAGCTTTGATGAGGGGATCTGTGCCTGCAGGATGAGCACGTAAAAGAGAATATTTACTTTGGGATGACAAAGGCCAGTCCCTGCAGGAGGCTTCTCTTGGGCTTCTGTGCTCATTTCACCTGTGTTCAGATCACGCACATTTTGCTTTCAGTCCTCTGCACCCCGTGATTTTTATTGCTGATGAATTAAACAGCCACTGAAGACAGAATTGGGTTTAGTCCTGCCTTGACTTCCACAATAACTCCTACCCAGCACCTTAATTAAAAACATTAGAGCTCCTTGTAATGCCTCATCTGAAAGAGTATCTGCTCCCTGCCAAGCTGGGTGAAAATATTCATGGCTTTCTGGAGCCCTGTTAATGACTTTGTGGATTAAAGGAATATGGAAATCATATGGAATTCACAAGGAGAGCAGGTCCTGATTGCTGGATTTAGGAATTGGGCTCATTACGGATGGAGTGTGCACTTCACAGCAGGCTGGAGATTTTGCTGACTGGGTAAAAGTCAAATAAAACTTAGGAGAGCAGCTGCTGAATGTGTGCAGTGATCCCAGGGCTAAGAGGGAGCCAAAGAAATTCCTCAAACCATTCCAAAAACTGAACATCTCCTGAGCTCTGAAGCTTTGAAGGACCTTTTCCCTGGCTGGGGATTTTTCAGTGATGCTACCAACAAGGTGTGTGGAATATGGGGAGGAAATATTTGTCTTTTCAAGGTTTCTTTGGGCAGAATCAGCACAAAACCATGAACTGAGCAAGGGATACTCTGGCAACAGGTTGGAAACCTGGGAATCCAATCTATTCCTTTAAGAATTAGCTCCCTGGCATTCCCATGTGAGTCTTGTTTGAAACATTGCACGTGGCTCTTTCTCTCCTTCCTTCCTTCC
>WBMZ01014804.1:0-33929 GCA_013400975.1 Atrichornis clamosus
ACATTAAGTTCTAGTTGGGCTTTCTGTCTCTCTTCTTTCCCTGCATGACCTAGCAACGTCCTTAAACATTTCCTGATTTACCTGCCCCTCTTTCCAAAGGTGATACACCCTCTTTTTTTCCCTGATTTCCTTCAAAAGCTCATTGCCAATCCAGGCCGGTCATCTTCCCCATTGGCTCATCTTTCGGCACGTAGGCACAGCGTGTGCCTTCAAGATTTCTTTCTTGATGAAATACATTCATCCTTCCTGGATCCCTCTGTTTTTAAGGGCTCTTTCCCAAGGTGCTCACTGAATTACTCTCTCGAATTGACCAAAGCCCACCCTCTGGAAGTCCGGTGTGAAAGTCTTGTTGATGCCTCTCCTTATTTCACCAAATATTGGGAACTCTATTGTTTCATGGTTACAGTGCCTCAGACGGCCTCCAACCACCACATCTCTCCCCAGCCCTTCTCTGTTTGTAAACAGCAGGTCTAGTGTAGCCCCTCCCCTGGTAGGCTTGCTCACCAGCTGTGACAAGAAGTTCTCCTCCATACACTCCAAGAACCTCCTAGACTGCCTCTTCTCTGCTGTGTTGAGTTCCCAGCAGATAATCTGGCAGGTTGAAGTCTCCTACAAGAACAAACGCTGGTGATCTTGAAATATTCTCCAGCTGCTTATAGAATAACACATTCATCTCTTCATCCTGGTTTGGAGGTCTATAACAGACTCCCACCAGGATGTTGGCCTTGTTGGCCTTCCCATTGATTTTCACCCATAGGCGCTTATCGTCATTATTCTCAAGTTCCATGGTGTCAAAAGTCTCCCTAAAATACAGGGCCACTCCTCCACCTCTTCTCCCTCACCTGTCTCTCTTTTGAAGAGCATGTAGCCATCCATTGCAGCACTCCAGTCATGTGAGTCATCCCACCACACTTCCATGATGGCGACTACATCATAGCATTCCTGCTGTACCACGGCTTCTAGCCCCTCTTCTTTGTTACCCAAGGTGTGTATGTTAGTGTACATGCACTTCAGCTGGGCTGCTGACTTCACCCCTGACCCTGGCTTACCACCCTTGGGCTCATTTCTGGAGAGCCTGGTTGCAACCCCTTCCCCCTGCAAACATAGTTTAAAGCTCTCTCCATCAGCTCTGCCAACTCGTGGGCTAAAATCCTCTTGCCCTTACTAGACAGATGGAGTCCATCTATCTCTAGCATGCCAGGTGCCATAAAAGTTGCCTCATGATCAAAGAAATTCTGCTGATGGCACCAGCCCTTTAGCCATTCACTGATAATGTGGGCTTCTGTTCTTTTTATTATTCATCACTGCTACTGAAGTAACNTGACTTCACCCCTGACCCTGGCTTACCACCCTTGGGCTCATTTCTGGAGAGCCTGGTTGCAACCCCTTCCCCCTGCAAACATAGTTTAAAGCTCTCTCCATCAGCTCTGCCAACTCGTGGGCTAAAATCCTTTTGCCCTTACTAGACAGATGGAGTCCATCTATCTCTAGCATGCCAGGTGCCATAAAAGTTGCCTCATGATCAAAGAAATTCTGCTGATGGCACCAGCCATTTAGCCATTCACTGATAATGTGGGCTTCTGTTCTTTTTATTATTCATCACTGCTACTGAAGTAACTAAGCAGAACATCACCTGTGCTCCTACCCCATCAACCAATCGACTCAGAGCCTTGAAGTCTTTTTTAACTATCCTCATGCCCTTCTTGTCAATCTCGTCACTGCCAGCCTGGACAACCAGCAGTGGGTAATAATCAGAGGGCTGAATTAGCTCAGAGATTCTCCTGGTGAAATCCCATACCTGGGCTCCAGGGAGGCAGCAGACTGCCCTATGGGATGGGTCTGGTCAACATAGAGGGCCCTCTGTTCCCCTCAGAAGGGAGTCACCTACTACAACTACCCTTTTCTTCATAGTACTAGAGGTTGTGATTTGTCTGACAGACAAAGTGTAATTGGGAGACTCGCTAGACAGATCATTTTCTCTGGTGTCATCTGCCCTCTGGATTCAAGGCCTCGTACCTATTCTGATGCGGCACCTGGGAAGGCGATGGGGCTCGGGAGGGAATTTTATTACCTCCCCAAGTGTAAGCCCATTTCCACTCCCCCCCATCTACTAGGTCACCTCCTCCTGCCTGATGGTAAGAGGCATGGGGCTCCTCTGATGCCTAGTGGCCTTCTCTCAGGAATGGAAGGGTGTAACTCCACAAATCTATTTCCGTTTCACCTTCCCTAACACTCCTTAGTCTTTCTACTTCTTCCTTAAGCTCTGCCACCAGACAGAGAAGATCATTCACCTGCTCACACGGCATGCAGGTGACTTTTGCACTATCGTCTGATATGACCACCAGGCTCAGACATTCCCTGCAGCCAGGGGTCTGGACAGCTGCATTCTTCTTGGGGGGGTTCTGTTTGTGTAAGTACACTATTACTAGCAATGGCTTTTGATCACTTGAAAACCATTGCTGGGGGAAAAATAAAAAAGACACAAGCCACCACCAGGAGGGTGGCTGCAACCCTGCCTGCTTGCCCTGCCTGCATGAACTGCCCTGCAAACTTCTGTGCCACACCCTCAGAGGCATGCCACATCCCCTGTTTGCCCTCTCCTGTTTGCTACACTCCAGGTCTTTGATAGAAAATTATGTTTGCATTGTCCTCTCCAAATTCAGGGATCTTACTTTCTGACACATTTCACATTTATGGTTTAAATTACTGAAATTATCACCAACATGAACTATGGCTTAAAATTGGGCAGTTTCATTACCAGCAGAATGTTTCTACATTTGACTTTTTTAATAAATACAGATATTAACTTGAGCTGTATAAGGAGTTCTTCCTAAAATATGAAAAAGCTAGAAATGCAAGGCTGAGCTGATATGTGCTACAGCACATATTTTAAATGTGCCCTGACTGAAATATGCCTCCATTCTCCGTCTGCATGCTTTTACCAAACATTTTTACCCTGCAAAGCAAGATCCTGCTCTCATTCCTTTCAGTTCTACATTAGGACCTTAGTCTTTCCTGCCTGGGCCAAGATGATTCCCACTCCCAAAAAATATAATCACATTCCAGTTCAGCACATTCATGCCTCCTGCCTCATCCTGCCTCAAGCCTGCTCCAGCCTCCTGTGATAGGAAAGCAGATTGAAAAACTGGCTGTCATCCTACTGTGAGCAGACCAGGCTGTTCAGGGAGCCAGAACTGCCAACAGGTACTGCAGAAAGAGACTGCTGACCACATGCACGAAGACACTTACCCTTGCAGCTCAGGTGAACAGGTGTTCACAACAAGAAAGGCAGGAGCTATAACAGTTGAGTACCACACTGGCATGATCCCAAATCCCACAATTTGGGAATCTGGCAGAAAAGCTGAGCTGCAATGCTTTGAACTGTTACTGCAGAATGCTCTAATATTGCCTGCATGTGGACATGTGCACACATGCTGGGACAGTAGAACTACAATTATAATAAATCAATACATTAGCAGATATTGCCAGGCTTTCAAAAGACTCCTGGATTTGATGGAAAATGCACAGTGGCAATAAGGTTTATGCATTTTTTAATTCAAGTGGAATAAAGTTTTCCTTTGTAAAGCATCTGAAAGTCTTTGTTTAAATAGTTTAATTCCAGTATTTGTCACGCACGGGGGATTGGACTAGAATATTCTGTGTTATGACTTAAAATTCCTACATAACTGGATTTCTGTAGTGAATCAGAGCAACCCTAAAAATTGCTGTAGTTTACAGACCCATTTTACAAATCCCCAGATTCTGGGTCAAAGCTCAGAATAAACAGTGTTACCAAAATAAGTCATCATAGTCAAATATGCCAAGGTATTTAAAGGAGTGACTTTCTTTAATGGCTTCCCGGCCCTTCCCAGCTTCACTGAGCAGCACACCACTGTGTTACCTCTGGCCCTCTTGGATTGCCCATCAACCTCACCAAGACCGTTTCCAGATCTAAAACACAAAGTACACCACTTCATGGCCTTCTGATAACAAAAACATGCTGTTGATGCTTTGCAGTAATCTAAATGCATCAAGACTATTTACATTTGTGAAGCTCTTTGTCAGGTTCTTCTGCTACCAAAAGAGGTGGGCACAAGGGGGACAACCAGTGCCTTGTCCCTTGGTAGTGCCATCCCACAGTCCCACCTATCACAGCATCTTGCAATGTGAGCATACATCCTGCCAGGTAAACTTTTCTGGGGTGCTAAACAGCAAGTTTCCACTCAGAAAAAACCCTTAATTTTGCTAGATTTCATCTCCATAAAAAGAACTCTATTCTAACTCTCTTTTGGAAGCCAGAGCTGGGGAAAATATCAAAAGCAAACAGAAAATAAAGAGCTGTCATTTAGTATTCTGAACCAGGCTGGCTACTCACCAGCTGTAATAAAAACACTAGAAATCATGAAGCTCCTATAACAATCTTCTTTATTTCCACCCAGGTATGTTTACTGAGCTTGTTAATACATACAACAGTGTGGCAACTGTCTTCCTATGCAGCTGAAAACGGTAGCACATTAAGAAAGAAAACAGTCATAAAGCAGTTTCAAATCAAATTATCATCAATGTACTATTGAATTTTATGAGGAAGTAATTTGTGTCTTCACCAAGAAAAAAGTCCTCCTGAATACTACTTCAGAGCAAACTGGGAAATTGCCAAAAGAGAGTCAGTTCAGTAATGCTTAAATTTGCAGGTTTAGGATGGAGATTATACGTTAAAAGAGTAGAAGCACGCTTTCTAACATATATTCTGCAATGAGTTAGTTGTTTTAAAAGAAGCTCACAGTAACTTAGAAGTTTTGAATCCACACAAATTCCTTTGGGAGGAATTCCTTCTTTTAAAAAAATACATTAATAAAGCAGGATGCTGACACTTATCTTTCCATGTCCAGACACAAAATTCAGAGGACCACTCCTACATTCCTTTGCCAGAAGATGCTACCTGCATTACTGGGGATATGCATAACTGGTGTAATTATGCATGAGTAATCCTAACAAATTTTCCTGAAATTCATTAAAATTACAGAAATGCATTCTGGTGAAGTAAATAAATTGCAGAGAAAAAATGCTTTACATTTCTCACTACATTTGTCTCAAAATCCAATTTATTCTCAAATTCCTGCCCATTATAACAAATTACAGTGGTCTTGTAACGCAGACAGATATCCTTCTCAGGAACAGAGAGGGACAAACCAAAGCCTGATTCACATCAGTGGACAGAAAAAACCCAAATGTGATAAAATCCTCCTGAGCTTCAGATTAGCTCAGTTGGTTACAGCATGGTGCTGGTAACACCAAAGTCATGGGTTCAATCCCTGTATGGACCATTCACTTGAGAACTCAGTGATCCTTCCAACTCAGAATTGTCTGTGATTCTGACACCAGTGACTTCCAGACTAGATTTGCCTAACATACTTCCAACAGCTATCTGGAACTCTCAATTTGGTTTTCCTCAGAAAAAGAAGTAGCAAGCAGCTTGCTGCTACTTATTAATTTCCTCCATTTTCACCACCCTAAAATTGATATAGTTTATCATTTGCCCTTGAACAATGAAGCTCACAGAAAGGGAAACCTAACCGCACTTTAAATTGTTACTATTATATTTTAATTGTAAGGATATTTTGGTCAAGTAATTATAATGATTACACTATATAATACTACATAATCATCCCATTACTGTTTTCAACAACTACAATGTTTCCTTTTTTAAAAATGGCTCTAACATAAGTCTTCTTTCCAAAAATATTAAAAAACATGATTTTTTTAAAAAAGAGAGAGAGATGATGGCTTAATTTATATATTCATTATTTTTCCCTTAAATTTTGTCCCTTCCCTTTTGCACATAAAATTATCTAATTGTCATGTCCAGCAACTGGAGATTTAGTATTTTAAACCTTAACTAGAGAATAAGCATTACTGTGAATATGTAGAGAAAAGAGAATGTTCACTGAAAATGAAATGGATCATTTGTAGATAAACGTATTTACTAAAGCAGTTTCTCTTTTCAGCATCACAGAAATGCTGGAAGCCAGGAAGAGGTTTTTATTTTGTTTTAAATAATTACTAAAGGATTACTCACATCATACAATTTGAAGGATTTTTATTATAATGCATAGTATTTGTACCAGGACCAAGCTATTCTCTCTTCTTTCGCACACACTGAAACAAGAGGGAGATGTTGACATTAAATGCACTGCTTACTGTGCCTTCCCCAGATGGAAAGGGCAGGAATATCCAAGCAGCTACAAGAACTAGGACCAAGATCAAAGCTTAGAGAATGCAGAAAACCACCTTTACGAAAGTTGTGCAATAGTTTGCAAAACCACTTTTTTTTCAAAAATCCATAATGTGATGCAACATCAAAAGAAAGAGTTTCTTAGGCCAGAAACCTGAATTTTGGCACAGAGAGAATAGATGAAATCCCTCCCTCTCTCTACCTCTAGGTAAGCAGAAATGAGGAAAAATTTTCAAGCCCTTGCCACCTCCTCCTCCTCATCATAGTGATAGGCATCTTCCACCTAGAGAGCTGTAACTAACTATTAAGGTCTGATTAAGATGCTTTATAAAACATAGTAAGCCATGAGATAGTATAAACACATATGAAATACCTTATGTGCAACTAGCAATAATGACTAAGGTATTCATAACTGTCTGTGAGATTTCAGCACCTTCCTTTAAAACCAATACTATGCATGTCTCAAATAATATTTCTTCCCAGAAATCCCTTCTCCTTCTCTGGATACAAAAGATTTGGGCACCATTCATTTTTGCACAACATTTCTGAATTGCTTAAACACTTCAGGACATGCAAGAGGGATGACAGTTTAACTACACCACCACTGCATTTATACAGCAATATTGTGAACCTGGTGTTTGAGTTTTGAAAGAGTTTGCATTTGGGTCACCCCACCAAAAGATGATAAATAAAATTCCTTAAGAATTTTACTTGTGAAACTTTGTTCCAGTAGTAACTGCAATATCAGAAACTCCAGGTACATTATTACACATACATGATTATACTTCATAACTTTATAGAATGAAGCAAAAGTGTACAGAGTGACTGAAAGTGGAACTTGGAGAACAATCCAAAAGCAAAAGCAAAGTAAGGACACTTACAAGGACTGCAAACCGCTTAATCCTCTGATGGCCTCATTAGGTACAGTCTTCAGCTGGTTGTTCTGAAGGGTTCTGTAAAAATCCACTGTGTTAATAAAGTAGAACTTGACAATCATCTTTATCAACAGCAGAGGTGACAGAAAAGCCCACAGTCCTGTTATGGTTTCCCAGGTTTCTATGTATGTAAAAGCATGTAGAATTATCAAGACCAGATACCCAAAGGCAACAATGAAACAAGAGAATGGTTTATTTCAGTTTTATTTACAACTCATTAATCTCATTCATTAACAGCATTAATTTGTAGAGAACAAGCTCTGACATAATATGCTGATGTTCCCTTGGGAACTCACTGAAGAGGTTGAACAATTTAACACTAAAAGAAGTTTGCTACAATAGATGATATTTTATTGTTTTGTGGAATTATACATGCTACAAAACACACCAACCTCTAATTTTTCCTGAAGTCACATCAATACACAACGCATTAACAATCTAATTTACAAAGCATGCTCACAACAAAGCACCTTTGGGCCAAGGTGAATTAAGCTATACTGTTGTGGTTTTTTTAAGAATTCTCTTATGGTCTGTCATACAGGTTCTTTTATACAGAGAATGTAAATAACCAAGATCTCACACCTTATAAAATATTACTAGGTTTTGGTGCATACTGGGGGTAAAATTCAAGTGGACAAGGAAGTTAACAGTTAATTAAGACCCATTTCTCAGTTTTTTCAAGAACTGCTAGAATTTCAGACACCTCCAGTGTTAAGTATAGCACTGGATATACCTTCAAGAGCTTTGACACTGCATTCAACTTAGAAAATATCATATTAAATAGTATCGCAGATGAGCAGCTCCCTGATCTATACCCGGCTTACAGTGTCTGTTTATGGTTTTTCTCTACAACCTCAAGGTCCACTTTAAAAAAAAAAAACCTCTTTAAATACTGACTGACCCACTAGCATTTGGAAATATTTACATCATCAGAAATGCTACAGTTTCTGAATAAAGGTTTTTAAAACCCCAAACAACAGAAAGCTTTTTTCATCCTTAGCTATAGAAAAACAGTTGATATGAAAATTCTTATATCAGAAGGAAAAACGAGAAATTTTTCTAATAGTAAGCCATTTTCACCTAGAGAAGCACCAAACTACAGCAATTTTGTCTGTGACTAGTAGGGAATAATTCAAAGGTCAAAGTGACTATTAAATCTCTAAGTACTAGTACTACCTGATCACGTCAGGCACCTGACAGAGTAAGCTGAAGGGGTGGAGAACAACAAAAGCTTTACATGTCCGATTTTTCCTCTGATTCTTCTGCTACAAGATATACTTCAGAAACAATAAGTGTAGTAATTAAATGCAATAATGACAGTTTACTCAAGTTCACCATTGCTCCTCTTAACCATATACAGCAGGCTTTGTAAAGAAAAAAAATAAGGAGAGGAGGATGGAGGGCAAAAAAATTTCCTCCAGCCTACCAGTAAACAGTCTGGCTGTGCACTAAGAAAGCATACAGCTAGCTATGAAGCTCTAAAACCCAATTACTTACAGAACTTTGAGTTCTTTCAACCCAGACAAGGCCTTTGGATGGATAAAAGAAAGGTCATTGCCAGCCAGTCGCCTGGAAAAAAATTGCAATAATAATTTCAGTCACAAAATACAGTACTTCTACAAGCATCTAACAAGGAAAATCACTAATATATCAAATCTAGCAACAATTATGCATTTCACATTCAAAAATGCTACCTTCACAATCTACCAAGTTCATAACAGTTATTTTACTCATTGCACATTTCTAACAACAGGAATGCATTACTTAGCCTCATGGATACTCTTTTGCAGATGTGCTAGGAAAAACACACCCTAGAATGATAAAGAACCTTCTTATGGTGCTGGGCTTGAAAAGTGCATCCTCTCTCTTTCAGCCCTGCTCCACTGAAACATATGCTCTGGTACCCACGTATTTTTAATCTATACAGCAGTTTCTAAAGAAACGATGAAGTTAAATAAAAATAGCTAGATGTTACAGCAAAACACCAAAAGTCTCTATAAGAATCCCAAATATGGAAACAATATTCACAAGCGAGTGGTATGTTCACTCAGTGCTGACATTTGACAGACGCCTGTTGATATGACAAGATATAATACTGATAATATTTCATCTTTTTGGTCAGATATTTGGAGGAACTTTCCAGGAAAGGAAATTCCTTTGGGAGAGGGAGAAAGGGAGCAGGATTCTCAGCCATGCTCGCTCTCTCTCAAAATGTGGCTGGTTTCAAACTTGGACTGCTAGATGTTAACATGAAGCAAATTATGAGAATCATTGTGATATTAAAAGTAATAAATACAGGCGATGCTGCAGAATACAAAGCAGGAAAGCAGAAACAGCAGCTTCCAAACAGCTCATTCCCCCCTCCCTCACTTTTTTTTTCTTCAACCTTTTTACCTCTCCCCTGACCAGCAGACCCTGTGCAGTCCACCCTTTGTTGAGCTGTTAATCATTGTATTTTATGAAGGTTAAAGACAATAATGCAAAACACCTGGTAATCCATAGCTGCCAAAAGATGCAATAATTTCAGCCAAAGTATTTACTTTCAGAGTTTGTTTCATACCCAAGCTAAGCAACAGCAATGTTGGACAAGGTTGTGCAACGAAATCATCAGTGAAAATAATATGTACAATCCAGTAAGTGTTAATAATTAAAAAACAATGTGCTTTAACAAAGGTTACAGAATATCAAAACCCATCTCTGCTATTACAGGACACGGTGAAGCAAGCCAATTTCAAAGAGGCAAATGAATGAACTAACAAGAGCAACATCTAAGGTATCAGCTTACCAGAACATAGCAATATTATTACATTTTTATCTTAGGTCTCTTAACTACATAAAAGAGATAACCCAGAGCATTTAATCCTTTCATAAATCTGCTTGCAACGGAATTAATGACTTAATAAAATGCTGCCTGATGGAGAGGATGCTAGTTATGTTTATCAAATCCATTTCTCAAACAAAGATGGTTTTATTTATAAAGGGAGAAAAGGACTTCTCATGAACAAGAAGCTGATAGCAGAAGATACTACTAGTTTTAACAAAACTGTGTTAATCTTGCTTGTTAAGGCAGACACTGGATTTTTAGTCCTGGTATTTTCACATACACCCCAACCTGCCATGGCTATAGCTTTGACATCATTACAAGCATGCCTAAAAAACCCCCCTATATGCTGACTGCTGAGAAAAGTTTGTCTATACAGCTTGTGTAGAACCAAACAGCCCTGAAACTAGAAGAAAAATAAAAATAATCTATGTATGCTTATTCTTGAAATCTCCTGTCTTCAAACAACTTCAACATTTCAGAGCTAGGACATGATTTTTCAAATAGTTTGAATTTTTAGCATTAATGAAAGTTTCCAGATGGCAACTAAACATTTCCCTAAAATTCATTTTGTTGTCAGCAGCTGTACAAATCAACTTTATCAACTTTATCTGGGGGGACGTAGAGGGAGGTTTACAATATTTAATGTCTTTCATTTTAACAATTTCCCAAGAAGTTCACTGTAAACAAAAAGAAGTACTGATGAAATGTGTTAGGTCTCTGCAGCAGAGAGCCAATGATCTGCAAAACACATTTATGTTAAAATGTGTTTGAAACAGCAAAATATAAATCCTTAAATCAAGCGAAATTTACCTGAGGCTGTAACACCAAATTATTTTGCATACAAATACTACTATGATTACACATTACACAATTCAAGGAGTGGTAGCCCTGTTAAACGTGTCAGATAGCTCTGGCTGCAGCTTAACCAAGGTTCATCATTAATCTGGCGTGTATGTGGCTTGTCAGGCACCTGCTGTAACTGCTACCTCTCCCAAAGAGGCTGAGAACTATTATTTTAGCTTTAAGGAAGCTGAACTACATACTGAATAGCTGAATAGTGGCTGAATGGCTTCCCCCAACCTGGGTGTCACTAACAACAACGTAAAGAGCACTGGAAACAAATTACAGCTGAGCCAGAGCAAGACATGTGACTTCAAATAGTAGGATTTTGCCTACCTCAGGATAACTCCTGTTTCTTCAGTCTTTTTCCAGCCAACCAACAGAAACAACATAACACTTGCGATCAGTAACGTTTTTGCTTCTCCACCATCTGTGTTCCAGAAAGCGTACAAAGGCCTTACTAATCAGTTTGTCAAATATACATTTATCATTCACATCCTAGTTGTGGGATCCTGCTTGTCAGGAGGTTCCAACAGCAGCTCTCAAGCAGGCAAAGACCAGTACATCACACACTGCTTCTGAACACACTTCCTGCTGCAGCACCATGCAGCAGCTGGAAAGATGGAAATATTTCTCTTTACATAAAAAGGTTCATTTTAAATAGAGAACTGAAAAATTAATAGCATATAGTATAACACATGTACAGCAATACAAACGGAGACGTCACCGAAATCAGCCAGTCAGGATTTCCACGTTACTTTCTTTCAGCAAGTCTTAAAAATATTTATTATTCAGTATTTTTAAAGCATCTCTGTTTCTCTCTCTCTCACACACACATGGTCAATGGGCTAAGGGAAATCACTAGCCAAACTCTAGCACAACAGAAAGGACACAATCTTCATGTCCTTGCAGCATGACTCACTAGCCTGCTTGGGAGCAGCCCTGGAAATTTCTGCTCTCTAGTGGGAGAACTTCACACTGCCATTAAACAGCACCTGAAGGCAGCCCTACCTTTATGCTATCAAGGGCTGAGTACCTATCCTTCCCTTGATTCTGAGTGGAAATGGTTACAGAGACCTGGTCTGAAAGTCTGTTACTACTGAGACTAGGCACATCACCATTAGTTAGAGCTCTTTCTCCAAAATAACAGAAGGCTGCAAAACACCCACAAAAGACAGTAAAGACTTAACTAGACCATTGTAAAGTGTCCTGCCATGCTAAAAAGCCATAAAAAACTTTATCTGCTGTCTCTTACTTCTCAAGGCACAGAGAGACACAGAAGCAGGCATTATTTGAATTGGGATGTAAATGTGTATCACAATGACCAAGAGTTTTCCTGCTAACTCAATCCTGACTCCCCTTGTTTGGAGACTCTGCCAAAGATTGCAGGTATCCAGAATTAGTGCATCTGAGCTAAACCTTGAAGGTTTCTGCAGTGAAGTCACAGCTGTCACGTATGACCACAGTAGGTATCCTTCTTCTAGGTGGGCAGTCTTGTGATTGCTTAGCACTGAATGTTGTAGTCTTCAATGTTTACTTTAAAAATAAAAATTGAGTGTTTCAATGGGACAAAATTTCTGCAAATTTTGACAAATTCAAATTTACAAAATCAATTTCAGCATAGCAGGATAACAGAGTAAGACATACAGAGGACAGAATACTTCTGCTAGCCTGTCATACAGAGGTGACCCTTTAATCATTATTTTAAATGACACAGTAAATAATCTCCAGATGTAAAGGACAACTTACTGTAATTACAGACATCACAATACATTGTGGCTGAAGAGTAACCTTCCATGGTGTCTCATTCCCAGAGCACATAGCAAGCCTAATCTCTTGCACTGAAACTGCAACTAATATTGTTTTCTCTCTTTTGGGACATTAAAACTTTTGCAGTTACGAGTCTGGCAACCCAGCTGCATGTTAACCAAGCCAAGTTAATCCCTGGTGTCACTCCAAAAATCAGAAAGGGTGTCCCAAGGATACATTTTTGCCTGTAACAATTAAAACCATAACTCTTATTATGACAGGATGCAAGACAAACTTTTTGGAACCTCTCTCCTGGTCTTGGATCCCACACTGTAGTGAACCTCAGGATAAAGAGCAGAGTTTTGTCTCCTTCTGTCCATCTGAAGGTCTTACACTCATTCAGAAAATGTTTTTGCCTTGGATTTGGGTTGGTGTTTTTTAACTCTTGGTGGTATTCTGGGATGCTCCTAACCTGTCTGTCTTGTCTCTTAATACAATGGCTGCTTTCTCCATGGATCAAATTCAAATAGTGACAGACTGCAATCCCGACATGTCATAATAAAACACCTGATTTATTATTTTTACTTCAACATTAGTTGCTTTCTGGTAAGACTCAAGACTCCTATTTCAAGATCTACTCAAGGCTGAACCTTCCACATTCATCACTGTCCATCTGTCCACCCAACATCTACTTTTAGCTATCCAACTTTTACCTACCTATTGGAAAACATTACCCACTTGTCATTTTGCAATCTCTTTATTTGCTGTCTCACATTGAGCCATTCTGCCATTCTTACATGCCTGACCCTAACTTCCACTCTTTCAGGGTTCTCCGTGCTTCCCAAACACAAACTTGAATTTTACTTCAAGTTCTCCCACAATAGAAGTAACCTTTGAAAATGCCTCATAGATAACTTAATCCATGATGCCCACCAAATGTTTTCTCAAACCTAAGAAAAGCGCTCCAGTTTCCATCTATTCCAGAATAGCAGTCACTTTGGAACAGAATTCTGTTTTTCTTAACAGATGATGCATATTTACAAGCTACAATTTATTAATCAAGGTTTGACACTACAGGAGAGGTACAGCCATTTGCAGGAAAACATAGGGTTTTCTGCATCCCTCTTGTAGGGGTGGATGCCCTGCCTGGTGAGGGCACACGCCTCTGCAGACAGCTCCTACCCAAGATGCGTAGTGCCAGAAGGGGAGGACCTGGTAAATGGAAGCTGTGTCTCCAGACTAAACTTGACTTTGCTTATCTGTGAGTAGCAAATAGCCCCTTTGAGACTTTTGTCAGCTGCAGCCTACTGCCCTTCTGGGAAGCCAATCAATCGCCTACAGTTTACTCCAAATTCTTCCACACCAATTTTACAAAACTAAACTAATACTTTAACCTACTGCTGCTAATGGAAAATGTATTTGTCTCCTCCTTTTCTTACAGTAGTTTCAGTATTATACAACCTCAACCATTATTTATAAAATTGTGAGTATGTATGCCAAGACACATCATGACTGAAGAAAGAGGACTGTAACTACAACCAGCGCTGAAACTGCACTTCATGTCCTGAGCCTTCCCTTTCCAGCATTTATAGCTTTCTCAAAGTTATTCAGAACTTTAAGGTAATTGCTTGTTTTCAAAATGCATTCCTGGTCTAAAAAGCTAAAATATTGAAATAAACTAAACTGACTGATTAAAAAAAGTCTAAAGCTAGTTCATAAGTTCTATGGTTAAATTGTCAGCAAGAGTCACCACAGTCAGCAAGAGCATCTACCACAAGACAAAATATGGCTCTATGATAATGCTTTTCATGGACTATCAAAGAATATTTTTTTTGCTGTTAATAGGAAGAGAAATTACAATGGATTTTCAAGAAAGAAAGCATTCACAACCATGCAAAATACCATTCAAATTTCAAGCAATATCTGTATTTGGGCAAGACATTCTTGACGTAGAACCCACAGGCTGCAACACACGCACTAAAGGAAATTATATAACATAATTATTAAACACTATGAGGTGTTGAAGCAAGCAGCCTTTGTAATCCCAAATAGTACTCTGCAGCAAAAAGCTTCAGAAGTTTAGGTAATTTTTTTAACATGGACATAAATGTCATAAACATAAGCAACAATACTATGGTGTATTGAAAACTGGTTAACACCTAGTCTACAGCAGTAATGCTGAGTTGTTGCTGAATACAATTTTGATTCCTCTCACCTCCAAAGCAAAATGCAGAACATACTTTATAAAATACATTCTCTTCTCCCTACTTGCCTCTGCACATCTTGCACTATGTTGTAGGAACTTTCTTTTGCTCTACCATAGGCCAGGTAGACCTATTCCTTGACAGCTATCTCACAACACTTAGGCAATAATACATTTCATTTACCTAGTCTGTACAGCAGAGACACAGATGAAAGCCACCAAGCTTGGTTTTGATCAACTGGGATGCAACAACTGAATTAACTACAGATTTGCGCTTTTAGCAGATAGTGCTATTTGGATGCTCAGAAGGTTTCCAAGATCATGAAATACAATAATGGCCAGACATGAGAGGGTGAAAAAAATTGCTGCTGATACAGTAGATCTTCAAAGTTGCTTTAGTCTGTCCATACAGCCTTGTCTCTTGTACTGGCATTTAGTAGCTACTCAGACATAGGATCTTTTGAATGACCATGCATCTAGCAAGTGGCACTGCAAAATGGGGAAGTGGATTAAGTCCGCATATATTTGGCAATTAAACTTTTGTTATTGGTTCTCTAACCACTTCAGACACATACTAGGTAAATGCAAGACTCAGGTTCTGTAGATACCTCCACAATGAACGATCTGAGAGAAATGGGAGTAATTTTCAGTAAGATTCCTTGATTTAGATTTAGGTTGACTGTTAATTATCTTCCAGCTGAACTAAAAGCAAATATTTTAACAGAATAATCTAGAATTTTTCTTTTAAGGGAAGGAAAAAGAACTTTACAGGAGTACCAGTTACGACTTCTGTGCTAGGATAAGATCTACCAAGGCTAATTAGGCGAGAGTACCTCTGTACCAACAAAAAAAAAAATACAAAAATATAAACAATCAAGAGGAGGGAAGGAAAGGAGGTAAGAGGATGACATCACCATGTCTACTTCTGGTAACATAAGCATCATACTGTGAAACTTTGATGACAGAATATACTCAATTTCTTAGAGAATAAGGCACTTATCTTCAACATACAGGATTTGGGTTTTCTCCTTTTCTGTCTAAAGTTTTTGTAGAGCTCAAGAGATGACTCTTGAGACTCCAGCCTGGATTTGGCTACCTGATCACTCACACACATACATCTTTTGTTCCATGCTCCAATTTCTGAAACCTAAAGGATAACTGCATGGTACGAGCACCATTTGGGGAACTGTACTTGGAAAGACCCAGCCTGAGAGCTTCTCAAGCTACTGCTCAGCCTCCAGAAGTTTCGTATCTGGTTTATACCTTCAGACAGCCCCAACCTGGCAACTCAGACAGCATAATAAATTCCAGCTTGTTAGACTGGTCTTGAAGTGTAACACCACAAAGGCCTCCAGGCCATTTAGCTAAGCCACCTTCTGTGTGTGTGCATGTCAACTGAACACTGAAACTCAAAAACACAACAGATAAGGAAAAAGTTTTGTTGTCCTCTAGAAGTACTTGCAGCTGAATAACCAGTCTTGTGATTCTTATACACAACCATGCTAAACTTTGGATATTAACATGTAGAAAGAGAAACTAGAAAGAAACTTCCTCATCTTCTAAAAGATGACATTTACCCAACCTACTAGCATCTGTCCCCACAAACAGGAAAAAATATGCAACTGTCAAGCAGATCAAGAACCTTCTAAGCTACAGAAATATTATTCTTGCCTCTTGATTCTGATTGAAACTCATCCAGAATCAAATTGATTTAGGACTCACAGAGATAAGAAAACACTAATTAAACACAGGTTGGCCAACATGTTTTTAAACATCATTTAGCATCTAGTGCAGACCAAGTAAGTGATGTTTAAAAATATCTTAGCTGACTGTGGTTAATTCTACTTGGGAGTCTTTGCCTAAAGGTTTGTCTCAACTAGAATTTGAAGGTGCAAGTTACAACATGCCAACACACCTTCTAAACCTCTGGTGCACACAAAGCAGCAAGCATTTCTAATGTGTACTGGCTGGTCAAGTTGTTAGGCTCTTAACTTGCTACCACATGTGAAACCTACACCTTGCATTTTTTTCATTAAAACTTTACCTCTTGGAATTCAAGGTGGAGTAACTGAGGAAATCACTTCCTCCAGCTGTTCAAATATTCAGAGCTGGTAGATGGATGAAGGGCACTCGTTGGCTACCAACCCAATGTCAGACGGCTATTTTTGTCAAACCAACAAACAGTATCTACACTGACTGCCTTTATAAAATGCAGTTGAAGAAAGCTCTCGGCCTGTTCCTCAAACTCTGCTGGTGGGGCCGAATGGGCACAGATGGGGTGGCAATATCTCCAATCGTGCCAGCCTGTTTAACCACAGTTTTAGTTACCACATGTCAGCTAACACAAGGCATCAGGACAACATGAAGACATCAGGACAACATTGGGACAACAAACATACCTTTTCTACTCAAAACAAGTCCTTTATCTCCATCTTCTCACTATAAACCTTGGGACTTCTCATGTATATGAAAGAGAGAAAGGAACTGCACCGTCTCATCAACATTTGCACACTACCTTGAAAACACTGCTTTAAAAGGCCTATCACTGAAGGACAAAAAGGTCTTTCCATCAAATGTTCCACAGCCAGGTGAGGAAAGACACAGTATCCTGAACTAACAGCCCAGCCTTGGCGTAACTCCAAGACATCTCTTACTCATAAAATCCAGGTAATAAAGACACAATACTCTCCTCCCTCCTCAAGGATAATACAACTTGGTGCTGATGCAGAAATCAGAAGGAAGGGTACCATCTAAATACACCCTGAAATAGTTTACAAAAGCGAGCAGCTGTGGCATTTCAGCCAGATGGTCATCTTCAGCTGCAGTCAAGAGGAAAAATAACTCCAGACATTTCCCTTGCAGATACTTCCTGATTACAACCTTATGGCAAAAAAACCACCTCATTTTCACTGCCAGTATGCATTTTAATTAATCCTTGTGCTCATAAAATATACTTTATCAATTAAAGTCATGATCAGAGACTCTGGCCATGGAAGGGAGGCGAGGAGATACTGAAGCAAGACCTCTTAAGACTTATAATCAGCACGGATATCATTAAACAGTCAAGCAAATACTCAGTTGCACTATTTCTTTTCTTGCAAAAATTAGTTGCACATGTGTGGTCTCTTGTTCACTGCCTATTCATTTCTCAAAAAGCAGATTAGCATTGTGTTTCAGAAAAAACTTTTATTGGCCTAAGTCTTCTTTTTATTACTATATTTCCCCAACCATTTTCAACCAGCCATTAAATAAAAACCCTAACAAAGTTTTGCCCTTTCCTGATAAAAAAACCCCAGTATCTGAAGGTACTGTCACAGAAGAGAGACTATTTCGTATCATTTATGAGCAAAAAACCAGAAACACAACAGATCCTGACAACAGATCTTGGTATCAGTACACACCTGCAAGTTAATTGAGCACTCTTGTCTCTTGGTGCTTTCAGGAAGGACTATTTTCCTTGCCGTATATTACTGGGTGACATGGTCTTCAAAAGCACAGCAGTTGAAGAGCAGAAAGCACCCGCCCTAACGGTTGCTGGAGAAGGTCAGAGCCCTGCCCCGAGGCTGACTGGTTGGGAAATGACCAGTGCTCCCCTTCGGACAACCACACCTTGCTGTCACAGGTAACCTATAGACAGACACAGAACAACCTGCAGTCATCTGCCTCTCACATGGACCAGCAGCCAGACAGCTAAAAGCTTACCATCTAAATCTTGCCCATGAGTGCAGGGCAAATAAGATGACAACATTTTAAAGGGTTAAGAGTGGAAATCAAAACAAGGTTAAATGGTCATTAAGTCAAGGATACTTTTGCTTTATTTGAGTGGTTCAAGTTTCTGAAGCCAGACTGGCATAAAAATAATTTTGATTTGCTTTCCTCAATGAGAGAATACCTTTTTAATTACTCTAGCAGATCATTCACAAATACAGTGTAAAATCCCTCAGATAACTTTAAATATTAGAAGAGACTGATACCTTTTAAAAGGCCATCAAAACATAACACAGCCTGGATATTCTAGTTAAAAATTCACACTGGAAAATGGTTTCTGCTTTCTAAAAACACTACATTATCTAATTATATTTCCCTCTTCTAGCTGTCTATAAATACTTTTTAAGGTGTGGTTAGAAAACCATGGCCAAGTTCCTCAAGGATTTTCAGTTTCTTTATCACGTTCAGGGCTGCAGCATATTTACGTTAGCATTTTCTGGAGAAAACACATCATTAACTGCTGAGGCAAAACCCTTGGTGGTCTGCTCCTCACTGACTCTGACCATTGCTTTTTCAATAGTTTGCAAATTACTTTCAGATGGGTATCAGTTACACAGATATGGAGAAATTTTATAACATTTATAAATAGTGCTAGAATCCCACAGACATATGATAAGTATGCTATGCATTGATATGCATGACAAGGCTGTAAATGGGGGTAAATGGAGCACTCAATCCAATGGATGGATTCTGCCCATGGACAAGCTGGAATTTCTTTGCTTGTGCCTGCAAGTAACATTCCCTTAGGACACTATCTCAAAGTTACAAAATCTCAGATTATTCCTGCAAATTTGATACTTTGCTGAGAAGTCAGTTGCCTAAACACAGCCATTTAGTGCCATTTCAGATGCCCTCTTCCACCTGCCCAAACTGCCTTCACAGCAGCCATCGGTCTCCCACCTGTGTCAGACCTGTCAGTCTGGTGCACATCTCAGACAACCCAGCACATCTAAAAACAGCCTGGGACACATACACTGAAGTACCCGATTTGCTTCCTTTTTGGTGATGCAGAACGCACTTTTGAATTGGGCACCCAACTCTTCCAAGTCTGGTACTCTGCTTCTTTACTTGTGCGCATTTTAGGATTCCAAGAACTGATCCTCTGAAGTCTCTCCACATTACCAAAGAATTCCTTGCAATGAAGAAACGACATCCCCAATTTAAAGTGGCTCCTACTGCATGTTTAATCTCAGCCTCTCCATACCTGCAACACAGTTGCCTAAATGATACATTCTCATTGCCTAGCGTTTCCTTTCAATTAACTTCTGTGTTAATTTTGCAACATAAATTAACAAACTCTGCCAAGGGCTAATTGAACTCATTTGACAATGGCAGGGCAAAGGCATAGTATGAGGATAAAGGTGTCTGGGGCTGTCTTCTCAATGGAGACATACCAGAGTCCACACTGGTGTGGGTACTTACTGCATTCCAATTAGTTTGTGGGATTTTCATTTGCTTTAGACATGTAATTCTTGGAAGAACTTCTCAATGAAAAGTCACTTCTAGCAAAGATTCCAACACCACAAAGTCTTTTCTCTAAATTAGTTTTCTTTGGCATGGAGACTCACCCCCAGGTTTGTGTGCTGATGAAGCAAATTTGCTAGTGCCTGGCACCCAGAATTTGGACCTGTTCAATTATAAATAAAAGCCAGGAAAAAACTTTGAAAATCACAGAGAGGAAAAATTGTGGTTGTACAGTGGGAAGTACAAGAGATGAGCTGTTTCTTTCATAGCCAGCAAAAATAAAAACTGAAATATTTTTGTACCATGTCCCATACAGAAAAAGGAACAGGCACAATGAAGCAAAAACTTATCATATCTGGTGCTGGTCATTTCTATTAAGGAGGGAAGCTGCTTTTGTTTGAATCTACTTCATTATATTCCCATTTAAGAACAACTTGAACTGAAACAAGGGAATCTAGAGTTGACTGGTGGTTTGGTTTTGTTTTGGTTTTTTTCCCCAGAAGATGCATTAACACCTCAGGTAAGCATGCTTAGAATGACTTAAAGCTTCTGGGGGTTATGAGCTTAGGGTTCTGACATAATTCTGAGCTTAATGCTAGCCTATTTTCTTTTCCAAATTGAAAAGACAGAATTTAGCAGGACAATGAGGTACACACAGTAAATGGCTCTTAGGCAATAAGCACAACACATGATGGCTGAAGGCTCTGCCTTTTTACCTCCTGACACACCCCAGAGCTTATGGAAGTTACACAATATGCACACTCACCAGCAGTTAGGTTTTATTGCTTAATTATTTATTGGGGGAAAAAGTGAGGTGTCCCATAGTCATCTAAGTTGGGACAACAGAATTGTTTGGGTTTTTCAACTTTTGGTGTGAGATATGCCTATGAAGAATTTTTAAAAAAGGATTACAAATCTAATCTAACCAAACCTACAGACATACAGCAGCACATATTATAAAGCACATATGGAATGTTGGTTAGTGTATGTTCTGAAGCCAACCAAGCCTTCCGAGGTCTCTTTTTTTTCCAGTTGACTACTCATGCCATAGAGTCTTTCTTTAATTCTGTCAATTACACAAATGCACCATCTGAAAACCTATTTTTCCTCATGGAGCATTCTCGACTATATTGCAAATTTAAGCAATACCTAAAATTGGAGAGAATAAACCACAACCTGTTAAGCATGAAATAAGATATCACACACAATTCATCTGACATCAGTGAGCTCAACTGCACCTCACAATTGTACTGACCTGAGTCAGAATTACTTACGAACCAAGTCAAATGGAGTTATTTAAGTGCATTAGTAATGGTAGCTGCTACATTACCAGGATATAAGGAGAGATCAAAATTCTAAGGAGAGGTGGAACACCTTATTAGAGCAACCAGTGAGGTTGAGGTGCAATGAAGAAAACTAGGGAAGCTTTCAGTAACCCAAGCCTTTCTTCAGAAGCAAGCAACCAATCTCTTATCAATTTCTCAATATCTTTGTTCCAGTGAGGTGCAGTGGTTGTACTGGTTATAGTAGGTAACCAGAGTCAAAGGGTTCATGGCTTTATCTGCAGTTTTGTTATAGGGTTAATTTATCCTTTTGCCCTCTACAAATGGTTTTCATTCTTTGCTTGTTTCCTCATTCGTAAATTCAGAAGAACACTTCCCTACCTGATAAGGGTTGTCTCTTTGGGGAAATGAGCTGCTCTTTCCCTAAGGTGTCTTTATTGAAAAACCTCTCAACACGGCATTCATAGTCCTAGTCTTGCCAAAGTCACAAATAGAGACAGCCTTACTTTGTATTTTAAATACTCTTTAATATAAGAAATCCTACTTTGTCACCAAAAATATAAGAGAAGCAAAGCAAATTGCAGTGGTTTTGTCTTATCCATTGCTTAATATTGGAAGTTCTCAAAGCTCTCTTACAAAGTTTGAACCATTACCCTTACCCTCTCTTCACAGATAAGGAAACTATACGGCACACAGAAGTCACTTGTCACATAATAGTACTTAATACAGTAGTAATTGAATGTCAAAGCTGCCTCCCTCTTTACTGACTCTGAAACCCAATTCAGGACTATACTGCTTCAGCTTTGCTAGGGCATCTCAGTTAAGACTTAAACAAAATACTGGGCTCATGAGGATTCAGAAATCCAAGTATCACTTAAGTAGAACAAAAAAGAAAACTAAAGTGAGCAAGGGACAAAAGGGAGATGGGAAGTGCAAAAAAAAATTCTGCCAGAGAAATTAAGAACAAAAAGCCCTGTACCACAGAATTTCTGATAGGGGTCAGGATGAGCTCATGAGCATTGACAAGGACAATGCAAGCCAGCTGCTCAGTAAATGAAGCAACATCTATTTTATGGAACTTATGCAACAGCTATACTGTAGCTCCTTCAGAAACAATGGTAATTACACAACTCCTGTGTTATCTTTGGATAACACTGTAATTAGAATGTGTCATCACTCTAGCCATGATTAAAATAATTACTGCAAAAAGTCCCTTGTAAATAGCATTTACTGTCCTGGTTTCCAAACATGTATGGGATTATATTTTTAAAGTATAATTGTTTTTTCTGTTTGCAGTTTAACACTTTCTCCACCCACCTTCCACTTTATACAGCCATATGATGTCATAGCAGAACTTTAACATGTGTGAAATACTTACAGCTCTTCCAAGTAGGGAAAGTTCTTGAAGGCATCTTCTGGTAGTCTTGTGATGTTATTCATGCTGATATCTCTGGAAGAGAAGAAATACAGATTTATCAATAACCAGTAAAGGATTTTTACACTCTAGGAAAAGGATAAGAAAGCCTTGTCAGATGGTATGGTAACAAAAAAAAATATTCTAGCATCACACAGTAATACCTCTTTCTAGAAATGTGCATGATAAACTTTCAAATCACTGTAATTTGAGAATTCAGTTACAGCAAAGACCTATAAAATGGGAAGTTGAAAAATAAAGTTTTCCAACACCTCTAAGCAAAAATAATTACTGTGAAACTACGGGGAAGGCATGCATGGAAGAGGCTGTACAGTACCGTTATCCCCAGTACTAATTTAACAACTTACACTTGCATACAGTTTTAACTCAAATGATTAAGACTACTCTAAAGTCATGGCGTAAGAAAAAATTTTTTTTAAAAATCAACATTGTGACCACCCACCACGCAAATTCTCATCCTACAGTGTCCTTCAAAAAAAAAGAATTCATGCATTAGGACTTAATAAATAGCTTCTGGCAAATAAGGCTTCTTGAACAACTGACAAGAATAGCAGAAACATGTCCTAGCTCTACCACAGTCATTTTTTGTTTTGTTTTCCTTCTGCAAAACCTATAAAAGTCCTCGAGGTAATAGTTTTAAGCAGATTTCATTCTCAGTCCATGAGCAGAGATAGGCCAGCAGCAAGTGCTTACATGATAGGTATGTGGACCTGTTCAGCCTTTTTCTTTACAAAGCAGCAGTAAGTGGCAAACTTGGTGCCATCACCTCAGTTCACACCTACACAACCATGACAGATAATCCAGTCCTAAAGCAAGTTATTGCCCAATGTGAAATAAAAGCAGCATGAAAACAATTCGGTTTGATAATTAAACTAACTGTGTAACAATTCATGACATAACCCAAGTTCTTACTTTCCATTTGGTTACTGGTTTGGGTTTTTTTAGTATGTCATTAAAGAGTAATTCAGTAATACTTGTTAGTAGAGCCCTCCCTGCTTGCTGTCTTCCACTTGTTATTCTCTAGTACCCATGCTCCACCTCCCTATGTAATTCAGGTAAAAAGCAAACAAACAAAGCCAAACTACCCCTTTTATCTCACTGGTGGCCAACAAGTGCCACTGAAGCTTCTCCATGAAGATATGAAGAGCTGGTGACAGCATACAGGACAGCAAATGCTGGCTGACACCTAAAAAGCTTGACCTCGGAATAAAGTACCAGCCCTTGTCTACTGTTGGGGCAGACATTCTTAGCCCATCCATAGCCACCATTATCTGCCTGAACTGGAATCACCACTGTTTCTGGTGAGGCAGAGAAAGATCAATTTAGACTTTTCCTATTATCCTGGAAGGGAACAAATCCTTCAAGAACTATTTTGTGGCAGCAAAACCAATCACATTCAGGATCTTCTCCACGGCTCTCAGAAATGACTCAGTGCTGATCTCAGGAGGGTCTGAGTCAGGCCCCTAAGGGGAGCAAGGAACATGTAGAGGTTGATGCTGCTCCCGAGGAAACAGTGTCTTGGGACATTTGTGCCTTCTTTCATGCTGTGACAAACCAAATGCCATGTTCAGTACCATACAACCTGCCAAAAATGTTCCAGCAGCTAATTGAATCACTTTTTGCAGAGTGCCCACATTATTCCTCCCATTGCCAGACCATAATGTCTAAAATAACTCCCTAAAAAAGTTTTCTTATTTACACTGAAAACAGAATTCATTGTGTAAAAAACCACCATCTTACAGGGGAAAAATAATTTTTTCCTCCACAGCAGTTCACAATGTCAACTGATGTCAGTGAATTCATATTGATATTAACAAGTAACTGGCAGCTGATCTGCTGCCCAAGCCATGCAGCAGAGACTCAGTTGCCACCAACATGAAAACAGCACTCGTACATTAAATCTCGAGGTAACTGTTTCTTTAAACTAAATATTTATTAAATAGTAGTCCAAAATGTCATTCCTGATTTCCCAGTGTAAACCAAGAGAGTTACTCCACAGCAGCTGCTAATAGTATACTAATGTAACTCAAGAACAGTGAGATCAAAATAAGCTTCAGCACATGCAAAACAAAACCCAACTGTAAGAAGAGCCCAAAAAAATCCACTACAGTACAACAGGCTCCTTCACTAAGCTCCAGAGGAAGCTGAACTGGAGATTATTCATACCCAAACTCTACAGCCCACATACTTTAAGAGGTGCTTTGTGTCCTGGCAGCAGACTGGTTACAGTGCGGTGCTGCAGTTCTGTGGAGGACAATTTTCTTCTTGTGCAGGAAAGTAAAAGTATCAGATACATGAACTGTCATCTGTCTGGCTCCATGGTAGACTGCAACATATACATTTTTCAAATTGCCATAAATACACACATTTCACATATCTAGGCTTATCCTCTCCTTTCCAGAGGACTGCAAATCCCGTTCCAGTATCAAATGGAAAGCATTTATGAATGCGGCAGAGGAGTAAGAAGGGAGTGGAGACCCTAACCTTAAAAAACAGTAACCTGTGCAAGAAAATCACAACTCTCTTAAAAGACTGTCCAGCTGATATAAAACTCTACTGTCATATGCACCATACTAAAAGGTAGTATTAAAAGTAAGTCAACAGTACATATAATCAGAAATTGTTTTATGAATGCCTATGCATCACTTTGGCAAAGATTTTGGCTGCAACCACATTTGTTCACTACATGGTAGCTCTTTCCAACAGCTGAGGCAAGGAAATCACATCCACCTGAAAGCAACAGTCTTGAAATTTCCCGAGTTATAAATGCCCAATTTCAGAAGTGACCAATGCAACCCTAAACAAAGTCAATGGAAACCATGCAGACATACAGCATGGCTGACATCCAAATTCAAAGCAAATTTAGCTTTCTCTGGGATCTGAAATTACCTAAGAATGCTTTTTGCCTGCAGCTCCAAGTATTAGCCTCTAGAATTTTAATATGGGAAGTAGATTCTTCATATGTAAGCATGAAACAGATCACCTTAATAATGAGGATTTGAGGAACATTATCAATGTTCTCAAATTCTACTGAAATTTATTTTCAGTGAAGTTGAATTTGTAACAGAAACATGAATTGCGATTGTCTTTGTCATGTGAATCTTCAGGGACTGCTTATCATGATGCCTTGCTAAAAAGCTGAAATTATTACGAAGTTTGCCTTCATTATATGTGATAGTAACTCTTACTCAGTAAATAAGCCAATCTTTATAGCAGTGATTTGCAACCTCTGGGGAACATCAAAACACCACCTTTCAAAGTTTCTTAATGATCATCATACAAGTTTTAAAACAATTCTTGTTTAATTCAAAACATTATGTAAAAGCAGCTTTGCTGATATATATATATATAAATTCAGTATTTTTTCTTTTCATTTCACTCTACAGAATCTCCTCAAAGAATGAGTTCATAGGCACTATATGCTGGTAATAAAATATTAAGTAGTTCATGAGCAAAAATTTACAAACAATATTAGGAACACCTATGTCACTAAAATTAGATGACTTGAACTACTCTCTAAAAGTTTACCTAGTTAATTTGGGAAGATACTCTTAATATCACATGCTTAATAGAAGAATTGCAGCAAAAGCAGAGGGGCACTATATATTACGACAAAATAATGACAAATAATCCCCAAAATCACAGTCCAAAACAAAAATAGCCTTTGCTAAGTTTCTAGTGCTTGTATTTTAGAAAATAGTCATTTTACTACTTCTAAAATTTAAAAAACAGAATCCATTTAATAAAGATAAATATTAGTATGGGCCTTGGATATGTCAAAGAAATCTCCACTGAGAAGCTGTGGAAGCTCCCTCTATTTCTTCACCTCTACTAAAAAGACCTCAGGTCTTATAAGCCCAGAACTCACTTAGGGTGCTAATATATAAAATAAAGTTCTACGAATGAACAAAAAGAATATTAATAGTACTTTCCCAACCTCTAGTAGTGTTCATATGAATGATGCTATCACACAACAGAAGGATCATGTCAGCAGTTGTCTAAAGCCCCATTTCAGGAGGACTAAGCTAAAGGACCCACTAGGGACTGGGTTATGGCATCCAGATGCAAGTCCTCCAAAAACAGCACAACACCTATAACCTTTCAATTGCCACCAAACACACATGTATACAGGTCTCCCAACACACAAAACACCAACACCACCAAAGATTTGCCCTCAATTGTATTAGTATGCTTAAGTTCAGACTCAGTATCTGAAAGGCTTATATTGTTTCTTGTTCTTCCAACAACTGCCCGGTATGGTCTGTCAGTCCAGCACACTACTGCTCTGACTTGAAATTAAATTCAGACCTACAGTTATATTTGGGAGGTTTTCTGCAGAAAGTGCAAAAACATACACAACAGCTCTAAGAGAGATAAGATGATGGTAATGCCATGGTTTTACACAGTAGATTCATCAGGAAAAAGAAGGAGAAGCCAGGGTAGACCTGCACTCTTCAGCAGGTAGCCATTAACTGGGTTTTCTCTGTACTAAGCAGACAGGCTAACTCTTCGCTGACTAACCTATGTTAACCAAGGCAGAGGAGGTAGATGCCCCACCCCTGGAAACATTGAAGGGCATGATGGGGCAAGAAGCTGGCACTGAGACTAAACTGATGAGCTGCCAAACATGGTAACCTCTTTAGCAAGAAGAGCTGCATCTCAGGGGATAACATGAATCACGGCCTTATGTTACAAATAGTTTTGCCATTTGAGGAAGGAGAGATGTAACACCAGAAAATAAACGCAACAGCACTTCCTCCTAGAGTGCTGCTATTGCCATTGCTGCAGTGTTGAATGATAAATAAGGCTTCTTACACTTTGTCAGAAGCTTTGTCCTTCTTTCAGGAAGGTACTACAGAAAAGAATAAAACTAACTAGAATCAGTAGCTTGTAACTGTAAATGTTATTTCATCATCCCAGGTTAATTTTTACAGGCAAAAGGTGAAAAAATCAAGCCACAGTACTCCAGCACTCAATTGCTGGCTCCAGCCTGCTCAAGCAGATACCTTCAGGTTATTCTGATAACTACTTGAATCTTCATTATCAAAGTTTCCTGCTTTCACCTAACACAGAAACATTTTATAGTCTTTAAAAATACTTATGCTAACTGGCAAGGACAGTAAAAGCTATGAAAACCTCCCTCTGTTGAAAACAGGCATCAAATTAGATTTCTGTTTTCTTGTGAATATGAAACAGTTGGTTTTTCCCCATTTAAAACTGTTGTGTCCATTTTCCTTGGAAGAGGAAAGCAGCTTTGCCGGACATAGTAAAAAACACACGCTACCATATCTCGTCTTGGATAAAGCAGGAGATTTAATCACTTTTAAACCAACCAGCAGTAGAGATTTCAGAAACCTGAACGAGGAAACATAATGCACTCAAACCTTTTATTATACTCCTTCTATGCAAGAATTCCAGTTCCTGATGTGAGGTTTTAGTTATTTGGATTTTTTTTTAAAGGATTGTTGATTTTGCCAACTAAAGTCATACTCCCCCAGACTTCAGCACAAGCAGAAATATTTTGTCTCTTGAACGCCAACTTACTAATTCTCTCACATTTTAAAAACAGAAACTCTCATCTTTCAACAGTGGCTTCAATCACAGCTTTCATCAGTGGCATCACACAAAAGAGAATTCGTGGCAGAATGTCTCCTGCACGCACGGGTAGCCTTCTCTCTCATTTTAAAGTACTGCCTCTACCATAAAGAAGCCTGACCCTTGTTAGATCTATCCTAAACATCTTTCTTACCAATTGCCAGAGGATGATTCTGGCTAGGAAGAACAGATAACTAGAGACTATGAAAAGGGAGGAGGGGGGATGATAATTCTTTCCTGAGAAGAAAAGCTGCAACAACAAAGAGACACCACAAAATGGGAAGTACAGACATCCTATAGGACAGAAAGGACAACAACAGATAAATTAACCCAAGACATAAGCAGAGAATGAAATCAAATGACCCATAGTAACTGATAGGCATTGAAAAGAAAAACAACACCAGTCTCTCTGAACCGAGGGACACTTAGCTGCAATAGTCTCTTTTTAATATGATAATACTTATTCTTAACTCCATCTCCCCAGACGTGTACATTTTAGGCAAAGAAACCTTCCTCACAGCTCTGGTATGCAGGCACATCTCCCAAAACTCACAGGACATGCCAGTGTTAGGCTTTCTATCCTGCCTCACAGACTCATCTCTCAACACTTGGATCTGCACTGAACCGGAGGCACACACACTTTCCCACCACATTCATGCACTGCATCTGAACACATGGTAATCTAACATACATCACTTTGTTAAAAAGGTCATAAGCCAAACAAGCCATGACATACCTAGGTACAGAAAAGCAAAATTAAATCTCAACAAAACCAATTTGAGATTGGCTGTTTGAAAAAAAAAAATCAAAATACACCCCTGTGCTTCTCTGTGCTTCACTAATAGCTATCTACTTTTTGGGTTTTTGACTCTGTGAAGTTTAGAAAAGGAGGGGGAAAGGGAAGGAGAGAGAAAAAGAGAGGGGAATGTTAGCTGAAGGAAAGAAGATCATGTTTCAACAAGGCACCTTTAAAATCCTATAAAATACTGCCTCTGAGCAAGCTTAACCTGTTTGTTGATAGATAATAGCATGTAATACTGTGGGCTCCATCCAGTCTTTTCCAATGTCTGGGCCCTCTGCCACTGACTTATTTAATTATAACACTTAGAAAATTACTTAGGCAGAGCTATCTATATTTGCATAAAGCCCTCCTACCTACTTGTACAAAACCATTAGGTAATAGGTCTTAATCTTATATAAAATTCCCCAGGTAGTAACAGTGATCCAGCTTCAGCAGTACTAGGAAAAACTGAGGCTGTTAATAATTTTAGAAACTACATTAAATAAGCCAGGATATTGCAAATACACCTCAGCATGATGCTGGAAAATACTCAGCAACAATCTGTTACCATTTGGACCATTGATAACATGGATAAAGACCTGATTATGTTAACATTGGTGAAGATAAAGACAAAGCAACATATATTCATCTTAGCATACAAGACCAAAGGTTTTTTGCCAATTATTAAAAAAAGAGGACAGATTGTGCTGCTGTATGGCAATGGTCAGTACTTCAAATTTCATCCAGGTCACATCTGTGTTAACCAAGAGAACTTCCAGGTGTTGTGGCAGCAGGGAGGGGCAGGGACTCTGGACCCAAGATTGGGCAGGGGGGGAGACAAGAAATCAGGGAAACTCAAGGCTAGACTAATTTAAGTTGTACTGCAGTGCTACGGTCTTGAAAACACACATTCAGTGCCCAACTCCTTGCAGGAACATGTTCTCATGATGAAAACCAATGTAATTTTTATCCAAATCACACCCCTTAGCAGCCAATCCCAGGGGAGAGCAGGAACTGAATTACATCCCTGCTTTAAATCTACTTTTCCATTTAGCCAGTTCCTTCAGGATGGTGATAAAACCACTGAAGGGACAGAGTAAATGAGTTTATATTACTATTGTCCCATGTCTTCACTGTATTCAGTATGTAATGGAAGCACAGAAAGCCTAGAGGATCAGCAAGAAAATTCCAATTAATTAGAAAGAAAAAAATTTCATAGTAGAGTTTTGTTCTATTGTGTCTTCCCAATGACAAGAAGCAAACAATTCTCTTCCAGAAGCACCACCTCACAACTACTGCTTTGAACAGTAACTGTCTGCACTATGAATCTAGCAAGTGCAGCTAAAATCCAAGGATATAGGTTACATGCAGACATGCCAACCCCAGCAGTGAGAAATCATGAACAGAAGCAAAGAAATACCAGGCAATGATGATGTTTACAGAGGAACCTACACTTGGAAAGTGCTTGAGTTTGTGATGATGTTTGAGTTCAACATAAAGTTTAAATAATACATTGAGAAATTAATTTCTTACCTTTTATGTATTGCTTACACCTATTATGGCAAGGTAGTAGTGTAATAGTATAATACCTATACTATTAACTAACATTTCTATGGTAATAGGATCCCAGTATCTCAATGTTAGACTGGTATTGTATTTAAAATTAACATTCTCTCCATTTCTGACAAGGTCACAACTACCAGTGCCCACCTCCCAGTGGGAAGGACCCACTGGGTATGCCAACAGCCACAACTCTGCCGTATTAACCATCCCTTATCTCCAATCCTTACTGCACGTCTCAACAGATTTTTTTTCTCCTGATACTCATCTACTGTTTCTTTTAACATGGGCAAAGCTGTTATTGACAAAAGGGAAGATTTAAAACCAATTTTTGTATTCATATAGATTTTTCTCCTTGTTATTCCATCTCTTCCCCAACAATCTTAAGCATGCTACTGCCTCTGACATGTTCACAGAGACCTCCAAAACTTAAAAAGCGCAGAAACCTGTTCTGTACTCACAGCCCATTCTGCAGCAACAGAAAGTCTATCAGACATGCCATTATTTCATTTATGAGCATTCTCCATTTTCCAGTTCTTCCAGGAAACACTCTAACAAGAAAGAAAATATGCAAATACTTAAAGCCTTAGTCAGTATCTGCTACGACTGGCTAAGTGAGACACAGGTTGCATTCCCACCCAGCAAACACACTTGCCATTTCCTAAGTATCCATGTTATCTCACTAATGAGCACAACATCTTATCATCTGTTGTTTGTATTGCATCGAGAAGCTAAGGGCCCTGTTCAGCATGTCAACTGGATTGGCGCTTTACAAACACACAGCTGGAGACACTCCTCATCTAGAGGAGTTTGCTGCTTAAATGCATGAAAGAAACGGCATGGGAAGGAAAACAGCTATGCAGAGGTAGGTGAAGTCACCTACAGAGCCTGGAGCCCCCTGCAGTTGACCAGTGCTGCTCCCATGTTCTATGCCCAGCTACTACCCACCATGTCCTTTCCAAAACCAATTACCTTTCTTCCCTTGCCCCTTTGGTTTTTTTAGCAGGAAAACAGGACAGGAGATTGTTCTGACAGTTTCTTGTTTGCTAGATATGTAGGTTCTCTCCATTTGGTAGCAGCAGAAAGAAATTATGTTCTAACTTGTATGCAAGCAGCTTACATGCAAATGTTTTCATTTGGTTTTCGGTGGCTCTGACTAACTGGAAAGTTGTGTGACAGCTCACTTGGGGATGAAGGACTTAACCTGACTTTTCTTCGAAATAATCAAAGTTCAGATTACCCACCGGCCCGGCTACTAAAGAGGATTTTGATTACCAGAATTTTAGAAAACAGTGGTACATGGAGCCCTTTTTCACTATAAATAAATCTTAAAAAAAAAAAGAAAAAGAAAAAGGAGCAGCATATAAATCCTGTAGATTTCAATAAACTTTTAGCATTTTGCTGAAGCAGGACCTACAACGTTTTCACGGGCAGCAACAGAAAAGCTGCAAAATTTCAGGCAGGTCTGTACCTGCAAGAAAAGTAACATACCCCTCTTTACCCCCCTGTACCTCTAAGTTATTTCTCCTGCCTAATCCTTCCCGTGTCACATCAACCTGTTGTTTTGTTGGGTTTTTTTCTTCCAACATGTTGTTTTAGCTTTCTTTCAGACACAGTAACCAGCTCTAATGTACCCTATTCATGTGCCAATCAAGCCATCATCAAGATCTTAGCGAGAACAATACTTGTCTGCAAAGCCCTATTTTGAACTGGTATTTTGAGTCACTGCAGGCCAGCCATTAAGCAATCACACATACGGTTAATGGCTTATGGTGACACATGGTGGGGAACTAACCTAAAAAAAATTCTACTGCATTATTATGAAAGCAATCCTATACCAGAATAGGAATATAGTGCAAATCAACATGCTCTTCCAATTAATTTTTAAGAGCCACACTTTTGGGGCAGGTTACAGGCTAAAGGAAGGGTTTATTGTAAACTGAAGGAGGAAACAAATTGTCTTTCAGTACAGGAGTATTTATTTTACATAGAGATTTACACAGTTGGAGATAGCAGAGAGTAACATGTATTATTCACAGTTTCATAATTATTTACTCTCTAGAATACAATAATGCCAGGGAATTGAGTACAAAAAAATCAAACCGTGTGACAGGCATACTAATCAAGTGGTCTGAAGGCAAGCCTGTACCAAGAAACTCCTCCTCGATCTGAGTATTCACCACAAAATGTGAATAACCAATAAGACCACAAAGAAGTCCACAGACAAAAACAAGTGGGAACTCAGATCATCCACATCCCTGATCTGTAACCAATTTGCATGTCCTGCTATCACCTAAATTCTTGGTAGGGAAGCTTTCAGAATGGCTACAGCACAGCTACCCTCTTGACTTAAGAGTTTTTAAAAATCATTTATATGAAGTAAGATCATCTTAGCTCAAAACACATGCATCTAAACCCATGCATTACAACCATCACTTTTGGCAAAACTTGAGATTATTTGAAAAAGCCAGTAAAGGAAAGCAGAAATATTTCTATTCCTTTTAACCCATAGGTTTCCTCACATAGGAAAAAGGTGAATGCAGCAACAGGTTACACACTTAAGACTTCAACCAACTATACCCTGGAGGTGTGTTTCTGGGCTTTGGGCGTTTTTGTTTTTTTTTTTAATAATCAGATAGTACTACCTGTCTTCTACATAGTATGGCCTCAGAAACAGGTATATTAGCACAACTATGGAGCAGCAGACTCCTATGGTAGCAGGAAAGAGAAGTACAGAAGAAGACAGTGGGAACTTCAAGCAAAGAGAAAATAGCACATGTAGTTCATGCCTGTAATGAAATCTACACCAGAAGCCCTAACGGAGTTTTATGGAAGGTTATTTGTTATGTTTTAGGTAAATAAAGTTTAACACTATACCTGCAACTAAATTAAAGTAGGGCAGTATTGCCAGTTCCATCAATTGTCCTTACCATCATGGAGTCATACTGAACCATCGGCTGCTGAGGTTAACTATGTCATTTTTAAGCAACTCTAACTTTGATTTTTCTTTAATGAGTTGTCAGTCTCAGGTTTAACACCTATCTGTGTTTTAAGTTAAAACATATTGCTATGACACCGACACTTCACAAATGACCAAGCCACAGTTTTGTTCATTACTACTGAGGAAGTTCTCAAGCACTTTTTCCTTATCAAAAACCTCCATGAACAACCATTGCTGAAACACTAGGAACATCACCAAAGTATGCAATCTAACCAGTTTAAGAGATCTCGGTCACATTCCACCCCCCCACCCTCCCCCC
>WBMZ01014805.1:0-108186 GCA_013400975.1 Atrichornis clamosus
CGCGCTCCTCCGGCGCTGCCCGCCCGCCTCGGGGCCGGGCTCCTGCCCGCCTTGGGCGGTAGATGGTGCTAGATGAGAAGTGAAGGTGCCGCTCAGGAAGCCTCCCGTCAGAAGCAGCCGCTCAAAGTCAGGATAAAACACTCGGCGGCTTCCCTGTTTGTTTCTTTACCTGTCGGGATCTTTGGGGTGGAAACACTGCAAATTGAGATGGGTGAACTTGAGGGTGGTAACGGGTGAGAGATAAAACGTCGTTTTCCAAACACCGTTTCTGTAGCGATAGAAGGTTGCAGCGAAATCAGCAGGGCAAGGCCGTCTTTCACAGTGGGAGAGAAAAGACGATGCAGGCATAGCACAAAACGGTGCTGCTTCAGAGCAGATTTGTTAGAAAGAGCACTGTCAGCTTGTGTGCCGCTGATTGTGTGTCTGGGCGTGACTGACAGCCTTATGTCTTCAGATTAATTTAAAGAATATAAGTAGGTAAGACCTCCCAGCTGAGCGAGGAGTAAAGTTCCACAAAGTTTGTATTCTAGTTAGCCAACTGTGGGAAAATAACAAAATGTCTTTCTGCCTAGTAGTACATATGTATGAAACAATGTTTATTAATGATATTCAAGTAAAATTGCAATTTCTAAAAAAACAGTGATCCCAGTTGTTGTACAATGGCACAACTCCAGAAAAGAAAGAAAATAGTTTGTATTAGTTTTATTATTGGGTTGCCTTTTGGTTTTGTTTCCTTTTACTCTTTTCATCCTACCTCCAGACTTTATACCATGTCTGGAGCATTTGCTCATCCTCGGCAATAAATCAGGGATGAAATGTGCAAAACAATAGCTTGGTAAGTGGAGGAGATTTCATCCTCGGCAATAAATCAGGGATGAAATGTGCAAAACAATAGCTTGGTAAGTGGAGGAGATTTCATCCTCGGCAATAAATCAGGGATGAAATGTGCAAAACAATAGCTTGGTAAGTGGAGGAGATTTCCTTTACATTATTTTACCTATAAAAATATTAATCACCTGTAAAATCAATCTTTATATGAACACTGAAGGATAAAATGAAAATAACTTGCTTCCTCGTGAAATTAAATATTTCCCTAAGCATTGTATGTTCCTGATACTACCCTACAATGATTCTGAATTGACAGTTTTTAGTGAAAACAGGAGTACTAATGATCTAAAGTAGTAGCTGCTTTAGAAAATATAAGACATACTGAAATAAGAAAAATCCTATGTGTATTTTCGTTGAAGTCAGGTGTGTCAGTACTGGCAGAAGTAGACCAATAATATCGAAAATGGGCATAATATGTTTTAAAACCATGATGCTGGGAAATGTTTCACATTAGAATTCTGGAATGCAGTACTTTCTGCATCATCTGTAATAGAATAGCTGTTATCCTGAACTCAAACATGATTTGGCATTGCCAGAACAAGGTGCCCTCAGACTCTAATAAGGTCATGACTGGATGCAGTTCTACACAGACACCAGTTTCTATAATGGCTAATAGTTGTACATACTGTCTAAATGCACATTTCTGTGCAACCTATGTTTTAGGGCCACATCTGAAAAAGGTTTTATAAGATTCTTGTCAGTGGAAAAAATGTGTTTCTAAAATTTGATAAGGCAGCCTTGAAGTAGAATGTGCAAGAGATAGGCTGAGCTGAGATTCCCCTCTATTAATATAAAAAATTATAATAATGGGTGGAATGAATCTTCAGTCTGTGACTTATCATCTCTTGAAAGGATTCTTGATCTTTTTCCCATAAGAAGAGCCTAAGAGATATTATAGTCTGCCCTGTTTTTGGGGTAGACTTATTTCAGCTTTCTCCTTGCTTCTTCAGCAGTGTCTTGCAACATCCTACTTGTTTGCTTGGGAGAGATGCTGGGAAGATATTTGTGCTTAAATAAAATTTTTTTTCGAGGTATCAGAATTTGTAGGGAAAAATGTAAACACGTCAGTGAATATTTTTTTCCCAGCATTTCCTTAAGATTTTTTTCTCTGATAAAACATTGAAATGACAAGTACATTTGCACAGTCCTTCTCAAAATAAAACTTTTCTTAAATCATTTCAAGAATCATTCCTCAGAAATGGAAGCTATGCTTATAAGTGGGAGAGAGAGGAGGAAATGCAAGTCATAGCTATAAAATTTATATTCTTTACATGCTGACTTATTATGACTCCAGTCTGCATTATATCATATTTTTGTGGGCAAGATACTACTCTATTAGTCCTGCATGATGCCAAGTGTAATAACACTCAGCATTACCTAATGGAAAGGTTCCTTACCAATCTGTGCTTTAAAAACAGTTACATTACATGTAAAGAATTGTAGAGGAGAGAGGTAGATGAGAAAGAGGGAATGTGACACTTGCTTTTACCTTCCAAGATAAACTGATTAGGTGACTCCTAATATGCTGTCTCAATAACAAAAAGCCTAAACTTGGCTACAGTGTAGGTAAATAAAAATGACTTCAAATGATAGAGGCTGTGGGTTTTATGTGTGGAAAAAAAAAAAAAGAAACTTGAAATAAATCTTCCCCAAATTTTGTCTTAGATTCAATAGCTGCAGACATGACTATTGCCTTGAAGATTTAAAACTAGAGTATTATCAGACTTTAAAGCACGTATGACAGTGTCTTATGCAATGTCTTAATAATGCCTTGGAAAAACGTAATAGTAGTCATGTCATTTCTCCGGTCTGCTGTAAAGATAAGTTGTTTAACTGAATTCTTTGTGACTAGATTGAAGGTTTATGCCAGGTGTAATTTTCAGTGTTAGATGATTTAGCTCGTTGCTGTGCTTTAATTTTAATAGAGGCCGTATGGCTCATCTTTTAATACCTGATCTGGGTGTGACAAATTCTGTGGAAAATCCTTATAGAAAAGTGCAGATCAAATACCCTGTTTAATAAAACGATAGGAAGAGAAAACTGCAGCTAAGAAACACCTTACTCATTGGCAGCTCTAGGTGAAACAGCAACCGTAGTTTTGGTGATTTTTAGATAGGAAAAACCCCTTGTTTGTTTCTTTAATACTGCACAGTCCTTGGAGCTGCCCCTGTTCAGGGTTTCTTTTGAGTTTACTGATCACACTGAGTAAGCTTTTATTCCTTATTGGTATTTCAACTTCTGAATATCTTTAAAAGGGACCCTTGCAAATTTACACTATTGACTCAGTAGACTTGCCCTGAAGGACCAGCCACTCTTTCATTTCTCCCTGTAAGTGCTGGTGTTACATGAAAAATAGAGGTCTGCTTATACTGAGGAACTCTCTCTCTCTCTCTGTATGCTGCCCTGAACATTTTCAAATAAATGCAAAACAGCGGTGCTGTCACCATGTTTTCTTGCACTAGCCTACAATTTCAATTTCTTAGACTTGATAGAGACACAGCAGAGAAACCAAGGCAAACTCTACTTTATGAAGACCACAAAATCAGGATTTTCTTATGTTCTTACTGTAAGTTACTAAGAGAATGCCTGCCAAAATAATTTGAAAGTCTTGTGCAGTTTTCTGCAAGGGAAGGTTTTTCTGCTTTGTTTCAGACAGAAAAAATTGCAGTAATAAGGCTATCTGTTAAACTGCAGAATTCAGAAATATTTTCTGGGCTTGAAATCAAAGATGTACCTTTGCTATTTAGTGTTGAAAAGTAAAGAAGGACCATCTTATATTCTCACCTTGGAACTGTATATTTGGACCAAATCCTTTCTCTGAACAGCTCTGAAACCCGAGCTAAGATTGTATACCCAGCACTTACATTCATTTATTTTGATGTAGCCTAAGATGATTTACATTTTGAAGCAAGCAAACACTATCAGGTGTTCCATCTTCATTAGGTACCCTGGTGAAAGATGATGTCATACCTCTGAAACACTGATGAATTCTCTGCAGCATTCCTTTAAGATAGTGCATTGTGCCTTTTGCTAGGGAGGAACAATGGCACTGAAATATCTGAAGGGTATTCCACATCCAAAGTAAATTTTCCATTCCATCTGCCACACAAATTGTGCTCTTGCTAACACTGAAGATAAACCAGTAACAAATTAGGAGTTTGTGGGTGCTCTCTTAAGATTGATTGACTTTTGCCATGGGTCTGCAGTAGAAGAAAGGAAAGAGCCAAGGTCCTCTGATTCCTGTTCCCATATCTAATTCTAGAATTTGTCTTCCTTCTCTCCTTTATCACATCTTTTCAACGTGGAAGTATATCTTCTACTGTTCTTTCTACAACTTTGTTGGTAGAGATTGCTCTGTGAATCTGAACGTGCTTTTAATCAGGTGCAACATTATTTTTATCCTCCTCTTGAAAGTTGACTCGCTATGAATTCTGCCTACATCCTTCCAGAATTCTTCAGCCTCTTCTAGAACATGTTGACCTATTTATAAACCAATAATACTCTAAATGAAAAATGCTTAACACATCATGAAATGACTCAGACTGTCCTTTTACTTTTCTCAGTTGGGTATATAATTCTTTCATTTTAAGCATAAAATTTTGTATGTCCATCTTTTGGATGACTATAGACTTGAAAGATTCAGAGATCAGAAAATCAAACTGATTCAATCCAATGTGTTAGCAGAATAAATATGGTTTAGATTTAAAACCATGTGAACCTCTCAGGATTCCTTCTTATAAACATACATAAAAAAGAATTGGGATACTTTTATTATTAATCTTTCTAAATCAGACTTCAGATCCAGCAAACCTGTGAATGAAAATCTAATTCAATAATAATAATAATAATCTGAAGTATATTCTAAGTTTGATGTACCTTTGTGCAATTCCATGCTGATTATGGTCTATCTGGTTGACGCACCAGTCTCTAGGATATATGAAAAATAATATTTAATTGCAGAAAACTATTTTAATTTATTTGTTTCTGCTCTTTTTTTCTTTTCCCTCTTTTGTTTTAAACCATATACTCACAAAAGGAATAAAGGAAAAACTACACTTCAACCTTTAAGAAGTATGGAGACTGAACCTGAGATTTTCCTAGTGTTAGAGAAGATATTTAAATTTCTCTGGAAAGGTTGGACTCTGCCTCAGACTTGTGATCTAATCTAGACACAGTCTAGAGAAAAAATATTGGTCCAATAGCTCCGTGCTACTCTGCACAATTAATGTGGGCAAAGGAAACCTGCCTCTTATTTGTAACCTGGAATGATTAGTCTCATTGATATTATTACACCAGTTACAAGCAGTCATAGTCAAAATGATTTATTTATTACCAAAAGAGCCTGATTAAAAATAGGAAGTTTTTTGTTTCCAAGAAGAGCAAAAGGTTCAGCAGTCCACAAGATGCCATCTTTTCTCACTGGTTATTATAAACTAAGTCCTGCTTTTTGAAACTCAGTAACTTTACTGTTTTCTCACTCACTATCTATAGGTATATAAAACCAGCCCAAAGTACCAGTCTGACTATATCAGTAACATATTAAATCCCAGGTTCTTCGCCCGGAGGCTTATGATGTTGATAATGGGGGTTCCTTCCTCTTTGTTCTTGGGTGGGTTTGGATTATTTTTATACTTTTACTAACATCATCCACTTATTTTTTCTTGTGTTATTGCCTACAGTTCTCATTATATATGCTGGATATATATTCTTTGGTTTTACCCCCAAAAGTTTTACATTTTTAGTTCCCAAGGGGCATTTATAGCGATCACTAATTGGTGATTGATTACATGTTTAAACCCACTGGGTCCCTAGAATAAATCTGTGCCTGTACCTTCAAGGTCTCTGCTGTCATCTCTTGCTTATACATCAATGCAGAACTTTATCATTACAGGGCCACAGATAATTCTGCACAGAATAACTACTACTACTTAGTGAAGAATGTATCACATTTATAATGTTTGTAGTCATTATACCACATGATTACACTAAAGCTAAAAGCAAATTAGGCAGTAGTCACTGATCAATTCTGTTACACATTTAGCTTTTAAATCTAAAGCAAGCTAAAACAAAGGAAACTGAAATAGTCTGAAGTGTCCTGAGACCTCTATCATGAAGTTAGTGCAAATATTTTTGCCTATTACAAATAATGGCAATACCATATTTTTTGGGCTGCAGTATCACCAAATCATAGAATATGCTGAGTTGGAAGGAACCCAGAAGGATCATCAAGTCCAACTCTTAGCCCTGCACAGGACAGCCCCAAGAGTCCTGGTATGTGCCTGAGAGCATTTTCCAAACACTTCTTGAACTCTGTCAGGCTGGTGCTGTGACCACTTCCCTGGGGAGCCTGTTCCAGAGCCCAACCACCCTCTGGGTGAAGAACTGTTTTCTAATATCCAACTTAAATCTCCCCTGACACAACTTCCGGCCATTCCCTCAGGTCCTGTCACTGGTCACCACAGAGAAGAGATCAGTGCCTGCCCCTCCTTTTCCCCTCATGAGGAAGTTGTAGACTGCTGTGAGGTCTCCCCTCAGTCTGCTCTTCTCCAGGCTGGACAGAGCAAGTGACTTCAGCTGCTCCTCACACAGCTTCCCATTAAGGCCCTTCACAATCTTTGTTGCCCTCCTTTGGATCATCTCTAATAGTTTAATATCTTTCTTCTATTGCATTGCCCAAAACTGCCCCCAGCACTCGAGGTGAGGCTGTCCCAGTGCAGAGCAGAGCAGGACAATCCCCTCCCTTGCCCGGCTGGCGATGCTGGGCCTGATACACCCCAGGACAGGGTTGGCCCTCCTGGCTGCCAGGGCACTGCTGACTCAGATTCAACTTGCCATCGAGCAGCATCCCCAGGTCCCTTTCTGTGGCACTGCTTTCCAGCCTCTCATTCCCCAGTCTGTCCATACATCCAGGGGTTTGTCCGTACATCCAGGGTGGCCACACCCCAGGTTCAGAATCTGGCACTTTCCCCTGATAAACTTCATATGGTTGGTGATTGCCCAGCCCTCTAATTCGTCTAGGTCTCTCTGCAGGACCTACCTGCCTTTGAGGGAGTCAACAGCTCTTCCCAGTTTTCTTTCATCTGTAAACTTGGTTAGTATCCCTTCCAGGCCTGTCTCCAGGTCATTTACAAAGATGTGGAAGAGCACAGGGCCTAAGATGGAGCCCTGTGGAGCCCCACTAGTGACAGGTCACCAGTCTGATGTGACCCCATTCACTGTAACCCTTTGTGCCTGGCTGTGAGCCAATTGCTCACCCATCCCATGACGTGTTTATCCAGTGCGGGCAGGACATTTTGTCCAAGAGGATACTATAGAGACAGGATGAAAAGATTTACTGAAATCCAAAAAGATTACACCAACTGGCTTATCTTGATTAACTAGGTGGGTTACCTTGTCATAAAAGGAAAGCAGTTTTGATAAGCAGGACATTCCTCTCATTAAGCTGTGCTGGCTGTGACCAGTGGCTATGTTGTCTTTCTGGTATTTTTCAATACATTCCAGAATAATCTTCTCCATAACTTTACCTGGCACTGAAGTGAGACTGACAGGCCTGTATACAGGAGGGCTCCCGAGTCCTCCTTCTTGCCCTTCTTGAAAATCAGGACAGTGTTTGCCAGCTTCCAGTCAGGGGTACCTCTGTGGATTCCCAAGACTTTTCAGAAATCATCAAGAGAGGTTTTTCAATGACATCAGCTAGCTCTTTGAGGATTCTTGGATTAGTCCCATTAGGTCCCATAAATTTGTAGGGATCTAGCTGGGGCAGCAGATCCCACACAATTTCAGGGTCAACTGCAAGTTGATCATTCTCATAGTCACGGTCCTCCAGTGCAGGGCACTGAAAACCCCTTGGTGCATCATCTGTGTTGAAGGTCGAGGCAAAGAATGCAATTAATGCTTCTTCCTTGTCTCTGTCCCAGTTTGTGAGGTGACCATCCTCATCCTGTAATGGGACAATGTTATTTCTACACTATAAATAGCCTATTACTATTAATATATTAAACCTCTTCTTATTGTTCCTCACATTTCCAGTCAGCTTCAACTCCAGTTAAGCTTTGGCTGCACAAATTAAATTTACACAAATCACAATGGCAAGCAGCATCTTGTAGCAGCATCAGTAGTCTATCTGATAACTTGTTAAGTAATATATTTAAGGATGGACAAAAATTATTTTAAAATAAGTCATCGTGCTACTTTTTTGCAATATCATATCTATTTTACATATACAGGTCACATTTTTAAAATTTACAATTCAGTCATCATGTTTTACTCCAAACTGAAACTTGGCATAACAGTTTCCAAATCAGGATGAACACTATTAATATTCACTCATTATACACTTTAGTTCATGTTTATTGGCCACCTTTAAGTAAAACAGACACAAGTTTTGGATTCAGAAGCAGTAAGAATTTTCCTATAAAAATGTAAGATTTTAATATGGAATGGTACTTGTACTTTAGGCTATTTTTATATATTTTTATATATATATATATTTAGCAAGGGATAAAACAGTAAATTTACTGAGTTTTAAAAAGCAGCACTTATAGTTTAGAATAGCTGGTGAGAGAAGACAGTGTCTCATGCACTGCTGAACCTTTTGCTCCCTTTCTTGCAAAGAAAAAACTTTTACTGAGTTATTAGAACCTTGACTTTATTTAGTAAAATTGTTCACACGTTACTTTAATTAGGAAATCATTTAAAGGTATGAAAATTCCTTGAGAATTCTCTTCAAAAGAATTGTATGCTTAACAAGATTTTTATGAAATAATTACAGAAGATTAAATGTGAAAGCCATACTGATGTGAGTATGCATTTACATGAGTAGGTGTTGTCAGAAAAATCAATAGAATTGTTCTCCAGGGTGAGCTTCAGTAGATCAGATGTTTGAAATATTTTAAATTTTGTGCACATCACCTACAGCCCCACATCCCATATGATACCCGCTTGACTCCCCACCTTGTATCAACACATGCAGAAAATATACTGATACAAGCATAAAGGACACCTCTATGAGTTTTGTGCTAGTAGAAACTGCAGAGCAGTGCCCCATGTGTAAAGATAATCCAATGTGAAATTACACAATTTTTTCAAGTCAAGTGTTACCCACATGACAATTATATCAAATACATTGCTAAAAATTACCACAAATGCACAAGGAGATTGAATTATGGTTGCTATGGAAACTGTAACATGCAGCTTCCTGACTTGATGTGTGCAAAATTTCAGCCTTAATATCACACTGATACATATTTTCACTTTTTTTTCTCTTGAATAGGTGAAGATGGAGGTTGTGTATAATAATATATTCAAGTTCTATGGGTCTGTAGTGCCATCAAGTATTTTTTGTCAGTTGCAGTGTACCTGTCGAGATTTACAGATGCTTCACTATAGAAATGCTGCAGAGAAAAATTAAAAGTTCTAAACTATGTTTCTTAAGAAGAAAGGAAGATGATCTACTTACATAGTGTATTTTATAGAAGGGCCAATGGATGATCACAGTAACACAGAAAAATACCACATGTGGGAAACAACGATCTTAGAACAAGCCCAGTAAAAAGCATGGCATTTATTTGCACAAATGCATAACCCTCAAGTTAGATTAATTATGAAGTGTCGTCACTGGGGTTTACGTGCAGGCACTGCACAGTATATACCCTTCCTCAGGTAGATAGCTATGGCATGTGAGGTGTGGAAACAGTGTCGTATAAAAACTTCCTGGTGAGGACCAGTGAGTTGAGAGTCAGGTTATTTTCCTGTGCAGAAGAGCATGGTAGCATGGCTGTGGCTGAGGTGATAGTGTTGAAGCAGCTCCATCACCAGACACCACTTAAGCCTAGCTGCAGTGAGCACAGGTAATTTCCACTTTGTCAGCACTAGCACTGAGTTTTATGCTATTATCACTAGATCATTACCAGTACCTTATGTAGGTAATTTAAAGCTTCTTCAGATTGTCTGTGTTGCACTCCATTAACATGACTGTCTGACATGCCCTGAAGTACTAATGCATTCAAAGATAATAAAATGCTTAGGAAACATGACACAATGTGAGATTCAATGTAATTATTGTTTTTCAGGATCTCCAGGGCATGTGATGATGCTGGATGCTGGGAGAGCAGAACACCTTTTAGTGACAAAAAAAAAAGAAGTACATCTTGAGAGAATGACTGAAAATGTGGATGGAGTAGGACGGGGAACTATAAAATTACATTTATTATTGTGATTGTATATGGAAGCACAGTACTGGAGCTCCCAAGACAGAGGTTGATAAATGGTTCAAGCCTGTATTAGAGTTGATTGAACCAGCAGTTCCCAATTGTGCTGTTTTGGTAGTAATGTTTTTGTATGATATAGTATAGACAGAGCTCTCCATCATTTTTAATGACTCTCTATGACCTTGGTCAGAGCAATGTTACACAACAGTGCTTTAAAAAAGTGTATCTGATTATTGTCTATAGAATGGGTTTTAGTAGATCTGGTTTTACTTCTTCACTTTAGTCCTTCATTAACATTTACCTGTCCAAGTAAGTCTCAGCGTCAGTCATCTCTACAAGTAGAAGCTGGCATGTAAAAGCTGCTTTAAGACCTGTCAAAGATACTAAAAGTAACTGCACAAACTTCTGATTATTCAGTCTGTTATAGGGGGACACGAAATCTACGTAGAAAAATCTCATTTTTTACTTATGTGACATGTCATTTCATTACCATATAGATTTTAATTTTTTAGAGCAAACCTTGTAAAATAATGACCTTGTTTAATAACAAATGAAACTAAATACTAGCATAGGATTTTTGGAAATGTTCAGAGATCTTAGGTTTGGCTGATTGTTGGTAGTATTTTGAAATTTCTTTTATTCATGTCTATATTATCATATTTTAGCTGTATTTATGTAATATCTGCCATTTCTTTATAGCTCTTAGTTCACTGAAGTGAGGACAATTGTATTTTGTAAGGGTTTTTTTGCAGGGTCCTCACTATAGTGCCTTTTATGAAGTATATGTAAATACTAGCATTTAATCTGTTCTACAATAATTTCTCTTTCCTACTAGGTTACAAAGGTGTATTGCAAGTATGAAATTCAGAATTATATAGATTTTTTAATTTTTAAAAAAATATTAGTTGTACACTGTTGATTTATATCTATAAAGTTGTATTGTTAATTCTTATACAATGCTAGGGTCATTTTTATGCCTAAGAAAAAGATTCACTCTGATAAACCTTTTGGTGAGGGAAGAAGAGAGTTATTTATAAGATTTCTTTAAATTTATTCATGTTTATGTTCAGATTTTTTTTTCTATTTTTCTTTTTCAGCAAGCATTTGAAGTCTAAAAGTTGGGGTTTTTTAAACAGCACAGCTGGTAGATGTGCTTGTGCGAAATTCAAAATTTTAGAACTCTCATGACATTTAACCAGAATGACCATTTTGAAATTTTTGCTGGTAGAATTCTTTTAAGCTATTTTTTGAGGTGTCAGTCATCAACCAGTTAGCTGCAGTAATGACATAGGTCATCATTCCTAAAACATTGTAGAGTTTAAAGTAAACAGTTTGCAAATAAATGTCAGGCTATTAGTTGTTCAATTTTTCTTTAATATTTTCAGTAAGAAACATTTATAGTAGTAAGGTGTGTATGTCAGTAAATTAATGTCAAGGGAATGATTGGATCCTGATTTCCAGTGTCTGACTGCATTATAGTCAAAATCACTTCCTGAGAGCAGTGAAATTGCAGTACCTATAGGCTTAGGTACCAAATAAATATATGTGATTACACATACTTCTAAAGCTAAATCTCACCTTTTTTTTTTTTTTTTTTTTAATTTGTCAAAAGCAGTAAAGTCAGCAGCAACAAAGTTTTCTCTCAATTCTGTGAGGACTATGAGCAAAACTTGTATGTAAGAAAAATCTTTCAAATATTTCCCTTTGCCCTGCAGCGCAAGGCAGGAAGAATGCTGTTGTTTGATAACAGCTATTGAATACAAGCATCATCTCTCTTCTGTCAGATGTAAAATTGTTATAGGTCCCTTTCAACTGTCCTCTCCTCTCCTCTCCTCTTCAAAACTCATTAAACTAAAACATCATTAAATGAAGGGATATTTATGGAAAACTAGCTTAATAGAAATGCTTAAAATTAGAGATTTGTTAATTTCTCTTTCATAGTCTTAATTAGATAGTCAAATATATAAAGCATCATGTAGGATCTGCACTATGTCAGACAAATCTCATCAGATACTAACCCCAAAACACTGCAGCTCCACTAAATCTCATCTGAACAGTTTCCAGGCACCATCAGATGCTCAGCTATTGTTAAGAAGTAGAGACACAGCATATAGTTCTCATGAAAGTTCTGTGCTTTATTCATCTCTTCCTTTGTCTTACAAAAATACTTTCTGTCCTTTCTAGATTCTTAGTTTGCCTGATTATTTGTAGCAACAACTGTAAAGCCCTTGTGCAGCTATTCACTTCCACTGGCTGTCTTGTCTTTTCAGCTGAAGATTGTTTGTGTTACGGTTCTCAAAAATACACAATTTATAATTAAGCACTGTATAGTTGCTATCTTGAAAGAATTATTCTAATGTTGAGTGGCAAGGAGAAAGATGTTTTTACACCTAATTGCTGTAACTCTCCTTCCCCACAAGCTAGATGAAGCATTTCTGCTTTTGTGCTATACTGATACAAGAGGAGTGACTAAAAAGCCATTGAGGAATTTTGTCATAGTTTGAACCACAGCAACACAAAGCCATCACATTGACTTTCTAATTGTCTCCTGTGTACTCTTACATACAGGTTATGCAAGGAGGAATTAAATGACATGGCAGTATGCACTTCCTGCTCTGTAGTAGCTCTGCCTATTCTGCTAAGACTCTCATGAGAAACTGCACCTAGTTCTGGGGTCTCATTTGTTCCCTGCAGTTTGAGACACATATTCCTGGAAAAGGACAGGTTGGAGAAACATCAGGTTCCTTTTTAAACTGCTTTCACAAAAGCTCAATTAAATGGTGATTTGATCTTATGCAGCACAAATATTATTTGCCTGGCAGTAGTAACAGTGGGACTTCAGGATGAGTAGCACTTTCCTGCAGAGGTCTGGACATGTTTCATAGGCATGTGTACTGTAAAAGATTTGAGTTTTTACTTGCATCCTTACAAAACACACATATGAGCTTTAGGCTTAAAGTAGTCTAAAGGTCTGACTTTAAGTCCTGAAATCCTGCTATCCAACTCCTGTTGGATAGGATTAAACTCATAACAGGGTATAGGTAATATGCCACTTAAACAGGCACACATAGGTCTTATCCTTTTAGATCCAGTGATAAGTGTTTGTTCCAAGTGCCTATTCAAGTCAAAGCATGATTTTTACTATTGCTATGAAGAACACAGGTCTCTTGAAAATTAATCATTCAATTCATTGTTTGGAAAATTATATGGCCAGTGCGTATCAGAATATTGAGAAGACTGCTGTGAACTGCTGGCATGTTCAGGATGTGCAGGCACACCCAGAAAATTTGAAGAAAAGCAAGCTGATTCCATGAGTTTCCTATGCCGCTTTTTCAGCTTTTCTTAACTTGATATTTCAGTCACCATACAGCTCTTATGTTGATGTCATAAACTGAGCAGTTTGCTATGACTTAATTCCAGCCTCTTTGAATTAGTGGTGGCAGTTAGATTACTGTTATTGATAGTGCTTGCAGGCAGGGAACCATTAAGATGTCATAAACTTTGCAACCTCCTATGACATAATACTAACCTTTTAAATTTGGTTGTTACAGTTAAGTTGCATCCCAAGGGTCCCTACTCTTCTATGTGGAGTAGGTAAGAGCATAGCATGCAACATTTCTAAGAGCTTCTAAACCCAGTATTTCTTAACACATTTGATTAATATTTCCAGCAGCATATATGGCAGAAATATTTTCAATTTGCTGTTTTTAAGAAGAAGATGACAAGTAATATGAGAACAACTTTTCAGCAGCTTTCACAGTATAATTAGGAATGGATAAACTAGGATTCAAACCAGATAGAAGAAACTTGGGGTTTTGAAAAATGTTTAGCTAAAACGTTCGACCAAAATCAGCTCACAGATGATTCTGTTTTCTTGCAGCTATCTTCATATTTTGGCATTTAATGGTGACAAAGAAACTTTAATAGAAGGCTAAATCACAAATACATAGGATAACAATTTTAGTTTGCATACTAATTTTATGTTTTAAGACTGTGAATGGGAAGTGAAGGGTTTTAACATCTGCATGCACAGTGCTTAGAGTGTAAGGAAGTTTAGCAAATTCCTGTTTACCACTGATATTCTGCATGTCATGGGAGCAGTAAGTCAGGACTATTGGCATGCGTATGAAAGCTCACTCACCAAAGGACGTTTTTGATGTATTAGCTAGCTAAAAAATGCAGAGAGGAATTTGGCAGAATTCTTCAAAGGAACATGAGTTAAAATGCAGAGAGGAATTTGGCAGAATTCTTCAAAGGAACACTTTTTTTTCTTTAACTTTTTTTCCCAAAGAACATCAGCAATTCCTTCGACTCTTCAAGTTATAAAACATTTTAAACTTTCAGTCTCAGAAAATTTCTCCACAGCAAGTCCAGCACTGGTTCTCAGTATCTGAAAATGCCACTGCTTGCTGTGGTGTGGTCTTAAATTCAGTTTGCAGGTACGTAAACCTCCCCTGCTGATTTTGAACAGCAGGTTTGGAAAAACATTTCTCTGGGAGATTTTAGAGTGTGTGGATTACAGACAGCAGCATATCTAGCTAAAGAGATAAAGAAACCAGATACTATACTGAAGTTTCTCCCTTTGAGAGCAACCAGAATGCTTTGTGACTGTGTTCTGTATTGGGACCCACATGTAGAAACAGGCAAGGAACAACACCATGGTAAGTTAAGCCAATGTATCATCAAAAACAGCTCGTTCAAACAACTAGGCTGTAAAAACACGAATCCACCAAGTAGTGCACACAGAATTTGATTTTCTAAGAAACATTGTGCTTGAAAGTTATAGTTCAGTCAAATGAGACATGAAGACCCACTTGCAGATAGCTCTGTGAGCTCCTTCTAACCCTGTCGAAGGATGCAGAACCAACCAACCAGAAAACCAGCAGATATCAAAGCTCACAAGTAAACCCTGTAGTGGACAGCATTAGAGACATTAGCCAGTGGCAGTGGACATGAGGCAAACCAATTAAAATAACCATGAGAAAGTTGGTGTTGGTTTTCGCTGACTCTTCTGGAAATGCTGAGTACCCAGAACTAAAAAAATTACATAGTCAAGAATAATATGCTGACTTTTAAGATTGTCTTTGTATATTTTCTTTTCTTCAGTAGCAAGAAATAAAAATCAAGGAAATAAAATGTCTCATACTGTGTCATTCACCTGCTGCCTATTGGTGTTGCTTTCCTGCTGTCTTCTCCATCTGCCTTAAATTCATTTCTGAAATGTGCCATCCTTAAAAATAAGTTCTTATTTACCTCACAAGGAACAAAATAGGAGCTAGAAAACACAGAGACTTTTTGTCGAATTGCAAGCAATTAGAACACAACAGGGAGAGGAGCAAGGAAAGAAAAACACAATACCAATTATGAATAATCTAAAAAAAAAAATCTGTCAGGTCCTGAGATTTACATAAAATTTTTAGTTGAATTGTCCAGGGAAAACTGATATTTTAATTAATGAAACTTTTCATTAGTTTTTTCATTAGGATTTTACTTGGTGTAACCAAAATGCTGTCTTAAGGTATTAAATAGTAGTTGAAAAAACGTAACAATACATTAGTCATGAAGACATAAGAAACAGCGTAATTCTGCAACACCCTCCCTTTTATTCATCCACTTTGCATTTCACCTGTTTGGTTTACCTAAGAACATGAAACCTATCCATGTTTGCTAATTGAATTCTCATCTCTAACCCTTCATATCTTTTATATATACATATTCATTAAAGAGATGGGAAATTTTCTTCCTATTTCAAGTTATTGATCACTAGTATATATTTTTTAATTCAATTCTCCACTTTTTATGTTAAGGAGTCTCTTCTGCTCACATTTCTTTCAGTGACTGGATATCATGCATTTCCTCCCTATGACTTTTGGTCATTATGGCTTATTGCTGCAGATATACTGTGTTTCTGTAGTTATACAGGTTTCTTTTACAAAAAGAAGTTCATTAAAATTACTGAAATAAGTGTATTTTTAGAGGGTGAGTGTGCCCTCTAAGTTAAGAGAATTTATCAGAAACTAAGGGCAGTTTCTCAGTTTTGGTCCTGTTTTATGTAGCAGTACAGTGCAGCTAAAGTGGAAGTGAATGCAAAAAGGATAGTTGTAATTGAAGGGTAGATTGCATGCACTATGAAATTATTCTTTTAAGAGCTGCAACCTTTTCTGCTGTAATATGTGGTAGTAGTAGCATAGCTTTGAAATTAAGCATGATGAAATTTACACACTCTGTTAACCTTGCATAAAGGTTAGGAAGGAAAAATTCTCCATGTAAAATGTGTTCTTAATTTCATCTTTGGGTATTCTGACTGAGGCTGCAGGAACAGCCTTTAGCCCAAGCAAGAGGGAGTGCAGGAGGCTTTTGCCAAGTTCTGAATACACCTGCATGTGGAGCGACTGCTATGAGGCCTCTTCACTAGCTAACGGGATGACATTCAGCAGATCACTCACCTTTGGCCTTCTTATTCAATATCTGTTTAAATATGATGGGCTACTCTTCCTCCATACTTTTCTTGTCATCTCCACTTGCTCTTTTCCGTAATGTTTTTATATAATTGGCCTAAAAAACAAGATTTTCTTCTCTTTGTACATAATTAGAGATAAATTAGATTTGCCTGTTGAACAGGCTAAAGTAGTGTTCTACTTTCTGGGCAACTGACTACCAACAAATTATAAAGATCCACTAGAAGAGTCTCCCATGTTGCAGGAAAACAATATTTCTTTAGTTGCCTTTCTGTTTCTGCAGAACAAAGGAAATATCCAGGAGCCCTAGAATATTTTGACATTCTAACATTCACTTCTATTAACCATATGAAAACACATTCTATGATATTTTTGGGGTTACTTGCTGTCAGGTAACAAAGGACACTTTGAAGAAATTACAAATGAAAACCCTGGTTTATCTGCTACATCTATTGTAAATTTAGAAGACTGAAGAAAGCATTTTAGTCAGCCATATACCATACTCCAGAATAGTCTTTGTACACATTCAATCTTTCAAGGGGGATTTGGATCTTCTAAAAGTCTACTAACAACTCAGTTCTTCAATTTACCTAAGTAGTTGAGTAGACCAAAAGAAGCCAACCAGTTTTCAGCAGTTAACAGAAATTCCTGCAGGACAGGAAGTGAGTTTGTAAATGCCTTAAGATTTGGTGCTGGCAAATACGAACAAACATTAGGTTGTGCCCAGATTATGACCTCGAGCTGAGATGACCTGTCAGTCTGATGAAATGTTCTGCTTTGAATGTGCTGCAGTAATGTAAACATCATGGTTTGCAATGCCGCTTCTGCCTGCAAAGTCCATCCTCTGAAACAGTGATTTTCTTATATGACTGCAAGGGAAAAAACTTACTCAAAATGTTCTCTCTTCTCTATTTTATTTCATACTATGTACTCTAGTAAAACAGAAGTCTTAACATGCTGGACATTGGCTACCTTGATTCATAGGTAGAGCATTATATGTCATGGGGAGCCCAGATTAGATCTCTTGAGGGCAGAATAGAAGGCAATAATCATGATCCTAACTGTTGGCTGTAGTATTATTTACACAGCCCAGGAGATGTTGGCTGTCTCTCCTACAAGGGTACACTGTTCATTTTTATTCAACTTGTTGTTCCCAACAGGGAACACAGGTTTAGATGTTATTTTGTCCCCAGTGTAGAATTTATCTTTGTTGAACTACGTTGTTACTCTGCTTTGCAAAGTATATTTTCAAAAAGGAATCTGTTTAAGTTTATAAGAGTTTAAAATGCTTTAGGTTTGATGCAAGTAATTCTGAATAATAGACCTGCCTCACGTTCTTTTTAGTTCCGGTAGAAAGCATTCCTTTGTTTGTAAAAAAACATGTTTATTGAAGTGACAGTTTTAAATAAAAGATTCAGAGTTTTTGGGGAGTCAAAATTTACTATGTGTCTCAGCACTGTATGATGTTGATTCAGCATTCAAACTATTAGAGAAAAGTGATTCCATATAACTCAGATGCTAATGTGTGAATTCTTATGGTTTCTAAAGAGAAGGAAATGCTTGGGCTCTTTTTCATTTAACCATCTAAGGTCATATGTAAATAACACACGGGATGAAATTCTGGGCTAGGTAATTGCCCTATGTAAGTTCTAATTCAAGTCCAGTTTAAATGAGATAGAACAGAGTAACCAAATCAAATACTATTGATGTTTAAAGTGCAACATAAATGACATGAAATTTGCAGTCTGTACAATGAATTGAAAGTATGTTCAGCTGGAATTTTCCCCTCTTTGTGTGATGGTACTTGTGTAAGTTTCTGGCAGTCACTGTGGCTCCAATCATAATCAGAGGTAGGAACAGGCATCTCCTGAGATGTCTGAGAAAGGTCAGACCAATCGTTTTCTAGAAGTGCCTATCTCTGTATTGACTATACGTAGCCTAAGGTTACCTGCTGAAGATTACCTGCTGAAATTAAATGAGTCTCTCACACAAACATTTGAAAACACCTGGTAATCCATATTTTAAATACTTACATCCTGGAGGAAAAGAAAGTGCATTTTTCAGCCAGATTGCTCTTGCTTTGCACTTGCAGTGTTTAATTTACTCAGTTCTCAAAATTAGGGCACTTTTCTTTTAAGAAGTGCCCCACCACGAAGCTCTGCTTATTATATAATTAATTATGGACCCTATTTTTGAAATATTAACAATGACATCAGATAGTAGTTCCAATGCATTCACTAAATAAGTATTTAGGATTCTTTCTAAGGTGACAGCCACAGTATTTAGAATAGAATACCCAGCACACTTCATTCAGATCTATGTGTTCCTTGATGAATTCTTAGATACATCACTGTTCTGTAGATACATATTTGTACCTAACAATGTATACTAATACTCTGCCTGATTCAGGAATATACTGATATATTTAGTGAGAAATAAATTATTTCCCCCTTTTTAAAAATTATCTTGCTGCTTGACTTTTATTCAAACAGAAACATTCATTTGTTCATTTTCTGTTGCTTATAGCCCTACAACACCTCTCCAACAAATAAGGGAGTGCACTATATAGGTTCAAGAAGATAGTATTGGAAGCGGGTACTGGTTTTGATTTTAAATTATGACAGCAAATGCAAGAAGATTTTGGATTTTTTTTTCATTAAAAGAAGCTAATTTTCAAACAATGTGCATCTCTGTTTTAATAGTTGATACTGTCAAAGTCTTACTGCTAGATGTTGCACAGATCTTAACACTTTTTGATTTATGGACTGTGTTTTGACATGGAAGCTGTAAATACCTGATAATTGCAATGGTGTGTAAATCACCACAGGTTCATTATACTAAAAGAAAAAAACATTGATAAATGGTGTGTAAGGGTACTGAAGACTTTGGGCAGTTATGTCCATGTTCTATATATAAAAAAAATTAACAGAAATGTATGTATGTAGAAATTATCTTACAAAAATATTTCAGACATTTTTACTGACCTAACAACTTTGCCTATGGGTTATTTGTGTATTCTTTAAAATACAGAGCCACCTTTAGACACACTCATATGTATGTTCCCATGTACCACCATACAAAAAGGAAAGTGAAGTATGGTATCTTCCAATAAAATCAGATTAATAATTTCAGGTGTGCATGTTTTGTCACTGCTAAATATCAGTATAGCAAATTAAATCTCTAGAACTCTGATTGTTCAAGAATTCCAACTGTTTCAAAATGGCACAGACTCTGCATCTAGGTATTTGGAAGTTTACATTCCATTGTCAAATGAACTCCCAAATCAGAAAAAAAAATCTTCTCAGGATGTTGTGGTTTCTTTAGTGTTCTTTAGTCAATGCAGAGAGAGGTTGTTGGCTATTGAATAGTTGGCTTCACTTTCCTGGATCACACTAGGACCCTTCCAGATCTTTCTGTGTGCATTTGAAAACTTAGACACTGAACTTGTGTACAGGACTGGGAGCTTTGGTAGGTGAGAGAGGGGAAGGAGCCAGTGCTGTAATCTGTAGTCTGTGGGTAGGCTGGTACTAGCACTTTTAGGTGCATTTTAGGTGGATTTGCCTGTGTGAATTGAATTGTATAGGATTAGGCAAAAAACAATAGGGAAAGAACTAAAAAGGCTGGAACTGGAACTAAGTTCCATGTGAAACTGGGAATTTGTTAAATTATTTTCTAGTGATTGAAATATGGAAAAAAAAAAGTAACAGTAAAGGTATAGCTAGAAATTGGCTTGCTGGATCAGTTCAGAGTCTCATCTCTAAACTGAGAGTGGCCAATCATAAAAGCTTCAGGTTTTAAGAGCTTGATTGTGGACATTTACTTCCACTTAATTTCTGGATCTGTTTAGTCTTGTACTATGATGAGTTGATTCTGAAGTCTCTCTTTTGTTTCAAATTTTTACATAGAATCATGCAGGAAATTGGACCTAGGATGTGTCACTAACGTCGTGCCTATCATACTGCTGAATTTAGTGACACCTGTGTTGCATGCAGTCATTAGCATGACCAATGTGCAAGCTTCACTCTGGACCATATAAGTGATTTCTCCTATGGATACTATCACTGGATCTTAGGCAACCCTGCAGAATAGATTGGACTTCATTTTTAAATACTAGTCTAATTATCCCTACAGAGTAAATTGCATGGTATTTAGTTTGACTACTTTGAAAGCCTAAGATCTGAGGCTGCTTTGCAGTGATTTGAAATCTGTGCTTCCAGGGAGCTGAGTTATTCCAAACCAGATGTTTAACCACTAAATCGCTTTTATATCTCAACTTCTCACCTAGACAGGAATACCCATTATGACTATATTGAGACAAATGGCAATTTTTGTTATACAGCTGATAGACACTATTAATATGATGCTATCTCACCAATGATAACTAAAATCAGAGAAATATCTCAATTTTAGTCAGTGAATTGTCCAGATCCTTGTAAAAATAACTCATTCAGTGTTTTCACAGTGAGGATTTCTGAACCCCTATATATACAACATGATGCAAAATGTTTGGTAAGATGAAACTCAAGCAACAGTAGGAAGGACTCACCTCTGTTAAATAAGGAAGTGTACAAGTATTCCCACAAAGTGGTGTTGGCAATTCTTTTGACTGTTGAGGAAGTAATCTATGACATCAAGAGTGTAAATGTCCCAGCATAAGTTAACATCAGCATTGTTACCACTGAGATAGATCTGTGCTAGTAAAACAAAGATAAACAGCATGACCAAAGGGAATCTCCTGTCTCATTAACAGTTTTAAGTATTGGGAAGTATTTGGGGGCTATTACTCACTGACCCTGGAATCAACTAGTAGAAACACAATGGATTCATTTTTTTCATTTAAAGTACACTATGAAGAAATGGCAGCTGTTTTCCTCAAGGCTCTCATTCTTCTAATCCATCCTTAAGAGGAAATCAATACAGTTTCTCTCAGAGGCTTTCAAGGCTGTCTCCCATGTCAGGTGGAAAGGAAAAAGAAGAAATAACTTGTTTCAAGAAACCAGAGAAATTGGGAAACTTCAGTAGTTTTCAAACTTAACATCTCTCCTATGAGACTTGCTGTTTTCAGAGAAAAAAAAAATCCCTTCTCAGAAGACTTACCTCATTATTATGATTCACCTTCAAAAACTTTGCCTTTCCACCTGATCTTCAGTCACCAAGCTAGATAAATCAACAAGTGAAACAATGCCCTCCTGCTTCCCTTCATTTTTAAACTACTCTAAATGGTATGAATTTTATCTTATAGCCAATGATCACACAGCACCTTCTCTATTCCTGTACAGCAAGCAAAGCTCAAAGGTCTTCGAGTTGTTAATAATAAAGCCCTAAGAACAGAAAACCCAGATGTTTCGTTTCTTTTAAATAAAAACTAAATGACAGAATTTATAGGAAATGAGTAATCCTTTGCAACTCTGAAATAATTTTCTAACTCAACATTTCTGATCTAATAATGAATAGTAATGTCATTTGCCCCTTAACTCTTTAGGTTAAAATTCTAAGATTAGTCCTTCATTTTTTAAGAAAAATCTAGTCTCAGAGACCTGTAACATTAAAATCCTAAACACTTAGTTATGCTTCAGGAAGAATGTTGACATACAATATAATTAAAGGTGATTCTACTTATACATAGGCTGTGTTTTGCCTCTTCTGCATAAAAGCTCTGGTTTCCTTTCTAATGTCCTTCTAAAAGAAGAAAGTGGAAAGACAAGATAAGGAAGTAGAGGTGTAGAAGGGGAAATGAACTGGAAGTACACAATAGTTAAGAAGAGCTATTCTGCAATGTTATGTCTTCTGTGAATTTTTATATGAAATCTCTGGGAGCCTTGAAAAGGAAAAGTTGTATTGTTAAAGAGTTAATATGCTGTTCAAGAGATATGTCTGTCTTGCTTTCCATCTGAAAAAAATTTTGTACAGCTCCTGAATGCACATTTCTGAATGCTTTTTGGATGACCTGCTTTTATCTAAATATGGTGCTGTGAATTTCAGTGGAATGGTTGTTATTGTAAAGAAGTGAAGTCAGTTTGAGGTCCAGTTCTGAGAATGAACAAGACTAAAACAACAAAGCAAAATATGATACTTCCTATTCTGTTTTATCAGATGGCTTAGTCTGGGAGCCTAGGAGGTCTGGACCTCAGTGGGTAAGACACATAAATGAATGTTCAAGTTTTCAACAGTGAACCACACTGTATCTAATTGAAGGATTCTGTCCTGCTTCCAGCATTAAAATGAGATAGTAATGTTGTTGGACATGGCTGATAAAACAAAGCAACAGTGCTGAAAAGATTTTTTGCCTCTGAGACTTATGTTATTTTTACCAATCAACTTTATACTTGATGTTTGAAAATACATTCAGATGTGTAATTGCTTTGTGTTTTCTTCAAGATGGGTTTTTAATTTAAAATTATTAATACATAAGGTCAAACAACTTGGAAGGGGATAATTTTGCTTCCAAATTGGTTTTTCTAAATGTATCTTAAATGTTGATCTTATTCAGAAAAATGTTCCCTGTTTCTGCAGAATACTGCTTATGTGCCTTCCCAAGGCTGTGTGCACCTACCAGGGCGCAATGATGTTGTAGGGCTGTTTCTGGGAATGTGTGACCAGTCCTGCTTTTGAAAAGGGATTGAAAATCTCTAGCAGATGGGATAGTGCTTCACAATTTTGATTCTGAAAGAGAATCTATGGAAGGGAATAAAAGCTCTTCATGATACCTTGCTTTATTAAGGACATGCTTCTTTGAATTTTCATTGAGATCATCAGGTAAACAAGTAATCGTAACAGAATTAAAACAGAGACATTCATTCTCCATGGTTTCAAAGCAATCTTGAATTTCACATCAGAATTTCCTTTTCATAAATCCTTGCATTTTGTGTGGCTTTCGTGGTGTACTAGTTACAACATGGCTCCTGATGCAGCATGGGTGACATTTTTCTGTGTTTGATGGCATTACAGTGCCTTGTGTAGTGATTCCTCAGGTGATTCCCCATTTGTCTGTTTTCTTGTGCAAAGTTCTTTGCGAGGCATCACATTTGCACTTGTGATACTCTCCAGGTTCTTGCGCTGACTGGTACTCTGTTCTGAACAAATGCATCATTGCAGTCAAGGGAACTATCTGCGTTCGGTGGAAAACAGAACCTACTAATCCTGTCAGCTACTCAAAAGCAGTTTGTAACCCACATAGACTTCTTCTTTAGGAAGTAGGTCAGAACTGTCCAAATTTTGGTCCCCAAAATGTGTTCTCAAAGTAAATGTTTTCAAAAAGTGGGAATATCTACTATTTATTGTTAGTCTTACAAAAGTTCAGTTCTTCCGCATGCATTTATATCATTGATTTTTGGTCATGTACTTTGAGAATGCTGAAGTTATCTAAAATACGGATATATTTATAATATACCTGCAAGACGTATTGATATTCATTGTTACAACTCTATGTGCCTCAGTAAAGGCACTTAAACAAAAGAAGAAAATGTATTTATAACCTGCATAAAAGAATGTTTTGAAAACCTTTCATAAAATCAAATAAATGAAGTTGAGCTATATGAAAATTAGTTCATGTTCTTTTATTCCCTACTTATTTCTCTATGTATGACTGCCTCCTTTTCAGCGTTGAAAGGAAGGATTCACTAAACTAAGTGCAGATAGTTTCTGAGTTTTAGGTTCCTTTAAAAGTCACTAGCAGGTACTGCTTGAATACAGTTCACCTCAGTTTTATATCCAAAAAACTCAGTTACATTGTTTCTGTTTCTCTCCCTTGACATAAAAAAAGAGTGCAGGATGACCAGCTTATATGCAAAGATTGATACTGGAGATGTCTAAAGTAAGTCGGGTGAATTCTCCAAAGTTTCAAAACTTTTCCCTGACCTGGCCAAACAAGGAAGGCTTGTGTCAGAGCCTGGAACAACTCTCTGATGGTGTAGAAACCTTTATGGGTGAATTTTTCAGGTGATCATTCAAGATATGTGACTGTGATTGGAATCAGCCTGTGGCTGATCAGTCAGTGTTGGATTTTTTACACACACAGGAGGAGTGAATTTAGTACTAGATTTTTGTTTGCTTGTTTGAAGGAACAGCAATTACTTTGAAAACAAGGAAGTATTCCAAAATTGTACATATTCAAACGAAACTTTTAATGCCTACTTTAGCACAAAAATCTGAATATATTTTGCACAGTATTTTCATTTTTATTGTCCCTTTCTGCAACTGTGAAATACAAATCTGTTTTAAAAGTTACGGAATGTATTTGATCTTTTTATGATTTGGGTACAATACAAAGAGAAGTGCTTCTGTGCTTGGATGACATTTATTATTCTTGGATGAGCAATAGGCACAAAAGGTTTGCTGCCAGAATTTCAAGAGAATGTGAGATCATTGATCATTTCCTGAATCTTGGACTGCTGAATGGGCATGATGAAAAGATGTAGTCTATAGTTTTTTGTCAGTAAGCAAACTAACAAATTAACCATCTTGAAGACTTCCATCATGTGATAATCATAGTTATGAACAGAATATGCTATCCTGCTAGTAACTGAACCATTCATCTATTGACAGCACATCATCTGTGTAATATCTTAAATGGTATTATCTTACTGCAAACATAAATATGCAATTTTAGATATAGTTCAATGTTGGGTGATTAGTATTTTAGCATTGGGAAAAATCAACAGAATTCATTTACCTATTTAATTTTTTAGTCAAATCTATCACTTTGATGGAAATTGGAATATCTTTAAACATGGGAAAGAAAACCTATACTTACCTATTTTCCTAATATAAAAATCTGTGTATTTTCTGTAAAATGTAATTATGGTCTCTTGTGTACACAGACAGCATCTTTAAAAGAACAAACAAACAATCAAACAAAAGTTCCTAGTCTTTTTCCAGAGGAAAATTTAAATTCTAATGCAATTAGGTTAATACTTTAATAGAGTACTGAAATTATGTGTAATTATCACTGTAATTTTCACATTGGTTCTGTAAGATAGAAGTTTTGTAGCTCTAAATCCAAAGAAGGGAATGAATTGTGAGAATATCCATATTAATAGAGGATCAGTTCTTAATGTGTAGTTTTGAACACTGCTTTTTTATTGTTTGCTTAAGAGATGCTGGACTAAGCTCTGAACACTTTGAATTACTTTCAGCTATGTTTTCAGACTTGAACTGCAATCCTTGGAGTGTTTGTGATTGCTGTTTCTAGTGAAAATTAGTAAAGTGCTACTATTGCAAGTACTATACAAATAGTCATATTAAAGTATTACCTTGTTACTTCAATGGTATAGCCTTTTGTCTGTTAAAATTCACCTGCATGGTGATGAATGGTTTTGCATTTGACAGATGAAGCGACATTCTTCTTTGACCTTGCCTTGTTTTCTGCACAGCAAATGTGACAGTACTATCATACCAAAACTCCTAGCATTTTTTTCTCTGGGTTTCCTGTTTCCTAGGCAGCAGGTAATTCAGATCAACCATTATCTGTGTAATAGCATCCAATGCTATCAACTCTCACTCATTTTTTTGTGTCCATACAAATACTGAGCTTTTAGTTTGCACCTCTGTTTATACCAGTCTGTAATGACTGGGAAATATGTCCATGCCGCCTGGAGGAAATGGGTGTCTCCTTTAGCTGGCTGTTTTTCCCTTCAGCCCATGGCCTAAAACTGATCTCCCAGTCAGTGTAGCTAGAAGGGGCAGAGAAAGCTTCCCCATCCTTTCTCATTGCTCCTTTTCTGTCAAAACATGACAGGTCTCTCTCGTAAATCACCATTCACTCACTTCTTTCATACCATCAAAACCAGAAGAGTTTCCATTTCCTCTCCTACCTGCCAGCCTGGGAACAGACTGATGGGAACCACTGGTGTAAGGCTCTTTGATCTGTCTCCTGACAGTCCTGAGGAAAAAAGGGAGAAAGGGAGAGAATATCTCACTGCAGCTGTCTTCCAGACACCTGAGACAAGGTGGTGAAGCTGACCTTAGAGCTGATGACAGAGATGTCAGAGTTAAGAAAAATTTTGAGATCTAAAGAGCAAAGTGATTGCTAATCTGTAAATGGATTTATGATAGTTCCTGCAGGAAAAGCAGAGGAATTCTGTTACTGATATTTACATCAGGGCATGTACATACGTGGGCACAAATACATGGGCAACAGAAATTTTCTGAATGTTGGATATTTACAGTATCATAAGACATAAATGGAATAAAGCAATATTTTCTTTTAAATCTTGTGGTATATGGAAAAAATGCTTGTTTGTTTGGGGTCTTTTGGGGGTTTCTTTTTCGGGGAGGTGTGGGAAGTTTCTTTGGGGTTTTGTGGTGGATTTCTTTGGGCGGAGGGTGCTTTTGGGGTTTTATTTTGCTTTGTTTTGTTTTCCTAAAAAGAAAGGGATTTTCCCTGTGATTTTTCATTTGTATGTTTGTTTTTTTGCTTTGAAATTTGTGGAGCTGATTATGCCCTGGAATTTCATTTTCAATCTTCAGGACATACTAATATGTCATAATTAGTATCATATCATACTGATATGGCATAATGTTTGCTGTTATTGTAACTAGTTCATAGTGTTTCATGGTGGTTTTTAAAAGGGTCTTGTTTTCAAGAAACACATTGTTACATAATGTCTTCAACTTACATGTAATAGTATCATCCTTTGTGCTCTTAGCGAAGAGCTTTAAGATGTTATTTGGAAGCTTAAGTGAGGCTCTAAAAAAAAAGTCATTTAAAATCCTTCAATTATTTTGAGGCAATTATATGATTTTTAGAACCTTTAAGTCATTAGTCAAGAACACCAAAGGCTGTAAATATTGAAATTAAAGAATGATTGATCTGATGATTGAAAATATGAACTAGTCTATGTGCTCTAATCCTAGTGAAGTCATTTGATTTAGCTTCTGTAAGGATAAGATTTTCCTTGATGTGCTCAAGTAAGAGAATTAGGCCTTTAACTGATAAGAAAGAATTTCTGGTGGTGAGCAGCAGAGAATTCTTTATAGCTTAAGGGCTCATCATGGTGATGCTTTCCTTTTCTATTAATAATGTTTTGGACTGAGGGTTGTGTTGTTGGCCTCTTGTCTGCTGATAATATTTGTATTTATGTGCATTAGCCTTTGTTAACAGTAATAACCCTATCCATTTTATTTGTGAAGGTTCTAAGTGGCATTTTGTGTTTTTAGCTCAGGCCTCAATAGAGTTGCATATAATTTAAAAGCAATATTCATGCTCTTAGGAGCTCTTTTCTTTCATCTGCATTTTAATACCCCAGTGGAAAGAAAGCATTTAAAGATATGCATTATTCACCTCTTCATTACAGAAGTGTCATGTTAATAAATAATACCTATCAAAGTAAAGAGATTTTTTTTAGTATTTTTAGCCATTCTCAGAAAATACTGAATGTAATTTTTCTTATGATTATATACTGAAAACCCTTAATGGCTATAGAACTTTTCATCCTACCATGAAGGTATTGCTGATACTGTATTTCATCTGTACAGTACATTAAGCACAATCATTTATAAAGACATTTCTAGAAAAGTTGCAGTGCAGGAAAAAAAATTGTCACAGATTTGGATAATTTTGGAAAGCAAAACAAAAGAATTTTATAAATCTTCACTGTTGAAAAAATAATAAAATTATTGTTCTTCTGTTATAAGATATTTTATAACTCTGAGGTAAAACTTTGGCCTTGCACTTGGAGATAATGTTCGTGGTGTAATCACATGCTACTTACTTATTGGTGAGGAGAGTTCCCTAGTAAACTAATTTCCTACTCTATTTCTTCTCAAAGTAGAAAATTACGTTGCTGCACTGCCTCATACATTGAAGTGCTGCAATTACAGATAGTAACTGAAAGACATGTTCATGAAAAGCTAATCTCAGTTCTGCAAGCTGAGACCAATTATTTAAGCTCAGAAACTGAAGAGAAAAAAAAAATCATCACGATGATGGGAAAGGCTTGCAAAATTGGGTTCCTATTCATTGGCAGGTGAACTGAGACTTACTGCATATGAGCCATTAAATTGTAATGGAATCTTCTGATGTTTCTTACAGCAGATAAGCAATTGTCTGCTGAGAAGGACAAACTTGTTTATGCCTTCCTTTCTTTTCCCTACTCCCAAGTCAAAACAGGTAAACCAGCCAGATGTATTTTTACTACTTAAAAGACCACTCTGTATTTGTCACTGATTGAGTATTCATAGATCATACTCTGTAGAAGGACTGTGGTTGTTATTACTTGCTGGAGGTGACATACTTCTTCCTTGACACGCTTTGACGTGATTCTTAGTAAACGTGAGTTTGGATGAGCTGCTTAGCATCCATCTATGTGTCAGTTCCATCAGCATTTAAAAAGATAAGTAACATTTGCTCATCACTGTGGATTTCTTGAAATCAGGAGGAAAAGCTCACTATGTAAAAAACTTCCCAGGACTTCTGACAGTGAAGTAGGAGTCTGGTAACGGGAAGAGCCAGGACTTACTTTGTACATGGAAAGGTGGAGTTCTTCTCTGCTGATCTCACCATGCTTATAGAAACACATAGGACTAATGTGTGGTATCTGATACAGATCTCACAGAACTGCAAAAGAATTCTCACTTACTCATCTGCTGCTTTGCAATGTGAAAATCTAACGTATTAAAGCATCAGGAATTTACAGCAGGCTGTTCATCAGAGATTTGGATGCTGATTCATAAGATTTTCAGCTCTTCTGGAAAATCTGGCATATTACTTCTATTTGCCCATTTGGATGTAATCTATCAGTATTTATAATTAGAGGCCAAGCAGTTTCACTGAGGGCAAGAAAGAAAAAAATAGAAATATATACTCACAGTAAAATAATATACTGGGAAATTTGAGACCTGTTCTTATCCTCTACTGGAAAAATTAAGGGAATATAATCAACAAAGAGGCTACAGGAAATGCTACAATGTTTTGGAAGGGTAGGGTTAACCATACCTTCACTTTCATAAAGTTTCATCAATCTAATTTTATGTGATTTCTTATATAAGGCTTCAACACAAGAAGATGCCACCAAGAAAGATTGTTCCCTTTTTGTTCTCTGCCATGTCTTTCATAAGGTTAGCATACTATCTCACTGTGATTGTAGCATTTTCTATATTGCTAAAAATGTTATACATAATGAAATGAAGTGCTGTTGCACAGGAAAATGGGAGATTTGCTTCTGATAATATTGTTATTTAATGACTAGTGTGGATGCTTGCTGTGAAGTTTTGCCTCTGACCATGCTGCATCCAGCACTCCTGACTTGGCTCAGAAGAAAGGTGATTGTCAGGGATAAGCTGGAGCCAAGATCTTGGATGTGGTTAAAAACACAATTCCTAATGTAAAGAAACAGGAGTCAGCAAGGCAGAAAATCCTGGAAAGGAGGGATTTGACTTAAGATGACTTATGTCTAAGCATTAAGACAGTTAAATTAGAACTTTTAAATTACCTAAGTGCTGATGCATCCCTGCAGCGATGGCTCTGAGTCATGTGGGCTGCGAGTTGAAGGTGGGAGGATTGGACTTGTGTGATGCAGTGTGTGGCACAGCTTGGGGGTAATGAATGCTTTTAAGCTCTCTAGCTTGCTGAAAGCAGTCTCCTCAAGAGTGAAAATAAAAAATCTGACTATTCTGAGCTGTGATTTTCTCTTGTTCTGTACTGAATAAAGATAACTCAAGCTAGCCAGACCTCGGACAACCTTGTACTGTTCTTTGACTGCCTGCAGTAGAGAAAAACCTGGTTAGGTGGGAACTGATGGTAATACTGATGTGGAGAGGAAAAAGAAGAGATAGAAAATAAAAAGGGTTTAAGGAAGGAAATGCTTGGAAAAATTCTTTAGAACTATCCAGTGAGTTAGTCATTACCTGTTCAGCTTTAACTTCATGTTTTAAAGGAGAAGCTGCAATGCTAATACAGTATAATACATACATACATGTATATACATACATATATGTGAACAGTCATGCTTTTGGTGCAACTATTTGAAAGATGCAGTGATTTGAAACATTTCATGATTCCCAATTCTGAGGTAACTGCAACCCTTAGAAAACTTTATCACATTCCTAGGAATACCAATAGGACAATGACAATTTCTGAGTTCATCAACAGAAACTTCCTGTCAGTGATTTTACTATTCCGTGCCCTGCAGAAAAAAAAAGAGTGTTTTCTTCCTCAGTATCAAAGCAGTTGTGTAAATATCCAAACCTGGCCTTAACTTTGAAGGAAAACAGGTGTTTTTGTTTTGCTTTCTTTATGGTTTGATAACATTGGGGCCAGGTTTGATGGGCTGAAGAATACACAGTTTTTTAAATAGACTTACCATGCTATGAGCATTGTCAGAAAAATACATGGGTTTGTTTTAAGGTGGTAGAAGCAATATTGTATGCATCCTAAGGGGTTTATAAGATAAACTGGTGACATATCACAGTCAGCCACACTAAGGGAAACTGATAAGTGCATGTCATATGTCTGCATCTTCTTGAGACACAATTTTCTTAAACAAAAACTAGATATGTATATCTCGTTTTATTTGTATTCATTTTTCGGGGAAGAACCTTTCTTTGACTTATTTTGTCTCCTAGCTTCAAGTGGTCTAAGAAAAACATTTTGAATAATGGGAGCTTTGAAGGTTCTTAAGAATGTATAGTGCAGAAATCTTATATAAGCCTAAAATATATGATAAAAACCACGTCTTCCTTCTGCAGATGACCTCTAGTGCATTAGCTAATCGAAAATTAAAAAAAAAAAAAAAAAGCAGGGGGTGGAAGCTATGAGCAGTTCATCTGTTTATACCAGTCTTGAAATGAGATAAGCACCACAGTCAAAGATGCAAAAAAGGCAATGAAAAGACAGCTGTGTTTATCTCATTTACACACAAGGAAGAGAAAGTGCACCTCATTGAACAAAAATTTTAAGCTTTTATCCATTACATTTTGTCCAGCTTTGTAGAAATTTTACAACATTTTACACTATCAAATGTGAAGTCTCTGTAAAATGCTGCACCTTCTCTCTAAATGATATTGTGCTATGAAGGTTTTGGCTATAGCTTGACATCAGAATAAGTGACCTTTTCATATTTATCTCTTTTTTTTTCCTGCCAGTACAGGTTTCCAGGCAGATAATGCTGTAGCAATAGAATGTTCCCCAGGTCTGTGATACTGCATGTGACACTATGAGTGTTTGTGTAGAAAAGGATTTGGTTTGTTGCTTTATGATGAACTCAGAGGGTGCAGTGTTATACACAGCACAAAAATGATTTTGTCTATGCTACAAGGAGCTCCTAGCCTGAAGATTGGTTATAGGGAGCCTGGCATAGGAATGATCATCCCTTCTGTCAGATGTCTGATGTTAATGTGATCTCTGCTCTACAAAAATTTTTTTTTTTTTACTTAAGAAAGCATCATTCCCAGCAACAAAAATGTGTATGTTAACCTCTTCCAGAAATGGTACAGCAGTAATTTTGCAGATTTGTAGGAAATCTTCATGTTCAAATTTTCCTCTTAATTATGCTGAATTCCCAGAATACCAGGGCCACAATTTTTTAAAGGTAATGTTTCCCTCAGAGTCCCAGTACCCACATTTCTAGTTAGTCTCCAGTTTCTTGGGTGTTTTCCAGCAAATCTGGAAGGAAAACCCATGTTATCAGATCCAACTTTTATATATAATAGTGCAAACTATTGAAATGCCTACTCTAAATTGTGGTTTATATGGAAAAAAAAATCATTCCTCCTTTGGTCCTCCATACCTTAAACATTTGCATAACCTTTAAAGCCATAGTTCAGTTATTTTTGTGTTTTATTAGCCAGTAAAATGTCAGGATATTTATACAGCCCTTCCAGCTCTAATACAATTTGTTAAGATGCCCACTATGATAATGTTCTTTTCAATGTACAGTACCCTGATCTGAAGCAATTTGCACTCTGGAGGCACCATTCAGTGTCAGCTCCATCCCAGGAGTCTTCTGAAATTCACAGACTCATTATTCTGGCTCAGTATTTAACACTTCCTAGTTGAATGTCAAAGTCCTTCCTAAGACCCTTTAGCGGGGCTAGAAACTGTATTTTACTAGCTCCTAAACAAAAAATGAAGGCCTAGTCTGGTTCTTGTCTATGAAGAAAGTATTTTGTGAATGAGTGAATGGTACATTCTCATCAAAGATGACATGGCAGAGTTGAGACATCACTGAATATCATACAATCATTAAGGTTGGAAAAACCCTTTAAGATCATTGAGTCCAACAATTAACCTAGAACAACCATGTTCACCACTAAACCATATCCCCAAGTGCCACATCCACATATTTTTTTAACACTTCTGGGAATGGTGACTCAATCACTTCCTTGGGCAGCCTGTTCCAACACCTGATCACTACTTCAGTGAAGAAAGTTTTCCTAATATAGAATCTAAACTTTCCCTGGTGAAACTTGAGGTCTTTTCCTCTTGTGCTGTTGCTTGTTAACTGGGAGAAGAGACCAACCTGCAGCTCATTACAGCCTCCTTTCAGGTACTTGTAGAGAGCATTATGGTCCCCCATGAGCTTCCTTTTTGCCAGGCTGAATGACCCCAGCTGCCTCAGCTGCTCCTTATCAGACTTGTGCTCCAGACCCTTCCCCAGCTTCGTTGCCCTTCTCTGGAACCTCAATGTCTTTCTTGCAGAGAGGGGCCCAGACCTGGACACAGCAGCCGAGGTGCGGCCTCACCAGTACCAAGTACAGGGGGACAATCACTGTCCTCGTCCTGCTGGTCACACTGTTTCTGATGCAGTTCAGGAGGTCATTGGCCACTAATCACCTGGGCACGTGCTGACTCGTGTTCAACTGCTGCTGACCAGCACCCCCAGGTTCTTTTCCATCGGACAGCTTTCCAAACACTCTTCCCCAAGCCTGTGGCATGTGAACAGATGCTGTATGCCATATAAACTGTATATTGCATAAATATGTAATGAATAAGTAACTAATGGGGTTCATCTGTAGTCTCAATGAAGTTGGTAACTGATCATGGTGGAGAGGACAGGTTTGGAGCAAACTGCCTCCAGCACTGACTTGTTGACACTGTGAGGCAGTGAAGCAGAAATGTCACATTATTATAGCTAGAGATAGCTTTTGGAACAGTTTTGTCTTATGATAAATATTATAAGGATCATAGAATGCTGCTATACTAGCTGTATTAGGGAAAATCATCCCTTTTGAAATATAATATCCATATTATTAATGAATAACATCAATGATTTCTTCCGAGTAATGACAGTTTAGGTATTTTGCTATTTTGCTGGGATTCCATGTATAATCCACATGCTTCCTGAGGAGGACTTTGAGTGTTCTTCATTCTGCTTTCTACATTAATTGTCAATGTACTCTCTTTCAGTGAGAAATAGCCTTGGGATCTTCACTTCCTGAAAATGACTGCACAGCATTACGTGCCTAAATTATGAGGAGCTCCAGCAGGCTGTATCTTGCTAAGAGCGGTCAGTGCTGTCTGGAAGGTTAAAGTCCCTATTAAAGTTTGGATGGGAGCCAGAATGACTTTCACTCCATGTTAGAGACAACTATCCAATATTATTGTGTTATAGTGTGAGCCACTATCATTCAACAGATGGCACATGTGGTACAACTTCATGTGATTCAGTTGCTGTTTCTTGAGTTCCTCCACAAAGTAATGTAGAAAAATATTAAAAGTTGGCAGATAAGACATATACAGAATTCAAATGTTCTTATACAAGTAGATGAATAGAAAGAGTCAATTTTTTCCCTGGGTTATATTTAATTTGTTAAACTGTATAGAAACAGTACAGGACTGTATAGAAACGTATATGTAGCACAGATAAAATAAAGCAGTATTATTTATGCTACTGAAGCTGATAGAGAAAACCAGATATTGTTTATTTATGTGAAATTATTGTTATTTCTCTCTGCTATAATAAAATAGAGAAAGAAGAAGGTACAAGATAAGAGAGTTAAGGAAAGGGCTAGTTAGAGTTCAAGACCTACACCTCAGTGTAGTTAGCTTCTGCACACGTATGTGTAAGCTGTGCCGAAAACTGCAGTGCTCAGGCCAGGGCATGGAAGAGAATGGTTTCCAAATTAACCATGTGAGTTTCATATATAAGTGCTATCTGTGAGGAAGATGAGTTTTGTTGAGAGAAGGAATGCTTGGATTGGTGAGGGAAAGTACAAATGATGGAGAACAGGTACATGGGCAAATGTAGAAGCCTATCAGATGTGGTTTCTCTGTAGCTTGTCCCTTAGGTATGTTTAGAACGTGTCAAGCTACAGCACGCTGCTGCAACATTATGTATGCCATCAGCAGCTTCTACTTTGTCATTTATACAGATTTATACAGACATTCTTTATGAGAATAAAATTGCTGATCTATTTTTTTGATGTATGTTAAACCTTGCATGCAGTTTATGGGTTAGCATATTTAAAAGGGGACTCAGATGAAGGATTATGCAAAATGAAGTAATGGATTATACCAGCACAGTCCAGTTAGACACTTGGAAACATATGCTGATTGCCTTTATCAAAAAAATATCAGTGCTTAAAAGCCTTTCTGTAGTGCTTTATTACTGCTCAGTAATTTGTTTGTAGATATGTATCACCACATTAGGCAGATCTGAGTGGTAACTTTCCTCAGTGATACTTTAGTAGTAGAGAAGAGCTCTGCAGAACATGGATTGGGATGAGAGATTCACATTGTACAGTTTTGGCTTAGTCCACCTGAGATGCACAAACCTACCCAGATTCGCAGAGGAAGATGTATATTTCAGCAGATCTGTGATCTTTGAAAAGCCTGTTCCAGTAAAGCATGTTTTTATCATGGGTTTTATTAAGTGATATTTTAGCTTTTGCCCATCATTCTTTGTCTCCCACTATTAACAACAGGACAAAGCTAAAGTTTAGTTTGCATGCTTCTATCTACACTATATTAAAAAAAAATGTTTTTCTCCTCCAAAGGAGCCACTAAATCTCAGGTATGCTAGCAAATGTTTCTGTGAAATGCTACCAACTTGCTTTTGTGTCAAGGCACAAAAGGATGAAATCAGGAGAAAAACATGTCTTCACACAGAAGAACCTTTGAGGCATAGCCTCTGTACCTGAAAGGTGTCTTGAATCTTTGCCTTTCCCTGCTAAAGGTTACACCCCTTGGTAAAATTTAATTTGCAATATTCCAGCTGTTTGCACCCACAATCAAAAGGACTAAACTCCTAATTTACCTGGCAAAGAAATTTTTACTTCTGTACTTCAGCTCGTTGATCATGTGCTATCTCAGTTGTTTGTGGGCCTGCACCAAGAATAGCATCAGGGATTTAGTCTGATGAAACAGTACAATGGTGAAAAAGCAGAAAGGGCTATTGAAAGGAAGTAAACTGGAGCAGCTCCCTATGCCAGTGGAGGGTTTGAGCCTTCTGCATCATGATGTTAGGGTTTAAGACAACCACTTTTGTTTCAGTGGGAATATAGCCTAGAGAACTTCACAACTTGCTCTGCATTGTCATGGAAAGGCAACATTTGGTAAAAGAAAAGAGATCCATACACATTTCTTTTTGCAAACAACATTTTTAAGCTTTTCTGAGAATGTCAAAAAGTTTTTCTGTAATAGTAATGAAATTTATTGTAGTAATAATAATGCCTAATAAGTTTAATTTTCATTTAATGGCAGTGAATCTAGTATATGAATCTAAGGTAGACCTGCTATTTTCTGTGCAGAATTCAGTACCACATCTCCACTTGTTTTGAAGCAGACTTTAAAATGTATTTATGTTGTTCATTCATTAACAGCCTTTGTGGCTGCAATGTGTAATTTACAGGAATGTAGGCTAACCTCTGGTTCTGAGTTATTCCATTTTTTAATGCTGTTTTGTGCATATGAAGAATATATTTGGATTTGAATAGCTTTTAGGTGACATTTAAATGCTGATTTAAAGTAGGGTCTACCTGGCCTGTAAGACAAAGTCCTAAAGACTAGGACTAAGGCTCAGTCTTGAAGCATCCTTTTTTTTTGATCAGTTATGGTGTGAGGAATAATTCTCCTATTCCTCTCCTCTATCTTCAGTATACTCCTCAGGTATCCTCTGAAACTTTTAGATCAAGGTGGTCATATAGAGTTCCTTCTATAGTCAGTAAATTAATCATCTCGACCTTAAATCCTAATTCCTAGACAGCTAAAATAAAATTTATTGAATGCTTAATTTCATTCTGTATACTTGTGTTGGGAGGTAATTTCTGCTTATGTCAGAGATATCCTTTGGCGGTTGTTGGTTTGGGTTTTTTTGTTTTGGTTTTGGTTTTGGTTTTGGTTTTGTTTTTATATTTGTTCTTTTGGGTTTTTTTGGGTTTGGTTGTGGTTTTATTGTTGTTGTTTTTTGCTTTTTTTTGTTTTGTTTTTTGGTTGATTATTATGGTAACAATATCTGGCGTTTGAAAGAAGAAGTTATAAGTTAAGAAGAATAAACCATCAAAGAAACAAAACATTAAATTATTTTTTTACTGATACACATCATTTACTTCTTATATGCTTTGTGTCTTTGAGTCTCTGTCAAAGTATTCCAAAAGGTATCATGCATTTATGTAAATAATACATATTGAATCATACATCTGTAAATTATAAATGAAGAAAAAACTATCGTGCAGTTTTATTTCATAGTGAAGGGGGACAGAGGCTGTCTAAATCAGTACATAACGCTTCAGATGCTATGGTAGCATACTCCTATCTTTTCCTTTCTCTTTCTTGCTAGTCCACTTGAATTAAATAAAGAGCATATTTCCCTTGAGGAAACAGGAATTGTGATAATATTTCTATGGATTCATTAACATTTACATCTTGCTATGGAATGTCTCTCTAAATACTGTCTGAGAAGGCCACAGATACAGATACACATAGCTTCTTGGGGAGTGCTCATTACTAGTTCTCCCCTGAACCAATATTGAAATAAACTAAATTCATTTGAGCTTTGCCTCTCTTTTTCAAGGTATCACAGATTGTGCTTTTGGCTTTAGAGTGTTTTGGTGTTGGTCAAAACAGCAGCTGTCGGGTCTGCCCAGTGCGTGATGACATTATGCCAACTATAGCTGCCACAACTGCCACAATCTTGAAAACAAAGTGTCTGCCACTTCTGCAGCCCTCTTCAAATGGGAGGCTTGAAACAAGTTCACACAGAGTTATAAATTTATCTCCATGTATATTTTCCTAGTATTCTTCCAGTTCTCTCTCTATGCAAAGTTGCTTCTGCTAGGGAGGAGAATCAACCACAAAATCCAAAAGTTTTTAAATGTGATTTTGCTGAGTTTCATCTGCACTGTATTTCTCTTTCCATGGAAAAGAAGATCTAGTCTGATTTAAATATTATCGAGTTAATCCAGAGAGGATTGTTTTTCCAGTTCGTGTTCAAAGCGTCTGTTCTAGTTAGGCCCTTTTTTCCCACTAGCATGCCTTTCCCTATTAATCCAAATTATGTTGCTGTTTTCTCAGCAGTCTAAAGCAGTTGTAGCTATTCATTTGTATAACACAGTAATAGTGTTTGCAGATCTTGCAAGTAACAGCATCAAGAAATAACACAGTTTTAGCTTATGAACATAAATAAGCCGTGTTCATTTAAGGTCTGGCTTCAGGAGTTGTGTCAACATGTTTGAAGTAATAATAACTGTTTAATCGTTTGAAATGGCTTCTATGTAGAAAAACAACATATGGATATTTATTTATTTTTCAGTTTCCGAATGTAAATTCTTTGTTTTCTGATTTTTTTGGTGTTTGCAGTTTTCCTTTGAACATGCTAAGAAATATCCTGGATAAGACATGACAATTAAAACATGATGTATTATGAAAAGCTGCAGTAAAACTTGAAAATCTTTCAGAATCAAGTCTACCGTAGCAATTTAAAAGTGACTATTTCTTGATCAGCAAAATTACAAATCAATCTTCTATTGTAAAGAGTAGAACAATTCACATTGGATTTAAGGATTTGTTTATAATACACAAACTCTTTAAAGTCATTTCTACCTTGCAGTTTTCAGCACAGACATTACTAATTCATGTAATGACCAAGCTCACAGACACTGATATCTTATAGAGCAAAACTGCCCTTGTACTCCTTTGAACTTTGTTTCTACTGTTATCAGAAAACTGTGTTATTGAAGAAGAGCCTCTTAATTCTCATTATCAGTTAACAGAGGACATGCTTCATAATCGGATTAAACAGGAATCCTTAAATGATGAGCAGGTAAACATTTCTATTAGAACTGTGTTCCATCTGTTTAATGTTCATCTTGATCTAGTAGCAGTTGGTAGTAAAACTTTAAATTCTTATTGAGCTTCTACTAGCATAGAAAAAAATGGAATGTCTTAAGCAGCCTCCCTTTAAGACACATAACTATGACAGAAGGCCCAGAAGCCCATCATGCTATAAAACATAAGTTATCCTAATACCTGATGACATATGGCTAAAATTTCTAAATTAATATTTTTCCTTAATCTTTCAGATTGAGGGAGGGACTTTTTAATTCCCAAGGAATTAAAATATTTTCTGTGCTCTTTAGATATGTTAATAGGTCTCCTGAGATTTTACTGTAGTCATCTAAGGTAGCTAGATATTTAAAAACAACTAACACAAAAAAAAAAAAAAGGAAAAAAAAAGACTTCTTAGGTTTCAACTACTCCTATGCTGTACTACTGAAAAATTCAAAACCAATTCTATTTTAGGAGTCAGCATGATTATATATAAAGGCTGCTATCCTCTTTTAGAATAGACTTAGGAGTTGTAACCTGTGGATTGATTATAAGGCTGCATATGACCATGTATTTTCTTGTGTAGAAATGAGTTGGACAAGCATTGTACCAGAACAGCTTTATTATCAAAAATATCAAAGTGTTCAATTGAAATAAAGAATATAAAGATAGTAATAAGAATTTTTGCAATAGTTTATTCTTTTTCCTTAAGTAAAAAGATAAGTTGTCTGACCCAATTCTGTGGCTTCAGATAATTTCAGTGTACCCTGAGTTAAATTATGCTTTAGAGTAATTCTGCTAAAGGGAATGATAATAAAAGGCCTCATCCAAATATAAGACTGTAAAAATAAGATTGAGCATGACAGAGATTTCACCTCCTGACATATTTTTGTGATGGCTGTGGCCAAAATCAGTGAGCATGTTGTGGTTCTCAAGTAATATATACTTACTTAGAATTTAAAATAAATAATAATAAAATATAAATTGCTAAAACCTTGTTAATTTTAAGCATAATATTCCTGTTCTGGTTTTTCATGTGTATTCACAACTGTGTTCCATGTGATCAACAAGTAGGCTGTAGTTACCACATATTTTCTCTCTTTATTTTAGAGGAAATAAGTGAGAAAAAATATCACTCTCTTTTTAATATTTTTCATCTTTTGAAAACTATTGAAGTTACTCTCATTTCCTGTGCACAATTCCATTAATGCTAGGCTTCTTGTTGACCAGTGGATAAAGGACAACTTCCAGGGTGATAGTTCTGCCTTTGTTGCAGATGCATCTTTGCTTAATTCAGTCTTTTTGCAGAAATTGTGCACTTGAGTAGGTGATGCACTGTCATTTTATGTGTCTCTACAAAATAGTGCTTCCAGAAGAAATTGTTTAATCAGTAAAGATAATAGCTCTTAAATATGTAATGTAATTGCTACAAATCGTACACTTACCATCTACAGGAAAGGGTTAGTATTAAATATTGTTGTTCTAATAATTAGTGCAGATAGCAGCTAAGTGTTAGTCCATTTGATTCGTTTTTATCCCTCTTTCTGTTCAGATACTTGATGAAGACATTATCTTCTTGGTTTTTTTGTGCAGCAGTCCAACAGGTTATACTTTTCTGATGAAACATCATATACTACAGCAATATTGTTTCAGATTATTTACCTGTCAATTTACTATCTGATGGAAGTTCACTTTAAAAAATACATGTTTGAAATAATATGTCTTGAGGTGCCTGCAGTTAGCATAGACTTTGTCTATGATTTAGAAATCCCTAATATGAGTAGAAATCCCTAAATTACCAAATAACCAAAAAAAAAAAAAAAAGGCTGTGTTGTGCTGATCCATAAATCTAATTATTAGGAAGGAGCAGAGAAATGGGAAACCATCCACATATACTTTTGATATCCTGACAGTCTTTCAGCTATATTTGCTCAGAACTGCCAAAGCCAAAGACACCATTTTTTATTTTAATAGCCTTTGACAGAATTTCCTTGCATGAATTTTCTACTATCTCAATTTTTGCTAAGATTAATTGATTTGATCAACATCTTTCTGCCTATCACATTTTAACAAAATTAGGGAGATCAGAACATGAGTGTTGTCATGAGAAAACTTGTGCAGATAAAAGAGGGGTTTGATTTCTCTGTCTCTGCAAATTGTGGTCTTATCTTCTAAGACGTGTTCATCTATGTTAGGTATTTAATTTAAATATGTATAGGAGAATAACAGATGTGTTATCTTGCTTAGAAGTTTCTCTCATGGGCATTTAAGAATAAGGAGATTTAATTAAAAGAACGGGAATTTTAAGAGAACTTATAAACATGTTTCTATAAACTCACTAGAGTTACAGCTCTGTAAATTAGCTGTATTAATTTCTGCTAACTAAGAAGAATAATTGAGCTGTGATCTTAAAACTGGTTTTGAATTATTTTGCTGTTTAGACCTCAAATTAGAAAATTTTATGAAGAAGGAAAAAGTTGCTTCATCTGCAGAAATCTGAGTCAGAGCACAGCTATATTATGCAAATCTTAACAGTAAAAATAGCTTTGAATGAAGGACTTGTTTTCATTAGCAATGGGGTAAAATGGATAGTGGGTGTCTCTAATCAGCAGTTTCTAGTGTGGTTTAGAAGGTTAAAGATAAAATATTCATAGCAGAAAAAGCCTTTCCCTCTTATATTGAAATGCAATTTAAAGGTTTGAGGAAAAAGAGACCATTAGTTCATATATATCTGTGTGTGTTTGCATATATAGATATATAAGTGCATATATATTTAATAGGGTCTGGAGGACTAGGACAGGGGGTAATGGTTTTGACCTAGGAGAGGAGAAAGTGAGACTAGATAAATGAAAGAAGTATTTTTGCAATAGTGGTGGTGAACTACTATCACAGCTTACCCAGAGAGGTGGTAAATGCCCCATTCCTGGAAACATTCAAGGCTGGTTTGGATGGAGCTCTGGGCAATATGATCAAGTTGCAGATGTCCCTGCTTATTGCAGGGGTTTGGACTAGATGACTTTTAAAGGTCCCTTCCAATCCAAACTATTCTATGATTTTATGATAGTTATGTAATCGTAGATCACAAAACCTTGTCCACCTACTCCTGAATTAATTAAAATTTTATTTCAACTTAAGTCATTAGGACAAGATAATACTGCATGCCAGAGGGGAAAACAGACAGGAACAAGATGTCTAATATAAAAAACCTAATATTGCAGGGGAGACACAAGTTGATAGACCCAAGTAATCCTAGTAGTTAGCTAAAGGAGATGAGGTCCTATTCTTTTTCTCTGTTCCATCCATCCGGCTCTTCTAGTAAGATGCAAGAAACAATTTGTTCCCCAAACCAGATCTGGTAATCCATCTCATTACAAGTGCAAAAACCAGACACAATAGCCAGTGTAACTAAGAAAAAAATGTTCTCTTTAGCTGCTTAAAGAAATGATCTGTCTGTCCTGCCCTTAGCATGGCCTCAGGGAGTATTAATTATTACTCTCACTGGAAACAATTTGTAGATCTGACTTGTGGTTTGATAATGTGCAGTAACTGCTTCTCAGGTTGGTACTGACCTTCTCAGTCCTTGCTCATTTGACTGGTCTTTTATTCATTCAAGTGGACTCAAAAGGCAACAATCAGCAATATAAGGTGGTAGTCTAGTACTGAAAAAGCAAAGATACTTTTGATCAGTATTTGCTGCACTGGACTTGCAAATCAGTTATTTGTTCTTTCAAATGGATCTTTACTTTGTATCACTTATAAACTGTGTTTACTTCTGCAGCCTGGCACTTCAATAATTACAACCTACAGAGCTTACTTCATACCAGCTCTGTGAACATTGTATTCAGATAGCAGTGTTACTGCTAGATGCTAGGCTGCTCCACCACTTTCGTACTTGCTGAAACACTGTGGGAGGATGTACTTAGCGAGATATTTTGAAAAGGGAAAATTTAGATCAGAGTGAAAAAACATGGATTTTTCTTCCAGTTACAAGAAAAATGTAACTTTGTCATGAACACCTGAGTAGCTGGTCGTTGATACACAGACATTCAGAAACAGAGTGATTAAAAAAAACAAACAGACCTTTTGGAAGTTTAGCATGGGAATTATCTCTCTCAAACAGTGTCATTGGTTGCTGGATATATGGCTGTAGGAGGCTCCATTGCAGGGGTCTTTCACATGGTTTCTCCACCTGTGTTGGAAACTATTGTTCTGCTGAATTCCTATGATTTGGCTGGCCCATAGTCCTGTGTGACCACTTCATTATATACACAAATCATTGCTATTAATGATCTTAAACTTCATAAAAACATCTCTAGCTGTGTACGAAAGATTGTCTTATGTGACTGTTTTTGTATCTGCAGGAATTGCTTATCTTGACTATTTAAAGATAACTATGTACAGCTTGACCAATTTTGCAGCAGGCTCTGCCTGGGAAGCATCTGGAATAGCCAGATCTCCCATGCAGTATGTTAATGTACACATTGGAATGTCCTAATTGGTCTTTACATATCAGGAGCTGCTTTGAGAATTGTGTGGAATTCCCACCTAGTAATCCTCTGCTAATTACTCACATATATTGCTGTGAAGAAGGCCAGGAGCTCAGTCAGTCACCTTGGCTAGGTTAATGTGATATTTCAATTCAGTTGAATGTCTCACCTAACTGGGAGTTCCTGGGCCACTAGGGAATTTCTGACTCAAGTGAATGAATGTGCATACAGGCAACAGACCTGAAAAACAGCTATGCAAATATAAGTATAGGACAAACTTGAATTTTATATTAGTAACTTCAGTTTCAGAGCTCTTGCCACATTGTTCAATACATACTCAAACCCACAAATCACATAGATTTATATCAGTGACTTGGGTGGCAGTGACTGGAAAAAAGGTTTAATGATTTAATTTTTCTGAGACCTTGTTTACATACTAGACATGCAGCATAGGGAGGAGTTGCATTTTTCTTCACGTAAATAGGCTTGTCAGGCTTTTGTCCCCAGAGATTTTGGAAGTGGAACAGTCATGCAAAAAAGGCTATTGGTTGCTGTCATATTAATTTGTCATGGATCCTGACTTAGGGTCCTGTTGACTACATCAATTTGTGATTTAGCTTTTATGCTTCTGATTCTCCCCCTGATCCCACCGGTGGGGGAGTGAGCAAGTGGCAGTGTGGTGCTTGGCTGCTGGCTGGGGTTAAACCATGACAGCTTCTGATGAAGCCTGTGTGAGGCTGGGTCCCGTTGCTATTCATGTGTTAGTCACATGATCGGTGTTCCAAGCTCACATGCACCGATGCCCGGTGTCACTGCTGCTTTGTGGGCTTCCTGCAGGAGTTCTTGGCCGAGTTACTGCTCAGGCCTTTGCCTCCTCTGAAGCCTGGATCAAACTGCTGCTAGTTTGGTTAAGGGGTTCACATCTGTCGCATCATCCTCTTGCAGAGAAGAGCATGGGTTTTGATGTTCACATCTATATATTAAAAAAAAAGCCAACTATGCTTAGAACACCACTTTTCAGTATTTGCAGTACTAGCTAATAGTACTGTGTGTTCCTGTACTTATAACTGAGGGTCATTAATTGAGTAATGTTGAGTCTTTTATGTCTGGTCCATCTTATAATGAACTCTACTTTTCATAAAGTCCTTATACTTTCAAGGACAATTCTGGTTCATTTGCTGGACAGAAGAGCCAAGGGTGATCTCACTGCCTCTTTCACACCTAAAATATTTTATGTCTTAAGTATTGCATATTATTCTGTATCTTTACCAAAAGTTCTTGTATGTGTTTACTGGGTAAGAAGAGTTAGGATTTTACCAATTTTCCTTTGGCCATTGCAGGGACTGACCAAATGCTTGTCAAGTAGGCCAAATTCCCTGACAGGCTGGTTGTTTTCTCCCTTCTGCCTTCTTCACTGACATCTTTTCACTGAGGCATCTCACTAATGGGAGAAAACTCAAACTGATATGAGGAAGCAAGAAAATTATCCTGCAGACAGTATGCAGACAGTAAGCAGACAGTATGAAATGTATAAGGAAGAGTAACCTGTAGGGTATAAATAATTTCTCACTCAGTTTCCAGGTGATATATTTATTTATGTATGAGTGAAAAATATAACATTTTCTGTATCATTTTTTAAGCTCTCTCGTAAGTGTGCATATTGATATGCATATTGATCCATAGCAGTATAACCTCTATTAGCACAGCTAATGCCAGAACTAAAATTAATGTGTAACTAAACCTGCTTCTGTTTGTATTCAGAAAACGCTGAGGTGAGTTGACCCTGGCTGGCCACCAGGTGCCCACCAAGCTGCTATCACTCCCCTCCCTCAGTAGGACAGGGCAGGGCAAAAATAAAAACCTTTCTAGCTACCAGTACAAAGCACAGTTATGAGGGATGCTATGGGGAAAACTAACGCCACCCCAGCCAAACCCAATACAGATGCTAATGTAGTTATTATTATTTAACAACTGCATCCATCATATTAAATAATATGGAGATATTCTTCATGAAAGTGACTTTTCTGGTCTTTCAAATTTGAGTAATTTTAATTGCTTTGTTCTCAGAAGTAGGATAATTTGATGGAAGACTTTATGCTTTAACAGTAAATAAATGGAGTGAGGTTTCTGGTAGCAAAGCTTGCAGAATGAAAATCCCATGTAAATTTTTCATTATCACTCTGCCATTGAATCGCTCTCAAAAGTTCACGACAATGTAAGGCTTATAAACATGTTTTGAGAATCTTTATCTTAATGTCAGTGATATTTTCAGGAAAAAGTAGGCTGAAGTTAGAAGTACTTACTAACATAAGGCTGAGGACTACAGTGATTAACAGGCCATCCTGGTATTTATGGAAAATGGATTGAGCTTTTCCACATGGTTTGTCACAGGCTTAGTGTTCCTCTTTATATTAGAGTGGAATGATGCAGGGACTGGAAGTCATTAAGGTACAGAAATAGGAACCAAATAAGTATTTCAGATCAGGATTAATAATATTAGTATTGCATGATAAATCTCCTCCCCTTTTTCTCCCTTTTATTCTACTCTTTTCTTGCAAAGATGCAGACAAACCCCTCCCCCCCTAAACAGCAGCAATCGGCATTTTAAATCACAAAAGGACATGGATAATGCTGTTTTCAGTCATAATCCATAAGGAGTTGGCTCTGGTGTGTGGCTGTCTTGGTAATGACATTAAAATAATTATTATACAGTGGCTTTTAAAGAAGAAAACTGACCTTTTTTTATCCTGCCATAGATATTTATCTATATTTAACCAGTTTGAGTACTCTCAGGCTAAATATTCTCTGTCCTATTATGTTAAACACAGGATAATTACGGTTTGATGTATTGAGACAGTGGAAGAAAGAATGTGTGGGATTAACTTCAGTAAGTGTGTTTTATTTCTGTATGGTTGGTTGGGTTTTACAATTATTTATAATAAATTTGCATCATGCCTGAGAATTGCAAACATTCTTTAGTTACATTATGGAATGTGTAGGTGTATGCATAATTCAGATGGGCTAAAACACTAAGCATCGCCCAAATTGCTTGAGAAATATGACAGGAAAGATGTCTAGGGGAAATGTAGGCACTCACATGAAAGGTTAATTTTGTGTGCTACTGAAATTGCATTCAGAATCTCTGGGTTCACTAGCAGTGCACACATTATACAATTCAATTCCAAATGTTGGTTGGTTGTTTACACTTCATAAATAAATGCACTTGCAATACCTTTTTTACCGAATTATTGCAAGGATTACCCGGGTTGTTACTGCTGTTGCTAAGGCTTTACAAAATGTTGCATTTTAATTTCTTTCACTATTTTAAGATGCTTAAAACATTCTAAAACTTCTAGGTTTGGAAGGATAATAAAAAGATGTATTAAAGTATGTTCTTGTTTTGCAGTTCTCAATGAAATATAGCTACTCTGATGAAATAATAAAATCAAATGCATTTTTTTCCCTTTGCCAAGTGCAATGTAACTCTAACCTTACTTTTAAAAGTGGGTTTTCCCAACTAGTTTATTTTATTTTATTTTACTTCATTGTTTTCTTACTTATTTTATTTTACTTTTTAAGTCTAGAGAAATGTCAGCCTTTTTTTAGTCTTCAAGAGACAGGAACAGCTGTATTGTTCACTTTTGGAAATTCTCTTTTCTTCTTGCTTAGGAGATGATACTTTCTTTAGTATGACTGGAAGCATCATAAAGATTGGCTTTTGTATATATGAACCATTTCTTTTCACTAGATTGAGTTCATAGTCATAAAGTCTGCTGCACTATACGTCCACGAGCAGATGGATTCCATTGTTGTTGTTGTTCCAATCAATAGGTATTTTATCCTACTGCTAAAGTAACTTCATTGGTAATTCTTTACTTTTCCTGGGACAATGAAATTTGAGAGCAATTTAATAACTTGTAAGCCTTTTCTCCATAAAACTTTTTAATATAAATAACAGTTTGAGAATCTGTCTATGAATAGATTAAAGATGTCTGAAGAGACTTGTTATGATTTTGATAAAGCATCTAGGTAATAAATGCCTGTTAACAGGGAGAAAAAAGTGAGTATGAGTTGCAAAATTATTTTTTTCTTTTTAAAATGCAAAATGTTGTAATAGTATCTGGAGAACTCCATACTTAAATATTCAAATTTTAAATTTATGAGCAAATTTGCAAATGGGAATTCAAGTTGCACATGTAACTTGTTGCTTAACTGTATTTTTTATTTTAGTTTATTTAATGTGCATGACTGTGAATTCTCAAGTTTATTTGAGAAAAATAGAATTCTATCTAAGTAATATTTATTAATTATGTAGGTGGGTAGATATTGTTTGTGTTGGGTTTTTGTTATGTCACCAACACCTAGCTTGGGAATAGTCAAATCAGTTAATGTGATAAAATATCAGAAAATACACTAAGTATATATTTAAATGCAATTTATATTGTAGTGTTGATAAAAACATTTTTTAATAAGAAGTGCATTAAAAATGTCACCATGACACCTGTTTTCTCTTGTTAAAAAATGAACTTGGTAGGCAGGAACAAGCATATCCTAAAGGGTGTTTGCACAGAGATCTTTATCACATGTCTGCAAAAAGCTAAAGGTGCAGGGCTGTAGGTTGTAGTTTTTCTGGGACAGAGATAGCACTGATAATTCATTTATATAGATTATTAATGTAAGGATAATAATCCAAGCAATAACTTAAAATTAAGACAAAGAAAAAATTTAATAGCTCGATTTTTCTTTCACAGCAGCTGAAAACTGTAACAGTGGAAGGCACATATCATTTTTTTTTCTTTTATCTTGTGAACTGATGCATTTTCCTGCTGTAAAGATTAAATTAACTATGTGCTTTATAAAACAAAGCAATTTTCTTTGTGCCATTTCTTTTTTTTTCCCAGTATGTGAGGAAATTTCCTGGTTTGTGAAGAAATAAGGGACTTCCCCCAGCAAAAAAATCAAGCTCATGTGATTTCTTCCTGTATGTGTACCAATATATGCAATCAGGACATATATTTAAAGTACTCTTCTGATTTGGACTAAACCACTAACGTAAATACACCTGTATTGGACCAGAACCACAGAGCTGTTCCAAGCATGGGAGCTGAGGAAGCTTGGGAGATAGACCATACGCAATATGAGTGCTTTGTTTTGGTCTGAGGAGAACATACCTGTGTAGGAACTGCCAGGGCCACAAATGCCTGCTTTATGGAGAACTGACATGAAGCAATTTTGAAGAGGAGAAAGGAAGAGTCGTACATTTAAAAAAAAAAATCTGTGTGTACTTTGTTCTCACAGGTCTGTGAGAAAGCATTAATTTGAATTCTTTTCTCTAAGAAGAGATTTGAGATTTCTTGATAGAATGATCAGAAAGTATCTATGCAGAGAAAAGATTTGTCATTCTTTAGATTCCCCTTTAGAGAAAGGAGAACAGTATGGAGGATTGCAATAATTTGAAACACAGACTAAATGTAGACAAGAGATATAGAGGGGGTGGGTTTTCAATTATTTCGAGATTTTTTTCAAGTAATGGATAGGTTAAGCATAGGAACAACTTTTCCGGTGCTGAGTAGAGTCATCTTTGCAATCAACTTTCTTTAAGACACTACAGCTAACAAAACCATCTAAGCTGTGTGTTGACTTTAGGTGAACTGTAGACAAAAGGTGAGACTGGATGAAAATGATTCCTTTTGGCTTTAAAATTCATAATTATATACATAGGTCATATGGTTGAAATGGTAAGTAAACTTTCTCCCTATAACTAACTTATTTCATGTATTAAAAAACAAGACCATATCATTCTCAAAGTTTTTGTAAGTGCACAAGAGGTTAAACAATTGCCAAATCTGATTAGCAGGTCTCACCACCTTCAGTCTACAGAGGCCTGTCTACGTGAACAGCACATATGAGGAATTATATAATTTTCAGGAAAAGTCTGAAACAATTAAACAGCATTTTTATCCAGCATTTTCTAGCCAGTAAATAAACTTATTAGGTTACCAGTGACCAAGCAGCAATTAACTTTACTGTCTGAGCAGAGGTACATACTTAGCAGTTATTCAAATCTTGTCTTTAGTTGTAGGGCCCTGTTATGTACTTTCCTGTGTGCCTGCTCTTCTCGGACACTCACTGGGACAGAGGTTTTCACTGAAAAAAGCTTCTCCAATCAGTGTCCTGCTTCTTTTCTGCTTGATAACACATGTTGATGCTATAACATCTGTTAACTTATATTGCCCTTATGGGTTTCTGTTGTCCAACATCATGTGTCATCCTAGCTCCTCCATATTATCTCAGTGTTTCTATCATCGTTTACTTGGTATTTCTCACAAAAGTGGTAACAAATTATACTCTAAATATTACTACTGTGAAAAGCTGTGCACATAACAAATGGTAGTATCATCCATTTTTTTCCTATTAAAGGTTTGTAAATAAACTCATTTGGAAGTTCTTCTTTTTCTCTTATTTTGCATTAATGTTGTTTTAGGATAGGATATGGAAATACAACAAGTGATTAACAGACTGTTTGAAATAGTTTACATCTTCCACCAGAGAGATTCTCTTCTGACAAAAGTATTAATTTGGGTCAGATAAATATCATCAGCATGAAAACTCTATCCTATTTGTATAATCATAGGATCATATGGGCAGCCTGTTCCAGTGTCTCACCACCATCACAGAGAAGAGGGCCCTGTTCTAGTCCTCTTTAACACCTTTAACAATTATCTGAATGAGGGGATCGAGTGCACCCTCAGTCAGCTTGCTGATGACACCAAACTGGGCAGGACTGTTGATATGCTGGAGAGTAGGAAAGCTCTGCAGAAGGATCTGGACAGGCTGGATTGATGGGACAAGACCAATTGTATGAGCTTCAACAAGGTAAAGTGCTGGGTCCTACACTTGGGTCAAAACAACCCCAGGCAGAGCTACAGGCTTGAGGACAAAGTGGCTGAAAAACTGCCCAGTGAAAAAGGACCTGGGGGTGCGGGTCAACAGCAGCTGAACATGAAACAGCATGTGTCCAGGTGGCCAAGAAGGCCAATAGGATCCTGGCCTGGATCAGCAATAGTGTGGCCAGCAGGACCAGGGCAGCGATTGTCCCCCTGTACTTGGCACCTCGAATCCTCTGTCCTGTTCTGGGCACCTCACTACAAGAAAGACACTGAGGTGCTGGAGCGTGTCCAGACAAGGGCAACAAAGCTGATGAAGGGTCTGGATCACAATTCTTATGAGGAATGGCTGAGAGAGCTGGGATTGTTTAGCTTGGAGAAAAGGAGCCCAGGGGAGATGTTGCTTTCTACAACTGCCTGAAAGGAGTTTGTAGATTGGTGGGGGATCAGTCGCTTCTCCTGGGTAACAAGTGACAGAACAAGAAAAAATGGCCTGAAGTTGTGTCAGGGGAGGTTTAGATTGAACAGTAGGCATAATGTCTTCACTGAAAGGGTGGTTAAACATTGGAACAGGCTGCCCAGGTTAGTGATTGAATCACTGTCTATGGAAGTGTTCAAAAGATGTGTAGATGTTGCACTTATGGACATGGTTTAGTGGTGAACATGACAGTGTTCGGTCACAGGCTGGATCTGATGATCTTAGAGGACTTTTCCCACTTTAATAATTCTATTATTTTAATAATTTCTTCCTAATATCTAATCTAAACCTATCCTTTTTCAGCTTAAAGCCATTATCCCTTGTCCTATTGCTACATGCACTTGTAAAAAAATCTCAATCCAGCTTTCTTGAGGGCTTTAAGTACTGACTAGCTGCTCTAATAACTGCTCTTTCTGGAGCCTTCTCTTCTCCAGACTTAACAAACCTGTCTTCATAGGAGAGGTACTCCAGCCCTCTAATAATTTTTGTGACCCTCCTCTGGGTTTGCACCAACAGGTCAATGTTCTTATGTTGGGGAATTGCAGACCTGGATGCATTACTCCAGGTGAGGTCTCAGGAAAGAGGAGCAGAGGGGCAGAATCACCCACCAGCCACCTGCTGGCCACACTGCTTACCAAGGTATGGTTGGCTCTCAAAGCTTCAAGCACATGTTGCTGGGTCATGCTGAACTTCTCATTGACCAACTCCCGAAGTCCTCCTTCTCAGGGCTGTTCTCAATCCATGCTCTGCCCAGCCTGTATTTGTGATCAGGATTGCCCCAACCAGGTGCAGGACTTTGCACACTGCCTTGTTGAACTTCATGAGTTTTGCGCAGTCCCTCAGGATGACATCCCTTTCCTACAGTGTGTCAACCACACCACACGGTTTGGTGTAGTTGGCAAAGTCGGTGAGTGTGTGCTCGATACCACTGCTCATGTCTCCAACAAAGATATTAAACAGAGTCAGCCCCAATACCAACTCCTGAAGAACGCCACTCATCACTGGTCTCTACTTGAATATGGATCCGTTGATCACAACTCTTTTTGTGTGACCACCCAGCCAATTCCTTATCCACCAAGAGATCCATCCACCAAATCCATGTCTCTCCAGTTTAGAGACAAAGATATCTTGTGGGACAGTGTCAAATGCTTTGCAGAAATCCAGGCAGACAACATCAGTCGCTCTTCCATCATCCACCAATGTGGTAACTCCATAATAGAAAGACACCAAATTTGACAGGCACAATTTGTCCTTTGTGCAATGTTGACTGTCACCAATGACCTCCTTCAGAAAGACTTCAGAACTTGTGGTAATTTCCAAATAAAACCAAGACTTTTTTGCATGAATTCTTGAGAGTTCAGTAATCAGATGGAACGGAAGCAGAGGATTAGGAATTTTAATACTTACAAAGGGGCAAAATATATGACGAATGTTAGATAAAATGTGTGTTTAAAGGTAAGCCAAGACTGCTACATATATCTTATTCAGATTACCTGCAGTATTTATCTTATGAAAGGGAAGCTGAACTGTCCATTTTATAGAATCTGAATCAGCATTTGAACTGATAGATTTTAAGATCGTCTGATTCATGAATGTCATGGTTATCTCAGCTCTCTGTGCCGCCTACCAATGGAATAGAGGGGAGAATTGGGAAAGAAAAGAAAATAGAACTCGTGGGGTGAGATAAGAACAGTTTAGTAATTGAAACAAAGTAAAAGATAATAAGAACAATAACACTGTTACTACTAATAATAATACTTGTAATTTAAAAAGAGAGGGAGAGAGAGAGAGAGCGATAAAACCCAAGAAAGACAAGTGCTGCACAATTCAACTGCTCATTACCTGCTGACTGCGGCCCAGCCCAGCCCCAAGCTACGATCAGCCCCCCCTTTCAGTAACTCCCCCAGTTCTTATATTGAGCATGACATTCTCTGGTGTGACAGTTTAGGTTAGCTGTCCCAGCTGTGCTCCCTCCCAGCTTTTTGTGAAGTTCCTCACTGGCAGAGCATGAGACACTGAAAAATCTTTGACATTGGGTAAACACTATTAGCAGCAACCAAATCATCAGTGTGTTATCAACATTATTGCCACACAAAGTCCAAAACACAGCACTGTAGCAGCTACTAAGATGAAAATGAACTCTATGCCACCCAAAATCAGGCATGTGATAGATACATAGACTTCTGTGTTCTATATCTATGTATATTTCCTTTTCTGCAATGTGGTAAGACTAATTGGCCACTGCAGTAATTTCCACAGTTATCCTTTATGTAATATCTGTCTTTGTCCATAAATCCTGCTGTGCCCCACCTTTGCTCAAATTGTCTTCTAAGGGAATTTCATCTTCCTCTACTCCATCTGATGGGCATAGCCAAGAAGTATGATATGGTTCCCACAGTTCTTGAAGAAAATGGGAGAATCCCTGAGTTTCCATTTCAGCTATTCATGGTTTGATCTTTCATTCTTGGTTTGATCTTTCATTGCAATATTCTATATACTTCTGATTCTGTTCTTCTCGTATTTTCCAGTTTTATAATAGCGTACTGCTCTCCAGTTGGAATGAAACAATATGTAAACCTTCATGGTATTTGTTTAGTAAGTATGGAAGCAAAAATGAATTATTTTGACTGAAAGGTCACGTTTTACCTCCTAGTTGAAAGACAATGTTTTGAAAGTCAGACAAATAAAAAGTTGTAGAAATTGTCTTTTTGTAATCCTGGTGTTTCACTAAGTTGTGATATTAACACTGTATGTGAATGCTACTTTACACACAGCCAGAGACAGTGCCTTTGCTTTTTCACCATGCCTCCTTGAACCACCGGGGGTAAGGATTTTTTTTTGGATTGCTGAAAACAAAAGCTTAGGAACAGATGATAGTATTCACAAGGTAAAGGTAATTTAGAGGGGAGTAACTTTTTCACAAGAGGTTTATGAATAATTTCTTGAAGACTTTAGGTTTGCTTAATCTGCCCTGACCAATTGTTCTACAGAGAAGATTCTCTTTTGTTTTGTCATTACTGTATTTCCATAGTTAAATAGAAATAGAATGGCTGTTATAATTCCTAGGTCTTATCTTGCCTTTTGAGTCAAATAACAACTGATGTGTTTCTTGTCTTCACTATTACGTCAAAGTTCTGTAAACCAAAAGCTGACAGAGCAGATTGTAAAGAGACCTTTCAGTGGCCTAAGCAGAGGAGAATGCAGGTGATATCAAAATGCTGAGGAAACTTGTTTTTCTCTTTGTCATCAGTTTTAGGTACAATAAGCTTGGAAATGTAAATGAATTAAGGAAACAATGGTCATATCTTTATGTAAGAACGATGCTTCCCATTGAAAGGGATATGAAGGAAGCAATTTTTATAAAATGATGTGATTGCTTAGGCTAACTGGTTTTAACAGCCATTAACAGCTATTAACATCTTAAGAAATGTTTATATTTTTCAAATTGAAGGAAACTGTTGGACATGAAAATTAATAATAAGAACACAGGTTAATTTTAGCTAAAGAAATCGTCCAGATTATTCTCAAAACATTTCTTGAAAGGAAGATAGATGTAAGAGTGCTTTGCTGTGATTTGTTTAGATATATATTCTCTTAATATTTTCCAAAAAGTAAATTCAAGTAACTACCTAATCTTCTTCAAACACTTTCCTACTGATAACTCTGGTTGTCAAGTTATGTCCTTAGAGACTTTCCTAGACTTCCCCAGAAGACTTCCCTAGAAATTCCTGCACATTTTGGAGAAAAGCCTACAGAACATCTTCATACAATAGATGGCACTGCAAATATCTGGAATAGATGGCACTGCAAATATCTGGCAACCAGACTGAACCTTAGGAATGTCAATCTGAGTTCTGGACTCTAAGGATGGACTTCCATCCTTTCTTTGGAAAGTAAGGGCAAGTACAAACCTGTACTTTATCATTCACTTACTGACAACTTAGGTCTCTTTTTAGTGAGCAAGGAATAGGAGAATTCTCTGGCTTATCTGTTATAAACTCCTCTGGCATGTTCAACTCAGCAACAGCTAAAAGGTACAGGCAATTGGAACTAGAAGTCAGAGAGAAAACTGAGAGTAAGTGCTGCATTAATGTCAAATTAAGGAAATTGAGGCATAAAATCATATCACTCATGAAATATAAACACCTCTTAAATTCTTGCTGGTGTTGCCAAGATAGTGAGCAAGCATTAAAAAGTGACGCTTTCAGCATGTGTTTAAATGGTTGCAGTATTCTGCACTTCTAACTGCCCCAAGTTATCAGCTTTGTGCAGACACCTGCACGTGTAACTCAGTTTACAAGGATGTGATTGCTTGCATAACTACAGCTAATAAAACATATCCCCTACATTCGTTATCATAGGTCCTGATTCTTTAGTTACTTCATTAACTTCCTGAAATTTAAATTTAATTTAAAATCTAATTTTAAAATGTTGAGGGGGTGGTTCTGCATGGGTTTTTTTGCCAGCTTTTTCTTTTAGTGCTTTTATTGTTGTTCATGTTGTTAACTTGAGCTTTGTCAGGGAATAGACAAAATGCTTCCTGGACAGGTAAGTCTGTTGACTTCTTGTAAATGTATAATGAACATAAGATGTTATACAAACATATCTAAAAACCCTCTTTGGAAATCCTGCTTTGGAAGAAGATCATTGCAAAAAAAAATGTTTAATATCTTTAAAAGAAGAGCCTATTTTATAGCATTGCTCTTCTGTGACAAGACAAAGTGCATTACCTGGAAAGTGTTGATCTTTATTTACAAGGGATTCTTTCTATCTCCAAAAGCAGATATTCATTTGTAATGTTAGTTTTCCTGCTGTTAGTGGCCACATTTTGAGAGATAATTACATAGTGTGGAATTAGTACAGAAGTGTGTTTATAATATCAACCTTCTCGTTATTTTGAACAGTGATAATTTATAATGAAAGATTTCTACACAGTCTCTGTTGATAGCACTAACATACCTCTATTTTTTTTTTTCCCCAGTTATTTTACAATCCCTCAAAATAGGGAGGGACATAAGGAATGTTGCCAAGTAAGATTTCACTAAGGAAAAGGATTTATGAAAAGGGGATGTATGCCATCAGCTGACCGAGAGCCGCTCTAGGAACACTGTTGTGTTGTCAATAACAAAAGGGTATTGGTCTGGGATTATTTCTTGTAATTTTCTTACATTTTATCAATATTCCTACATCCCAAGGCAACTGTCATGTTCAAAGCATTAAACAACCTTGCAACAAATCAAGGAAGCTTCCTAAGTATGCAATCTTTTCCTATCTAGTGAACTGGAGGTTAAAAGTTCTAATGTGCAGAAACTTTCTAAAATTACTGATGATTTTTTGTGTTATAATTTATTTTTAATAAGCAAGGTCAAAATTGCATTTCTTTTCTGAAGAAATAATTTGTGGCTATGGGACTGTGAAATTTGCTCCTGCTCTATGATCCCAAATATTTATTTCTTTAATGTTAAAATTGCCTTAGCATTCTGAAAAAGGAGTCAGGGGATTGCAAGATGGTGAGGGTATGGCTGCACATGGCAAACTAGTCTCAAGTGTGGCATGTTCATCTGGCTACCCAGAAGAAAGGAAATAGCCTTAGCCATTGGAAATCTCCTACCTCTTCAACATAGAGATAGCTTTTCCATTTTCTTAAGTATGTTTAACTTGCTCTCAGGAGATTTAATAAACACTGTTGTGTTTATGATTCTAAAGCTATTTTTCTTTAAGGCTTACTAAATTTGTGTCACTTGGCTTTCTGATCATTCAGCCAAGCTGCTTATTTGGCTTCCTTCTGAGTGACTCATGTTCAGGAAAACGGTTTGTACTTGTAGAGTTTAAGACCTGGTAAATATTCTGTGGTTTGTAGAAATAAATGTGCTTGTTCTGTGAGAAACCAAAGATGCTGCTACTAGTTGGCTGAGGACATGCATCAGCAGCCTGACCTTTCAGGCAAACCTAGGTGCTCAGTCACGGCTGATCAAAACTAAAAATCTGAGGAAGTATCTTGAGGGAAACTGAGTAAAATGATTTAACCAGGTTAAATCTTGGCCTTGTCCGATTCTTCGGCATTGAGCCTGTGGACATTCTTCAACCCAGATCTACTTTGAAGCCATGGAGGCCTAATGAGACACTGAATTCCTGTGAGTTAGTTGGCTTTCTGCCTGGATATTAACTCTATGGATTCAATCCTTCCAGAAGCTAAGGCAAGGTTTCACAAGCCACCTGGGTCTGTAGATGTTGTCAAACTGACATCTGTAATAATAGCACAGAAAATGCTGTTTATAAGGATTTGAGCAAATATTATTACACCAGCACACATTTTTGTGAACACAGAGATGCAGTCAAAAATCCCAATTCTTGCATGAAACTGGATGTGGAATAATACTGTTTGTCTGGGTTATGCTCATGGTACAAATCCCATAGTGAGGGTTAGTGAGGCAAATAGGCGCACAGAGACTGTGTAGGTGATTTCCCTTTATATGCCTCACTGTCCTATTCACAATTTCATGCTGCATTTTTCTCACTGTATGGCCTTCTTGCTGGTTAGGTGAGATTACTGTCACAGACATGAACACTGGGCAGAAAATCTTTGGACTAGTCCTGTTACATTCACCAAAATTGTGATTTGACTGGATTTTTATGCTACAATTTTAACAAAACATATATTTAGGAATATTTTTAGCCCCTGGATTTCAGTAGTCTGTGCTTTTTACAATTGCCCATGGTTAGCTTTTGGCTTTTATTAACCAGTTCTTTCCCAAGGAATTCGCTAGCATGCTTTGGAAGCCAAAATACATCCAGCAGGCAGGTTGGTTACATTCACCACAGTTTGAAGACTGAGACTTCCCTAGCATAGATACACTGGTCCATGTAAGTTTGCCTCAGTGCTCAGGAATGTTCCTAGGTACATTTAATTACAACAGTATAGATGTAGCCTAGATGTCCAACCCAGACAACACTCTGACTGCCTTCTTCCCAGAAATATGTAATTTATTAAGTGTGACGCTCCAGTTAAGTGCATAGACATCTGTGCATGCACAGAAGCACCCTGCTCTGCAAGATAAGAGCCTGTCTCCTGCCAAAAATATGTGCTGTAGCTGTACTGTTTAATTGCAGAAGCCGGACAGTCATAAATGAACAAAAGATCTGGAATTCTGGTCCTTGCAGCCAACCTCACCGTTTGCTTGTCTGATTTTTGATCCTATGCTCTTACTTTCCTGTCTGGAAAGGGCTTTTACTCCAAGTGTGTTATTTTTGACATAACATCTTGAGACACTTGCTGATGGCATGGGAGATCTTCTACTCCAAAATGCAGATTGCCTAAAATGAAGGTCTTTGAGAGCTGTAAGAATTATGCAAAAGGAAGATGATACCATCATTTTCCCTCTATTCCTTCCTACCATTTTCCCTCTATTCCTTCCTACCATTTGCAAAATTTCTGAATTAATTACCTGTCCTCTGAGGGAGCGCAACAACCAAAGTGCTGAATAGATGGAGGATTTTCTAGTGTTTCTCGTTGTCTGGCTTTAGTGTCTGGTTTGGTATTCTTAACCACAGGAGAACCAATGTTGTCACTAGCGCCTTTTATCGAGGCAGGAAGGGTGTGAGGGGGAGAGATCCAGGTGCAGTGACCTTTCAGGAAGTGTCCCTTGTCGAGCCGCTCCTGCGGGATTCGCAAATCCCTTTGCACACACCAGGCACTCCCTGCGAGGTGTGTGCAGGCAGGCACATGCACACGCGCACACACACGATACAAGCAACCAGCGGAGACAAAGAGGCAGGAGGGGCCCTTCGTTTGACGTTCCGAGGCTTAATGGGGGCCCACACTCCAAAAATTCCAGAGACAAAGAGCCACCAGATAGCTCGTGCAGAAGGTTTTATATGGGAGTAGAGAGGGGGAGCAGAGAGCAACAGGGTCCAATGGGGTGAGGGTCCAGGGGCAGAGATAAGGTGGAGTGACAGGGTTACAACCAATTGGGGAAGGAGAGGGGAGGAGAAAGGGAGCCGGAGCCACGGGGAACCAAACAAGGGGGAACTTTCCAGAACTGGGGTAAGGGTTTACAAATGATTGACAGAGGGATTTACATAATGGGGTGTACACCAACTGGGAGATAAACCATCACATTAATTTACGGGAAAACCGTAAGGCAAAACCATAGGACACACCGAAGCGGGGGCAACCTTAAAACATTGGCAGTTTCAACCACCGCAACACAATGTTTTTCCTGTTTTTAGGTAAAGAGGGAGGGTTGAGATAACAAATTCAATTTACTCCCTTAAGTTATTAATTTTTAGTCATTGGGATTTCTAAGTTAAGCCCAGCCTATGCTCTTGGTCTGCTGGCCCTTAGTCTCTCATCACTGCTGAAATTAAATCCTGTCTTCACTGAAGGCAATGGAGACATTCCAGCTATGCTTCTGTTTTGTAAACACAGGCATCTACTGGCCCTTTGAATATCCCACAGCATTTCACCTGGACTCCATAAAAAAAGGTGCAGGTTTCCTCCTCTTCTGCTGTTATATCTGCTAAGTGATTTGGATATGGTGGTATAGCTCAAATGTCCCCAAATCCTTGAGTTTATGTTACTGAATAGAGAGCTCTCACATTGCAAAGCCAGGATTTTTTCTCTTATGCTTAGCTTTTTATAATCACAGTGTTTGTCTACAGGTCCTTTATGTGGTTGGAGTTTTGATTGTGTGTTTAATAAATGATTAATTATCCTCTTTTTCTTCTCTGCTTGCTTTGGACTCTTCCTGTGCACACACAGCTTTTGTAAACCAGTTGCCCAGTGACTCCTCTCAGCCGTGCTTGACTGATCCATGACAAGGCAATAGACACAGATTATCAGCCTCCTCTGGCTTTCCTTCTGTAAATCTAACCCATTAACTTTTCTCCTTCTCTCTATTTTAACATTCCATTAATTTTTGCAGTCACTTAGATTTTGGAACAGCATGCAGACATCTGGCAGAAACCCAGGACAGCATGCTTCCCTGTCATACTTGCACTTAGAGTGAGTTGAAATTTTTTGGCTGTATAGCAAACCATCCTTTATCTGATCTTTACATTTTAGAATGTAGAAACTAGATGTTTTAAATGAAATTTTGGGACTATCATGGGTTCACTTCAAAACCCATACTACTTGGAAATTCTTGCAAGGTACACATAGTTAATTTCAGTTGGTGCTCACTCCAGAACAGATGAGGTCCTCAGCTGTGATAAAATGGCATCATTAAACTCTCTTACTTGCCTGTTCCTAAATGAAAGGCAGGGCAAAAATCCTTTATATAATAAGGAACTGGCAATGTGGTTTCTGCATTGAAAGTGCTACCTATTAAAGTGAAAAGAGTAATTATTACACTTCTTTCTTGCATTTTTCCTTAAAACTTCCTTGAGTTGGGTTAGCTGCAGAAAGCCTTGGAGTCAGACCACTTGTGCATATGCAAGGAATTTTTGATAACCATCATGCTTCATAAAGTTTCAATTATGATGTCTCACTTGTCACTTGTGCTGTATCCCATCCATGGTGTTTCAGAAGTCACTGCAAAAATTTGAGGCTTTTTATTTGTTGCATGCTTGGCCAGATGCACCTTGATGCAGCTACCTAATCTTTCTGATTTTTCTATAGCAGTCATGTCTTTTGAACTTTATTTTCACTTTAAAAAAAAATGTATCAGATGCAAGGTTATCTGCTATGTTTTTCTTATGGGCCAGATGACTTCAAAAACAGAAAATCTTTTAGGAATAGATGATCCTTGGAAATGTACCATAGTAAATATAAAGTCACATGATTTTTTCTTTTTTTTTTTTTTTTGAATAGCCAGTAAGGTCCTGGATAGACCTGTGATGCAGTTCTCACTTCACAACAAATGTAATGTACTACCTTTGACATAGACGCAATCTAAAGTATTATAAATGCCAATGAAGTTACTTTATATAGAAGTGTAGTATTTAGCAAAGCAAGTCAGAAAAATACCAGTTCTTTTTTTATAACTCTGGAGACTTCGCAGTGAATAGGGACAAGTAACAGAGTGTCAGCGTGCATTATGGTTGAGTCTAGTGTGGACAACTGTTCTGAATAAGCATCATTGTATAGCACAGTGAACAAACCATAATGGAAGAGCAGGAATCTCACTTTTCTAGCTCTAGGCTGTCTAAAAAGGAGACTGTTAGCTGGCTGATATGATGAAAATATCTAGCTGTGAAAGACTTAAACTCTCTTCCCTAGCTATAAAAGTATATTGATCTAAACTGTATTACTGCAAGTTAGAACAAGCCTGCCTAGGCATATAGGTGAAGTACAGAATATAGTGGAGCCTTTCTTACCTCTTCCACCAGTACTGTACTTTTCTCACACTTTATGCTTCCACATAGATCTGTTTTGCCAAATATAAGAACTGGAAAGCACTTGCAGTGGTTCCTGGCTATAGGAGTGGTCCTCTATTTTGTTATCTATTGTACATGTCATTAGCACTATGGACTGAAGATTGTGTATTGGTGGGGTAAAGTACCCTGTCATAGTATTGGAAGCTTTTCCACTCTCCCGCGGCATCATGATGCTTTTCAGCTTTCATAGGTGTGGAAGTACTGTTGTTGCATGCATTCATTTCCCAGACATCTCTGAGAGTCTCTGCCATACAAATGATGATGGCTTTCAATCCATGCTGGTGCTTCTTCAGTCAATAAGAACTTTAACCACAGAACATATACGTTACAATTTTTTTATATCTAAAACTTCTTGAAATTACTGCAAAAATCTTCTGCCTCAGGAGAGCTGCATGTAAGAATTGACAATTTCCCTGGTTTTATAGTGCAGTGTGAAAAGGTGTAGAAATAAATACTTCTGTATAACATCAACATTTAACTGCTTTTTGCAGACCTATATGCCAACACAAGGTATTCAGTTGTCTTCTTAGCCCAGACTGAGCTAAAGTACTTGCCATCATTCATGGGCAGTTCTGAGGTAACATGTGCATGTGGAGTCAGAGGCATCAACATTCACAGCACACAAGGAATTTACTCCACATTAATATGAATATAAAATATATGACTCCATCCTAGTGTGCTAACATTAAAACCCTTTCACAGTCCTGAAACGGACTCCCTGTTCTAGAGCTGCTGCCAAAGGAAACAAAAATCAAAGGTAAACGGGCTGTAGCAGGTAATGGGACTGATGGAAAATAAATTTATAGAGACAATGAAGGTGTTTTCAACATATGAAAACAGTTGCTGGGATGCTGTGGTTACAGAATCAAAATGCTTTTTGTCAAGCTGTTTAATAGTTATGAAGATAAAATTGCAACATATGCTATCAATTAACAAAATGTAAATTTGCTAAAGTAATTTTATATTCAGAAATTACAGAAGAACAATTTCCTGGAGCATAGTCATAAATACTTCTTTCAGAAGCAGAAGGAATTCATATGCACACAAGATATATTTTAGCTATGCCTGTGTTAAGTAGCTCATGTTCTCCTGTGTGAAGAGGTGACACTCTGTGATATCAATACATACCAGGAGCAGCCTAGTTCTGCATCTCACCCATCTGAGTGGTCATTAATTTTTCCATCTGTAAGGGAGATAAAATATTATTTTCTTATATAGATACAAATACTTTTAAATATTTTCAGTCTGGCTAAAGATACAAAATGTTATATAAGTGCTAACTTTAACCTATGCAGTATATGTATTTGTTAAGGGGCTTTCAGGTATAGCCTGTTTCAATGTGACTAAAACTTTTTTTCAAGATTGATCCTTTGTAATCTGCTTAAATAAGAAAATAAAATTGGCTAAGCTAATACCTGAAATAAATAAGGAGTATCCAGATGTATTAGAAAGACCTCTAAACCAAATAGGGATAGCCTGTTTGAGGCAAGGAGAGAAGAAATTACATTCTGTAGTAAATGGCTAATACAGAAAATATGCAGGAGAAGGCAGAAGATAATGCTGGGAGGGAATGTTTCACTGCAGAATAAGTAGCTGATTTGAAGAAATATAGGCCAGGATGTCTGATGGAGATGCTGAGAAAGCCCACACTTTACAGGTATTCAAACAAATAGGAAAGAATTTCACATAGGTGATGATTAGCTGAGTATATTGCACATACCATGTGATACTATGCAAGATTCAAGTTTCATTATAGGTGTGTATTGGAAGAGTTGCAAGATCATCTGCCTGATTTTTTTAAAAACATATTTCAATATATGTATTTGTGACATAGTTTGAGCACCTCCTTATATTTTGGCAAAAGTATAGCAAGATTTTTTTACAATTGAAGGAATCATACATTGGTTGCAGGTAAAATTTCACCAGCAAGGAGATTAGCAGTGCTCATTTTACTTGGAGCAGAGACTCCACATGGATTTATAACCTGCTTAGGAGAACACAGTATTGCAAAGTGTAACTGCTTGCATTGATAATGAAATAATTTCTTCTCCAATAATTGACATGCAGATTTTCCAAACACTGTAATCAAAGCTGAAGTTATCATCAAATCACAGTTTTAGCTGTTTGTGTGTTTGAACCAGAATGCTTTAAAATAAACTTTTTATTTTATGTGCATTAGTTAATTGAATTTCCATATCATAATGTCTATTTGTCATTAAACATAGACAAGTTTACATCTGACTACTCCATAAAAAATGGACTAAGAGAAGACAAATAAATTACAGAAAGCTCATTAAATGGTTTTTGCTGTTGATGTCTTTTTTTTTTCTGCTTTAATTGACAATTGATTAAGAAAAGCAGCCATCCAACTGCATTTGTGTTTAAAACTTTTAATTTCAACAATAAGTCTTATTAGGTTGTGTTCTTGAAAAGCTAATACAGTCTAAATTGTAAAGGGTCTTATATTCTCTGACCCTTAAACATATGAAAAGGAAATAAAAAGAAAGCAAATAAAAAGAAAGAAAAAAAGATACACCTATACTTCAAAACTGACAAAAACACAAGGTTCTTTTGTATATAAGGATACTTCTGTAGTTTTAAGTATGTCACTCTCTCCCTGAACAATGTAAATAACACAGTCCATTCTTGTAGCCTCCAAGCCTAGTAGAAACAAGTTGACATAAGGATCTGCTGAAATGCAGTATCATAAAGTGACAGCAAATGGGAGCCCACTCTAGGTCTTTGAGAATTCCCAGTCCTGTGAGCTACGACACCTGGTATTTTATCAAAGCTAATAGCAGAGGTAATGAACTTAGCTACAATACCAACACTTCTATATTGCTTCCAGTTCCCTTTCTAGTGTTCAAGGCCAACTGGGGACTTTTGCATACATCCTGTTACACTGTATTACACATTCCAGGCATTCTTTGGGGCTTTTTAGTGATATTTTTGAATGCTAAATTATAATTAGTAATCCCTGGTTGTGATCATACATTTAGGCTAAGATTTCTCAGCAGCACAAGAGTTTAAGTGAAATAATTTTTACCTGCCTAGTACTTAGACTCTGGTACTTAACTCCAGTGACATTGCTGCAAGTGAACGATTGTGTGAAATCTTTGGTTCCGTTCTTAAGAGATGCTCCACACTTCCTGGAACATAAGAAGTGCCCTCAGGTGTACAGGTTGACACAGATGCTCAGAGCATTTAGTTCTGCATCTCCTAAGAGACGTAGAATTTTGAAGCATAGTGCCATTGGTACAGCACTAAAATGGAACAAGTTTTTCTTCTAACCTGCTTAGCAAATACTCTGTAGTTCTCAAGAGTCTTTTCTGTCATTGGTAGTCTTGGACTTTGGTTACAGATTCTGTTAAAAGCAAAGGTAGTGGCATAGACTTCTTTTTCTGCTAGATTTGTTTGTAAAGCATATGAAATTAAAGCATATGTGCATTAACACGGAGGTGCTTTGGTGCCTTTCTTCCTACAGTTCTACTCCCCTATCCATTAAAATGACTACTGCAATAGCAGATCTTTGCTTGAAAAAGTATGATTTAAATATATAAAACACTTTACTCTTGAAGTCATCATGACTTCTTATAAGTACCTGTTAGCTGAAAATGACCAGTGTTGTTTTTAACTGTATCTCTCTGTAAAGCTCAGAAAAAAAACAATGTATGGAAAACAAAGAAGAGGCAGAGAAATAAAAGCAGAGAAGGTAGATAAGCATTTTTAAATATAAATTTGAAAAATTTAATATGGAGTGAAACCTTGACCATTCTTTACCCCAAACGTAATAGATCTTTCATAGTTTTGTGTGTGAGAAATGTAAATGCTGTAGCTTACATTTATAGATTAAGCCTCCAATTTATCCTGAAAGGTACAATTAGTTTTGAACAGCTACATCAAAAATAATGATTTGTAAATGCAAATGCAGACAGAATCAGAATGCCAGGGCTAAAGATACTGTAATTCCATTTCTCTTCACATATGTCTTGGCTCCAAAACAGAGGAATGTTTTCTGTCAAACATACATTATCTCTAATTGCTTGATTACTAGATCCACGTAAGTGATAGATACCATTCCACATAAAATAGGGACTGGTATCAAGTATGGTACCCTGAGTCATCATTCTTCATGTTTCTTGTCTGCTAGTTGTTTTTTTGTGAAGCCCTTATATTAGTGTGAGAGGTAAAGAAAGCAAGCCATATATTGCAAAGAAAAGCAATAAAAGCACGTCTTCATTTCTTGATTGGAGAACAAAATTCATATCAATTTAAAAGTGACCATTTTTGGGCAGTATTAGTGAGTTAAATTTATAATACTCCTGGATGACACTAATGCTCACTCACATCTTGATTAAAAAAGCTATTTAAGGATAAATACGCCTTCTTTGTTCCTTAACCATCCATTTAATATGTCAAAATTATACTATTTAACAAATATAGAAAGTAATTCTATAAATATCTTTGTCAACTTTTCTGTGAACTGTTTGGAGGCCAATTTCAGAAGGATTTATTCATATTCAAATATACTTTGCAAATGTAAATTCAAGTATGTTATACTGACTTTTTGATGATTACTTTGATGACTACTTTTATTGACTGGGCATATAATTTCATCACATTAGGACAAAAGTAGCTTTTATTTCCTAATCTGAAATTTCATTTATGCATTGCATAATTATTTTACAGTGAAAAACTCTAACAATGCTATGATTGTTTAAAAAACGTTGAAATAAGGTCAAGTAATAATGTAACTTTTTCCCTGAATAATAGAAGTACTAGTAATACATACTTTTTAATAGTAAGTATTTTAACAGTAACATGTACTCTTTTAACCAAATTCTCCTGATCTAACCTAGCCTTCTATATGCAGTTGTCAAATACAGACATAAATCCAAAATAAATACAATCCACTGGACCGAATTAACAAACAGCCAGCAAACTGTCAATTTACATTGACTTTCTACATTGTATCTATTTCAGAGTTCATTATTCTTTTTATTTCAATTGCTTTAGTTATACCCAAAAGGAAATTAGAGAGCGCAGAATGTTATTTTTGTGAATGAAACAACTAAGTAACATGTTTTAATAAGGAGACATAGCATGTCCCTGTTATGAAGCAGAAAATTGAAATTTGATTAGAAGAACATTTTGGAGTTAGGTATATAGCCTTTCCTCTGAAAAAAAGGTTGGAATTTGACAAGGTCTAAACTTTAAAAACTTCAAAATTGAATTTAGGCATTAAAATTGATAAGGTTTTCAAAAATGTAGTACAAGGTAGCTGGACACCTGGAAGATGTAAAGTATTACTCAGCTGCTAAGTATTGATATTTAAGTATTGATATTTAGAATGCTGAAAAAATCCCATTGACTAAGCTTCTTGAAAATTAATATCACATGTTAAGCAAACACTAGGTAATATCTTTTATAATCCTAGTTAATATCTTCCTATATAATTGGTGGTAACACTGAAAGATATGTATTTTAGATGAAAAAAGGATTAAAATAAAATACTGAACTTATCAAAGAGATCAGAAAGTCCTAACCTCAATATATTTGATACAATATTTAATTTAAATTAGTGTCTGACATGACACTTAATGAGATAATTTTGGAACACAAGAGTAATATGGAATAAAATCCTGAACAAGGCTAGGATTCAGACTAATAACCTGAAGCCATAAATTGGAAGGGGTGCTGTTCATTTTAAGCTACAGCCTGAGAGCCGTTTCCTTCTGGGCAGAGTTTGGAGAAATAATTAATTTTGCAAAATGATTAGGGTCAGAATAAAGTTCCTTTTGGAAATCTCTGTTGACTGGGTAACTTGAAATCTGAAGGACAGTGGGCAGAAAGCGATTCGGTTGCTACTTAACAATTAATTTTCTTCATCTATTTATCATGGTAGCTTTCAATTATTTACCATTTATTCCATGTGCTACTGTAAGATCCAAGCATGAGAAGCAAGTGAACTAAATTATCTGGCATTTGTCTTCATGAGCTTCTGAGCTGTCATAAGCTTTCCAGCACAGCATGTGCCTTCAGTCGACACTTCTGCAAAAGCGACTTTGCAGCATGGGCTTTTGTAGGAGCTCTTACGTGTAGAGTGATCGGGCAGGCCTGTGTGACTGCCTTAGCTTAGCTACAGACTGATATAAAGGGCATGTCTTTCATGCCATTCAAGAAGGACATGAACTTTGAGCCAGCTGTTAGACCTTTTATAACTGTTCAGATGTCAAGCGAAGACTTCAGTGAGAAGGGGAACTTTCATTATCCGGAAAAGCAATAAGGTCCCAGAAATAAAATAAAATAAAATAAAATAAGTATTTAAAATTTTTTGCACCACTTAACCATTTAAATATAATGAGAGTGCAGTGTAGTGCCAGTAGCCTGCCTTTGGCTACGCATAACTCCTAAGTGATTTCTAAAATGCAGATGCCACTGGGAAGGAAGTTGCTTTGGGTTTTTTGTTCAGTAGTTGAGATGGATCTGCACTGAATTGTGTAGTGACGTAAGGGGAATCGGTATTCACAACACTGTGCATGCCTCAAGTTTTAATCTTCAGACTTGCACAGTTTAAAATTACATCTGTCTGGAATGTACCACTGAAAGGATTTTTCCAATATTGTCTCCTGATCCAGTGAGCTTTAAATTATTTCTTCATGAATTTTCATGAGAAAATTAAACTAGGTTTTGTTGCTATGAGAGAAGGGAAAATACGACATTTTTAACCTCAGGAATCAGACTCTCATTTAACTATATTTAAAATGTAATCCTGAATGCTTGCTCTAATTCTGTTGCATAGTTTTCCTTATAAAAGTGGAAAGTAAGCCCAGAATGTATTTATGGCCTACAGTAGCTGAAACAGCAGTTTGTTGGAAAGATCGTGCCACAGCAACTGTGGATGTAGGCTGGTTTTGGTGCCTGCCCTCCCATCCTGCCGGTTGCCAGGCAACACTGGCAGTCCCAGTATGTCCTACACTGCAGATCGAGCTTCCTCTGCACATACCTTTTTCCATCATGGCTTTAGTTTCCAACACAATGGTTGTTTCTTTGTACATTGGAGCTGCATTTATTACCTATTGAAGACCACTCTAGTAATAACAATTAACCTTTAACGTTTCTGAATATTTTCACTTCCAATATGCCCTACCCATACAGAATTTGCTCTGTGAAATACATTCATCTTTTGGAACAAACAACTGTTTTGTCACAGCAGCAGAACTCACAGCTTTTGGGGACCTATAATGAGAAACAAAGCAGCTATTTAAACAACGGGGCCTCTATTTCACAAGTGGACTTAAGTAGACAGGATTTAATTATACAGTTGTAATTTAGTTAGAATGAAGTTAATGCTGCTGCTCTGAAGGTATTTCCTTCCCTTTATGTTCATTTTGAAAATCAGGATCAATTTATTTGAAAGCTAGTAAAGCAAAAAGATCACAACCACAGAACCTCACCTGCAACTTTTCTTGGTGTACTTAAAAATAATAGTTTATCATCTCAGTCCATGTTAGAAACATGCAAGTTTTCCTTTGGCAGTCATTAATTCAGTAAATAACCTGTGCAGCAGGATGGATTTTCAAGTCACAAGGGTTTAATACTAGGCTATGGTATCTTAAACAGCTTCTCATCATGAACAACTGTTGCATAGACTTGTTTGCTTTTTCAGTGATACTGCTCACCTTATTTGGACTGAAGTCTCTTGCTACAATACCTGGCAATGCTATTGCTGGAATTGTTGGCAGGCTGTAAAAAGGCAGAATTGGGAAAAAAAGGCAGCTTCAAAAGCTAGTGGTTAGGAAAGAACATATAATGCTTTACCCACATTTCTGAATCCATAGACACTTCAGCAACCTTGTTTTAAGATCTAGTGATTAGTCACTTAAAATATCACTGCCCCCATTAATAAAACAATACTTTTGTTGTAGTGCTATTATCTGAAACGTATATAATAGAAACCTCTGAATAATAAATGTGGAATAATTCTGGGACAGTCTGAATTCAAGATACAGTTGCAGAATCATAACTGAAGGTAAAATAATATGATAAAAAGATGTTTCTTGCTCCACCTTGAACATGAAGTTTATCATTACAGTTCAGATATTGTTAGCAATATGAAGTAGAAGATCCAAAAGCCCTTCAAGCTTTGTTGGCTGGAGTCTGGTGACGAATGGTGTCACTGATGCTATCGTCATCCTACTAAGGCAGTAAGTGTCGAGTTTTGTAGTTACAGGTGTTGTAATAACACCTATTCCCTCCGATGTAACCTGGCTTTACACTGTTGTAAACCTTCACATGCCTGTATTTGTCAGGTCGTGACGCTGTTTAGTAGCCTGTTGTTCACTTCGACAAAGAACAGGCAAGGAAGGAAGTTCAGCATAAAGATTTTATTGAAATACAGACCTTATCAATCTCTGCTCATACTTAGAAAGGAAAACAACTGACTTAGAAATGCCTACTAAAATATTTTTCTGCTTCTGAAAGTGTGCAAAGAGCTTTTCAAACCATTCTTCTTCAGAGTAATTAGGAGGAGAAAGAGAAGGAGAAGGAGGTGCCATTTAAACTATTCTTATTTCTGACACAGTATGTAGATAGCCCTCCTGTTCGGAAAAATCAAGCTTTTTGAATGTCATTTACTTGCGCCTAATAGTGCTTTAGCGATCTCTTCTTGACATAAGCATCCAAGTTTAGGATTCAGATAATACATAATTTTATACTTGAGCTCTAGCAAGTATGATAGTACACAGATCTGCTTAATGGCAGCATTCTAATAATGCAACAATAGACATTATGACTTCAGTTGGCAGCCACCCACACACAGAGACACCTCCACATTGCCAGAATCCAAAGCTGCGATTTTAGATTTATATTCTGAGAGCTATAAAGTTATTAAGAAAAACCTTCTCCTGTCACTGAGAAGATGCTTTTTTTTGGAGCACGTTTTTCCAACCAACAAATGGTCTTGATTGGAATCTTGGTACCATATTAATATTTCAGCCTAGTGATAATTTTGTCTACTTGTGATAGGGAGGAAGTAAAAATTTGCAGCTATTACAGATACAGCTAACAAAACTCAAATTTCTTCTCAGTCACTTTAACTCTTTTGATCCTGTTAATGGTTTTAACTTCACCATGAATGCATTTCTGTGCCTTTTAAGTCAGAAGTTAAAATACTTCAGTATTAGAGTGTTACACAAGAAGTGTTTCACACAGAAAGCTTTTAAACATAACACTATTAACTAAGGAAAAATTATCTAAATATAAAATTTTAATGTTCAAATATATGTGATTTAGCAAATGGATATTTGCACTATTTGAAAATATTTATGTTTCTCTTTACTTGAAGCTGTGGCACTCTAAACCAAACTTCATTTAATGTTTGAAAATTACCCTTGACATTCTTGCTTTATTTTCACTGTTCACTAAGTGTGAGGCTCAGAAACTGTTTTGAGGACAGTGTGAGGATCTTCCTCATGAGTACTTTGTTGTATCATTTAGAAACCTCACAACTAAATTACTTTTTTTCATCAGTTTCTTTTTTTTTACAGCAATGAAGAGAAAGAATTTGCTAAAATTTAGAAACTCAGGAAGCTCCACTATAGACTACCTGTCGTGGGTAGAACTTGAATTCTTAGGCCAGCCTCAGGAAAGTTGTTTACGTGCCTAATAAAAAATCTCAAGATAAATTAGTAATGTAATGAAAAGTTAGTCCCGGATGGCTGATAGTGAGGATATATTTTCAGTCATTCTACACTTGCAAGTAATGTAATTTTGAAGTAACAGTTTGAGGTTAAAATGTGGCCTCTCTCTGATATGAAGTAGTTTCACCTGACCAGGTTCAAACTGGGGTTGTAACTGTGTGATATTGGCAGTAAGGTAATGATATGCTATTATCTATGCCATTTATTTCAAGGCAGAGCAAATGGCAAAGGTAATATGACAGGAAAAATCAAAATCAAATTACAGTGTATCAATTCATATTAATGCTCACTCCAGTAGTCAAAATAATTCCTTTGATGCAGACTTGGAAGGCCAGAAGAGCTTCTTAGAGCCTACATCCACCTCTGAGATGAGACTCTTTTCCCTTGTAAGTGCAGATTGCCATTCTTCCTTCACCAGCTCAAAAATAACCTAGCAGCTGCACAGGAGTTGAAACCTTCTAATTAGCTGTAAGAAGCCTGAAGGAAGGACATAGCAGATTTTGAGAAGAAAAAATAAGTCAATTGGAGCAATAGATTTTCTGAATTTTGGACATCTAAAATTAATTTTAGTTCTAATAATGTTAGTGGGCATGTTGCCATCCTCTTCACTTGAAATGGCATATGGTCCTCCATGAGGTGCCAGTTGGGAAGCTATTATAAGCAGTCTGGTAACTAGAATCAGTGTAGATTCTTTACCACTAATGACTGATTCTCAGCTGGACAGTGAAAGATAAAGTGAGGGCTAAATGGTGAGGGGGAAAAAAGAAGATAATTTTAAAGAAGTGTTTTAGAGTTCACTACAGCACCTTTATAGGTGTTAGGGATTATTCCGTGCTAAGTTATCGCTTAAGAGAGGTTTAAAGTTCAGGTATTTCAGTTACATTAAAAAAAAAAATTCATCACTTTACCTCTTTAGAAAAAATTTATGCCTAACTGCTGACTGAGTGTGGTTGACCCTCTATAACAATATCCCTGGATTTCTTAACAAAAACCAATTTTTGAATGATGTGCCTTTGTGCACAGAACTGATTGTTTACTTAAACTGTAATGTTTTCAAAGCAGAAAACACGAAAAATGAAGACTATGCAGACTATGTATTTAGGTGAAGTTTATTTTCTCAAAATAAATAAACGGAAAGACTGATAGGACAGAACACCATACTGTAAGCAGAAAGCTGTGACAAACTTGTCAAGTTTCTACTGAGTGAAAAAAAGAAAAATCTCATTAGAGTACTGCAAAATTCTTCTGGAGCTCCATATCTGTATATTATTTAAAATCTGTTTCTGACTCTTTGTTGCTGGCTGCTTTTTTGAAAGAGAAAAGGTTCTGTTTTATGTTTAGAGCAAAATATGTAAGCTCATTTGTCTCTATCAACATTCCTTCTAACGTTCAAATTTTAACGTACTAAGATACACTTTTTAATTCCACTCTGCAATTTTCTATGCTTGCCTATTTCATCATTAGATTAATACTGCATTAATAAATATGACAGGAGATTTGTAATAAATACCACCCAGTTATGTGTACCTGTGTTTCAGTTTGTGAGTGAATCATATCCTTCTTGTGCAAATTCAAAAAAACACCCAGATTTTGGGAGGTCAAGGAAAACTGGACTCCTTTAAGCTGTTCTCTAACTATCCACTCTGAGTTTATTCTACACTGTTCTATATGGGTAATTGCTTTCATGCTAGAAAAAGTGAATGCAGTATGCCCCTCCCCAAATTACCTTTTCTGTTTGTACTTAAAACACAACTATGCATGACTTGTCCCTGTCACAGTAGATTAGTATCCAGAATCACATTTAGGTTGAAAAATACCTCCAAGATCATCAAGTCTAACCTTTGATGGACCTCCAGCTTGTCATCCAGACCCTACCACTAAGTGACACGTTCAGTCGATTTTTGACCCCGGTCTGGGACGGTGACTCTACCACCTCCCTGAGCAGTCCATTCCAAAGCATCCGTGTGTTAACCAGTTGATTTTAAATTACTCAAGGAAAGAGACTGTATGCAGTAGACAGGAGAATCAAATTATAAAATACTGACAAAACTTCTAACTGAGATTGGTTAAAAGAAGGGATCCATATTCTCTGCTTCAGACTCTTACCCATATTCCTCATTTCCTTGTGCTTGAACTTCTGGTTAGCTGACCGCTGGGCTGAAGTGGTATTGGAAAAACATCTGACCGTCTTACGACATGTACCTGAGTACAAATTGTGTCTTGCTGATGGGGGGATGTTTGGATGAATCTCTAGATTACATTAAAATGGTGATAAAACCCTAAGGAAACAGAAATTTCATGCCACTGCAACGCTTATGATGACTATATTCTTAGGTGGAATTTCAGCAGTTTTTGCATGGCAGATACTGCAAATTCAAGGAAATTTTGTTATTCTAAATAAGATATATGGCATTTCAGTTTGATACCTTAATTATCTACAAATTAATTGTGTTAGGAAGCTGTTGCATTCATCATTAATAACTTGAGATCACAAATTTAACAACAGTGGAAGAAGACAGTAAGCTTCTCTTGCAAGGAATAAAATATTGTTCTTGTGATATTATGAAGTAGAATGTGTCCTATGTTTTTGAAAGGTATTTTGTACTATAAATATATTAGAATCATCTCAGTATTTTCCTTCTATTCTGCTTGATCATTAGTTGGAAGAATCTTTGATCCACAGAACTTTCCTACAAAAACTTTTTTCTGCTAACTCCTGGGTGCAATATCAGTCAGATGCTCAAGGACCTGGTTATCATCAGTTAGTGCTTTGAAAGTTTGACCTACGGGTTTTCCACAGTAATATCAGACATATCTGTGACTTGTGTGGGTCTGGCCAATACAGAGATTGTGCTGTTATTGATCTCGATGGGCATTTTGTCACAGATCTGATTGTTTTCTGGACCCAGTGTCTTTAGAAATGTTTTCAGAATCTTACTGTTGTTTCCAGTGTCAGGAAATTGACTTCACACAGTAATACTTTTACTCTTAAACACATAACTTGATTTGGCTATCAGACACATTAGATAACAATGCGATCCATTTCTGCATGAGCTATTTTATGGATAGAAACTGTGCTTCTGTTTAATAAAATCAAGTGTGCTGTCTGCTCTGACCCACTGCCCTCTTAGGAAACTGGCACATGTTTTTTTGCCCCCCCTCCGCCTCTCATTTAAGAAATTTCTTTTGTCCATGTAGACTCTTCTATTTAACTCCATATTTAACCACACATCACTTCCACCATTGTGCAGGAATGTAAAAGACAAATAGATTATTTCTTACATTCAGTTGGAAGGTTACACACACAAATGTGACCTTGTCTTAGTTTTGTGAGTATGCTCACTTTTCAAGTACTTATGTTTAAGCATAAGCTACCTAAGCATGTACTACATGTGAAGATGCCTAATGGACAACAGTGACATCTATTGTGAATTACGATCTTGTTGTCTGTGGATGAATGTGGAACAGAAGACTGAAAGGCAATGTCCTGTGAGAATGCCAAGGTTGCTGAGACCAAATAAAAGCTATCTGTGTAATGGATGCTTGGCAGGTTTTGTTGTTACATGGGGGCTCCACTCAAACGCCTTTTTTTTGGGTCTTAATCTAAAACTCTTCTGTTCATGATACAGAGAGGTTGCAGTATATAGGTATGTGTGAGGGGTTTTTTGTTTGATTGGTTTGGTTTTTTTTTTAAATTTTGGTCTTTTCATTGGCTAGTATTTGCCATGATATACAAAGCATGAAAGGATTCTACCTAAAGGAATAAAGTGACAAGAACAATATTCACCATACCCACACTGAGAAGGAAAAGCTTTTTCTCTTTTCAGGTTACAGTATATTTTAAGCAGCAGTCTAAGTAAAATCCAGCTTTTTAAAAACACAAGTATTCTGCAATAAATGGGACAATTCTCAGAAATAATATGTGATTGATATTTGTTCTTGATATAGTTAAATATTATGACTAATCTCTTAGATTCTCACAGTCATGGATTGTAACAAGATTTGTTTTAACATTTTGTTATTGGAGAGACTAAGCTCGATAAAGCTGTGTGGTCAGCCTCAAGCAGCCGCTCTGCTCTTCCTCTCTTCTCCCCCTCTCTTCTCCCCACGGGTTGCAGTTCTTCAGCGTAAACCTGCTCCTGCATGAGTTCTCCTCTGGCTGCAGTTCCTTCGGGAAACACCCACCTGCCCCAGCGGAGAGGTTGTCCGCTGAGTGCAGTGTCGGGATTTGCTCTGTTGTGATCCTCCCCCACAGGCTGCCTGTCCTTGAGCATGCCCTCCCCTTCCTCTTTTCCTCACCCTGTTCTCACGCTTTTTTCCCCTCCCTCATCATCATTATTTCCAACTTTTGCCCTTAAATACATTTCCCACGAAGTGCGCTGGGTGGGCTGGATCCGGCTGGAACCGGCTGTATCTGGCTCGGGGCAGCCCCGGCCTCCCCTCACAGAGCGCCCGCAGTTCCCACTGCCGGCGCATTGGCACTGGCACCGCTTACAAAGATCGTGGTTTAATAAACTTCATGGGCTGCAAATGCAACCTTGACCATTTCAGATGAGAAAGAAGTTTCTTCTGGAATTAGTCAAACAGTTGGTCAAAGTAATATCTTCCTCTGAGAGATACGCTTGTGTCCAAGGAAGAATTAACGCAGAGAAACCAAATTGCCCGAGAGGTAAAGGAGACGGGATGGGGCAGTCGCAGCACCATTTCCTAGCTCCGTCATAAATAAAATTTGACTTCGAGGAAGAAAGGCATTCTTCCTCTCTGAAGGATTTATGTGTCTTTTACTCACTTTAGAAACTTGTTTAGGGGGAAACAAACCACAAAAACCTGAAACAGAAAAGTTTATTTTTGACAACCTGGTTAGCATTTCTGTGGCCCAATAATATCTACCCTAATGATAGTGCAAATCTGGAAAAGCTGGCTACCAGCTGACTCTCAGGAGGCACAGAGAGAGTGAAGCTGCAACAGAGACCAGTGGTCAGCCAGCTCTTGACTGACAGATAAAAACAGGTACACTGTCTTTTTTTTTTTAGTCGCGGTCATGGTTATTCCAAGTATTTCAAACAGACATCTTTTATTGAAATGAAGATAAAATTTTGATCATGTTGCCTGTAAATTTTAAATTTTTACATGGCAGTTTTTGCTTATAATATTCAGAAAGATCCTTCAAAACACAGATTGTGTGGGAAATGTGTTATGGTTGGTCTTTCTCTAAATATCACCAACACCACTACACTTACACTGAGGCAATTTTCAGACTGTTGATTGTTTTTTTTTATTGGCAAAACTTTACTACATTTCTGGGCTTCAAGTCTTCAATATTTTTATAGAGTATTTTTGAAAATGAAAAGTTTAAGAATGTGAGTGACCTGAAATGTTCAGGCTTAATGCATCTCTTCAAAAATTCTTGGACTTTATCTTCTATTACCAGAGTGCCTTAGGCTTCTGCTTTGTTTGCTGGGTCACATCCTCATGGCATTTTATGAAGATAAAAATACTTCTTGGTGCCATGACCTTCATGTTTTCTTTATTCCCAGGATCTGTTTTAATAGACTGTCACATACACCTTTGTGCAGTGAAATTTGTTTTAATGTTGGACAGTGGCTACTTTGTCCTTTAACACAAATTGTTATTTTTCCACCAGACTATTAAAACCTTTCTTTTGGTGAACCTTTTTGTATGAGCACATTCTTCCTTCTGTACTTTTGGATGGGAAAGCTATCGAACCTTAGCTTTTTTTTTTCTTTACATCTTAAATAGTCTTGTGTGATGTACCGTTGCCTACTCAGTTGATTATGGCTGGATTATTCTACCTTTTATATTAACAAATTCAGTGTAGTTGAGATTTTAAAATTACATTGATGAAACTCTGAATTCTTTAATGGATGAATATTTTAAGACATAAAGACAACATTTTTCTTATTTGAATGCCTAAGGACTATATTGACTTCCTTTTTTTATCTAAGTTATTAAAGTTGTTAAATATGCTTAATACCTTCTGAGTTTTTAGATTGTTTGATTAATTATTTTAACAGGGAATATAATGAAGAGAAATAGATGGCAGTGCTTAGGTTTTAGTTGGTTTTGCTAGTGTTAGAGCCTTTAATCCTTATGAAAACATGAGGGGTTTTGTTTGTTTCTTTTCTCTACTGTGACAATGTGGCTGAAAATCAGCAACACCAGTGCTTCAGGTTATTGTCAGCTCGTTTATTTGTCTGTGGAAACTCTTGCTGTCAAGTTTAATTCTTATATAGGTGAATTGCTTTCCTGCAAAGGTCTTAAGAAATTTAGTTTATGTTTCTAAACTCATGTTCCGTTTTCTTAAAGTGCTTAACTGTATGATAAACTTCAAACACATGATTAGTCTATTGCATTTATTGATTTCTGTGCTTAAACAGAAGCCAAGTGTAGTCACGTCATTGAATCTGAACCTTTGATAGAAATGTTCCTAAAGCATAGGAGTAGCATTATTTGTTAGAAAATTGCGTTCCATATGGAATTATAGTGATAGGCAGTATTTCTGACAAATAATAGATACTCCCTTGCCATTTAGTAGAATACCTGTACTTCAGCACTTGGCATGGATGAAGTTTTTTCTTACTTTTTCTCAGAACCACAAACCTTTTTGCTATAGTGTAAAGGTTTTCATCAAAATCGAGTGATTTTGATTGCTCTACTTTGGCAGATCCATTGACCTGCAAAGACTACCTCTGTGTTAGTTATCAGGTAAGGAGCTGCTGTTTAGTATATGTCAAGTGAAATAAAGTTTTTAGGATTAATGCTACTTCTTAAAATTCAGAGTACATCAGCAGAAGTAAACTAGAAATTGTAAAATGAAGGACTAATTCAAAGCCCAGCACTGAGCAATTACAGGAAAAAAAACCCTGTTCAGACATCCAAAATTTGATCAATAAACTTCTTGTGAGATGGGGAATATTAATCTCAAGTCAGTGAAGGGACTTAGCCAATTTATTACAATCAATAAGAATTTGTTCATGCACCTTAATGCGAGCTGGAGCATGTCCTACTTCTCATATCCTGAGCGACAGTGAACCTTTTTAGCTTAGTGCCTGCTGACGCTACAGTCATGGGTTTTGGCAGGAAGAATTTTAATGTTCTGTTAAAATACTTCATGGAAAATTAGAATAATCTGAAGTGGATAGTGAAAAGCTAACACTTTTGAGAACACTGATTTGCTGTGAAATGTTACAGTTTTATGTCTTGGCAGCTGGAAACACACAAGAAATTGCAGTGGATACTTTGCTATGAGGAAAGATAAGTAGAGTAAAGGTGCATAGACCAAATCTAGTTCAAGAACTCTTTGTGTCGTTTGGAAAGGAAAAAAGATTCAGTGAGTTAAAAGTGGAATAGGCATGTTCCTACCGAAAAGAAATTCTTGGTTATTGAAGTAGCTGTCATTAGTTGTTAAAGTTGTTTTAAAATCTATTTCTCATTTTTTAACTACAGACCTTTTAAATAATGAACAAACAGATTTAGAAATGTTCACATGTATCTTGAGCCCCAAATTAGCAGACACTAGTTCCACAAAGCATAAGGTTTCTAGTATTTGAAAAGCATCAGTTATACTGTTTATTTTCATTTAAGAAGCATTAACAATTGGCCATTAAATTATATGTTGTGAACAACATGACTACTTAATTGGCGGTCTTTATCTTTGATTTTGGGCATACTGTTGGTTGAGAAAGCATGTGAGAGAAAGCGGAAGGGGTCAACCACAATTGTTTTAAAGAAATTTAAACCCCTGTTTATTTAGAAATAGTCTAACTTTTTATGGCTGATGTCAAAAGAAGTGAACTGTTTTAATTTGCCATTTTATATTTATTTTTGTTTAACCCCTTAGCTTTCAAATTTAAATGAGAACTTTTCTTCTATTTTATCTAAACAAGATCCAATTAAGGGATTTATTTGTATGCCTGTGTGTGTATTATTAAAGCAGTAATTGCCAGTGACTCTTTTATTTCAATATATTGTATATTTTTTCTCTATCTTCTAAGCACTAATCTTACAGCAGAGCTTTATCTGTCCAACTTTGTAAATTAACCAGCTGTCATAAAATGGAAGATCTAATGGAATAGCCAATTGTTTGCTATAGTAAAAAAACCCCCAAAACAACCTTTTGATTTTTTTTTTACTCTTGAGTTCAGTATTACAATGCAGCAGTAGATGTAGTTATGCACTGTTCAGAACAATTTTTCCATTCATTTTAGATGTTCAATTTCCATAGTTATCCCTTTGCATTTCTGAGCAGATAATGAGGCATTATGTATTCCCGTTCAATATACTGTTGCTTATCCTGTGTGTTTCAATGCAATGGAAATGATTAAAGCATTTTAGCTGGTGTGACCCTTGATAATGTATTCCTGGACTTGTGGCCATTTTCATTGCCCATACCTGTAGGTTCATTTCAGTTTGCTGTTGCTTTTTCTTTTTTGAATAGAGTTCTGGAACTGAAAATAATTTAAGTGCCCAGACACCACTTAGTTATGAAGTGAAAATATATTACTTTATCTTTTTAATGTGAAAGAAACTCTTAATTCCACTGGTATTAGGTCTTGAACTATCATTTTCAACAATGATCTGAATTCCTTCCTGTGGACTAGTGTATTCATAGAGGATGAGAGTTTTGTAAGACACGTTTGAGGAAGGCTAATATCCTGAGGAAAATGCTACTGACTATACATATTTCTCATGCATATCTATATTTTATGAGTGTTCAGTACAGTAAAAATTACACATTTTTGATGCTTTGGATTAACTGGGTAGATTGAAAAAGTTCGTAAAATTATCAATAAAACTCCTGAGTTCAGATGGCCATTATAAAATTCTGGAAATTATGGTTGATAAAATAACTAATTTTGTGAAAAAAGCTTAATTAATTTGGTACTTTCATGAAGTTATTTTTTCAGTTTTTGAGAAGACTTAACCAAGGCAACTGATGTTCAGTTAGAAAACCCCAGAGGAAGATCTAATGTAGAAAACTGGCAAAGGGGTATGGAGGTTTTCAAAGACAATAGATTATAATATTTGATTTGTAGTAGAAGATGATAAAAAGTGGAAAATATGGAGCTATTTTTTGTGAAGTATAAAATGTCTGAAAAATGCAAAATAATACTCAAACCACTTTATTTTATATTTTTAATACAATGCATTTTAAAGGAATCTTAATCAGCTATATAGTTGTTTTATATATTTTTTTTTTCAGTGTCACCTATTTTTTGCTTGTTAATGTCCAATGAGCAGTTGGACTAAATAGCTATCAGGAGACTACAAAGTCATTTTTGCTGCTGAATAAAGGTTTTGATCAGTTATCATTGTTGCAATGTTTTGATGGGTGAAAACTTGACAAGTTCAGTGGTAAAAAGTTGAACAAAAAACAGACAAGCAAAACCCAGCATACCAAACAACAAGAATTGCAATTAACTTTCACACACATTGGTAAATCTCCGCAATAATCTCCTATTTTTGTAGGAACAACCCAGGCTTTTTTATGTTGCTCTTTTAATGTTGCTGTAGCATTTCGTAGAGATTCAGACATTGAAACACGTTAGGGCAGTGACCAAAAGGGTAAAAAAGAGATACCTGAATGACATGCCAACACCATCCAGAATTTCAGAGGAGAAATATGAACCCAGCTACCATTAAAATCTTAATGATTTCTGGATTGTGGAGATAAATGCAATAGCAATTGGGCAGTGCATTAATACTACAGTAAGGAAAACGCCTAAGTTCTTGTGGCAAGATTAAGGGATTTCTGCCAGTAGACTGCTAATGCCTGAAACTTAAATAAATAATCTTAAGTATCAGACAAATTATTAGCTTAATTAAAATATTTAGAAAGTTTATTCTCTGGACAAACTTCAACTTAAGGTATCTCATTCTATTTGAAGCCATTTTGCTGCGCGTGAAGAACTTTGAAGTATATGAAGAAATGGAACACTTGCTGCGTTTCAGGATGTCTCAGGAAACCTGAGAAACTCTTAACAGTTTTCTGAAACTCATTTTTCCCTACAAAAATGTGTTAAGGAGAACCCAGGGTTGGTGGGGTTTTTTGTTTGGTTGAGTTAGGTTTTTTGTTTTTTGGGGTTTTTTGGAAGGCAGGGGTTTGGGGTGGGTTTGTTAAATTTATTCTTTATGTGAAATTATTATAATTTTAAAAGGACTGCAGTAACTAATACTTCGTGTTGAATGGGAGACCTTAGATATTCAGTGCTATTTTATCTCAATTTCTGTTGGAATGACTGGATAGGTAACAAAGCATATTATTAAATGGAAATTCTTCTGATTTGTCCATGCATTAAGAAAATGTCAAATACAGATATTACAAAGTAATTGGATTTACTGAAAAAAAAGTTGTTCAGGTATAGTGGATAACAGGTATAAGATGGAGAGAAACAAGCCATCAGCAGCTTGCTAACTTGCATTGTTGATCAAAAGTGCATGCTGTGACAGGAATGAATTCTGTTTTTGCAGTTTGGAATATAAAATATGTAGTACTTCACTTCTCAGCATCTTTTAAAGGGTTTGCATGTAAATTAGGTAGATAATTGCCTTTTATGACACTTCTGTACTGTGCTCAACAAAAGTTTTATTGAAAGTAGTAACATTCCATTTAAGGGTCCAAACTGATGGGTAAAGAAGGGATCATGGGTTTTTTTTACACTGGTATTTCCTATTTTTAATTTGTAATACTCTGAAGCTGCATGTCTTTATAATTGCAATTGTTCAACCCATGTAAACATTCATATACATTCACATATATTTTGATCCATAGATGCCTAATAATATAGTCTACATTAAATTGTTTTCTTTTGTTAATTTGTTTTCAAGGAGTCTATCATGAGTCCTGCTTTCCAAGTCAGCCTACCTCGTCAGAGTCTATTAGTAGAGAGGTGGGAGTAGCTGGAGAGGTTTAGCTTGAGCCAGTTCCTCATCTGGTACTGTATTGCTGTTTCTTTTCAAGACATGTTTGGTGGGACGGTTTATTTTTATGGCCTTTTATCAACTCAGTTCTGTGTAGTTCTTTTATCAATGATCTGAACAATGAGATCAAGGGCACACTCCGTAAGTTTTGCAGAGGACACCAAGTTGGCTGCCAGTGTTGATTTGCTGGAGGGTAGTACGTCTTTGTAGAGAAATCTGGACATGCTGGATCAGTCGTCCATGACCAATTGTATGAGGTTCAACAAGCCAAGTACTGGGTCTTGCACTTGGGTCACGACAGCCCCAAGCAGCACTACAGGCTGTGGGTAGAGAGGCTGGAAATCTGCCCATTGGGAATGGAGCTGGTGCATGAGCCAGCGTGAGCCCAGATGTCCAAGAAGGCCAATGGCATTCTGGCTTGTATCAGCAATAGTGTGGCCAGCAGGACCAGGGCAGTGATTGTCCCCCTGTACTCGGCACTTGTGGGGGCTGCACCTTGAGTCCTTTGTCCAGTTCTGGGCCACTCACTACAAGAAGGGCATTGAGAGGCTGGAGTGTGTCCAGAGAAGGGCAACAGAGCTGGTCTGGGGCACAGATACTATGAGGAGTGGCTGAAGGCGTTGGGATTGTTTAGACTGGAGTAAAAAAAAGAGGTTCAGGGGAGACCTTATCACTCTCTATAACTACCTGAAAGGAGGTTGTAGCAGACTTAGAGGTAGGTCTCTTCTCCCAAGTAACAAGAAGTAGGACAAGAGAAAACAACCTCAGGTTGTACCTGGGAAGGTTTAAATTGAATAGTAGGAAAAATTTCTTTACAGAAAGAGTTGTCAACCACTGGAACAGGCTGCTAAGGGAAATGGAGGTATTTAAAAGGCATATAGATGTGGCACTTAGGGACACGGTATACAGAATCACAGATTCTGAGAATCAAGTAGGTTGGAAAAGACCTTTGAAATCATCGAGTCCAACCATGGTGACTCCACCACCTTCCTGGGCAGCTCATTCCAGTGCCCAGTCACTCTTTCTCTGAAGAATCTCTTTGTATAGTAATGTCCAGCCTAAACCTCCCCTGATGCATCTTAAGACTGTGTCATCTTGTCCTTTCACTGGTTGCCTGGGAGAAGAGGCTGACCCCTACCTGTGTGCAGCCTCATTTCAGGCAGTTGTAGAGAGTGATAAGGTCGCTCCTGAGCCTCCACTTCTCCAGACTAAATGACCCCAGCTCCCTTAGCCGCTCCTCATAGGACTTGTGTTCTAGACCCCTCACCAGCCTTGTTGCCCTTCTCTGAACATGCTCCAGCATCTCAATATCCTTCCTAAATTGGAGCTCCAGAACTGGGCACAGTACTCAAGGTGTGGCCTTTAGTTTAGTGGTAGACTTGGCGGTGTTAGTTTAGTGGTTGAACTTGTTGATCTTTGAGGTCTTTTCCAACCTAAATTATTTTATGATTTTGCATTCAGTATCTCAAATAAGCTTTTGGGCTGCTGTGTAATCCCAGGAGGTGCCAGCTAGCTACTCAAGGGCAATACTTAAGTATACTGGGAGCTGATCTGCATCTTCCAGTATATTATGTCCTATCCCTAGCCCCCAGAAAGTTTTATCTGAGTTAAGGAGAGATCTGTTAAACATGTGTTAGCTTTTATCTTGCAGTTACGTACAGCATACAATAAATATATTTGACATCCTTTTTCTGTACTATACTGTTGGTATTTATAAGCCAAAGCAATCTTTGTTTCAGATCCATGGTAAGTAAATTTGAAAATAGAGATACATTTGGATGACTGGGTTGTATTTTTAGCTAGCTTGGTTTGGAGTGCCAAAGGAGGGTTTCTGCTCTGATTCATATTGAAAACAACAGGAGGGTGATCTTAGCCTTCATGATAGAAATCTTGACTCTACCTGCCCCTGAAAATAAAAACAGGCAGATACTTACAGGCTGTGGAAGACAGAACCTTGCAACTAAGAAATGGCGTGGCAGCTGCTAGTGTGAAGTGTCTAATTTAAGAGTTTTGGCTTTGCCTTTATCTTTGGAGATGTCAAAATGAGAGGGATGTAGGGAAAGCCTCTCCAATCTTGTTTTCTTGTCCTTGGACATAAAATAAGCGAATTAAAGTTTCGCTGTGAAGAAGAAACAATTTCTGCACTGGTGAAATTCTGAATTGTTGACTCCCTTAGACTTGCTGTAGGTGGAGATGTGCCATGTGCCTCTGGCTATAGAAAGCAGAAGGAGCAATGTTACACAAGAAATTGGTAATAATATGCAGGGTTTTTTAATTGGTCACAATATACTTAATGGTTTGTCTAAATCAAGTAAATGGTATCTTCAGTGTAATGGCACCAAGTCCTAAGCTTTCCCAGTGTACAAAAGTTTACAGAATTCAATGTTTATATGCTTCCCTTACATCATATCATTGAATGTTTTGAACATGCTGCATACTAAGGTTCTAAAGATACTACTAACATCAAAAGTGGGGCAAATACTCATTGGCTCACATATGATTTTCAGGGTTTAGAGCTATCATATTGGAATCTCATGAGTAATGTAAGGGAGGAAGATGTTTTTAAAGCAGTAGGAAAGCTGATACACCTCTTTAGTTTCAGCTTTGACGTATGTTCACAGGGTTGGACATATATTAATTCATTTTTATTTCAGTACTTTGAGTGTCAAATTGCATGTGTGTCTTCTGGAGTGGAACAAAAATATTTTATTCAAAGTTTGGGGCTGGTTTTTTTTTTCAGAATATTTCCAAATTATGGTATAGTCCTACAAAAAATTACTGAAAGGGAATAAAGTTCTGGTTTTCAGAGGAGAATATATTTTTCAGTAAAAACTTTTTAATTTGAACTCTGTCCTTCATTATTGGTTTTCTTGATTAGCAAGAGACTGGTAACTTTAAATATTTCAATTGAAGTACATGGTTGAAAATAAAGGGTGTGAGGATTTATTGGAGAACTTACATGAAAAAAGTATTAATTATTTATTTAGCAGGCTTTTTAGCTAGACCAATACTACTGAAAACTAAAATACAAATTTGCTCTCAATATGGTAGTGAAATATAAGTTTTGGTTCAAGGCTATCTTTTTTTTTTTTTTTAGGATCATGTTTAATTGTGCTTGTCCAGCCAAAGAAAGATGTTTAGTACTTCATTCCATTATTTAGTCAGTTGCCTGTGGCCTTACATTTATTTTTAAGCTTTACATTCCTGAGAGATTTGTTTCTTCAAAATTCTAAATAAAGTACTTTTTCATTCCCTTTTGCAGATTTCTTACTGACACTTTTTTTATTCTGCAGAAAGTTTAAGCATGTTTAAGGTTTTTTTCTAAAGCTAGCTTTAGGAACATCTACTTGTACAGTTCAGGAATTGCTATATTTATAGTACTTTCTACAGACTGACAGGCAAAATAAAGACCATCTAAAAGTGGTAACATAGTATTATCATGGCGACTCCCTTGGCACTGTGAATGGGAGACTGTTAACTCTCACTATTGGAATTATGTGGAAACTTCCACAAAACATTGGCAGTTCCCTAAACTGTGGATGTCTCAGCTATAGGTGAAAGAAATGCCATGCATCCTTCCCTTCCCAGCCAAATATTGCTCATCTTCTGTGCACTGGAATTTCGTTAATCTGATTTCCGAAACTTTTAAAAGATTTGGCTATTTTAGTATTGGTGTGTGACCGGAAACTGTCCGGGAGCAGGTACGTGGAATGGGGTGAGTTGAGAGCCGCGGGTGACCAAAGTGCAGGCTGCTCGCTCAGAGCCCAGGGAAGGCGCTGCAGCACAAGCCGGCGGAGCAGCACGGAGCGCTGGTAGCAGCCGTCTGCGGTCCTGCGGGAGCTGCCAGCCAGGCTCGGGGCACACGCAAGGGGCCGCCTTACGAGCAGCCGCAGAGGCCGCCGGACTCCAAACAGGCTCCGTGCGATGGAGGTCCGGAGCCCGAGCCCACGCACCAGGAGATCGGACTGGGCAAGGCGTACGTGTGCCAAAGTTCAGGCAAGGCCTGAGTGTACTTGTGGTGCTGATTGAATAAGTGGAAAATAAGTTATTTAATAGACAAAAACCAACTGCTCTGATCACTTTTGCCCAGCTGCAATCACATTTTAATACAGTGATTGCAAAGAAAATTTTAGGTAGTAAGGAGGCAGCCGTGTTTATCTCAGAATATAAGTTAAAACCTTTTGGTTTCACATTTTGTTTTTGTTTTAAACTGTTTCTCCCTTTTACCAAATATGGTGAAAAAGGTATAGAGAAACAGTATAAGAGATATTGTGTTGAGGTGATCATGTTTGGCAGCAGTAGCCTTCTGAACCAGTTCTAGCTCTCTTTTTGAGTTGAGTAGCTGTCAAAACTGTTTCAGCCAAGTGTCCCTAAACAAAAAGGGTGCTGTTCACCTGTTGCACTTACAGGTAAATTATGAATTCTTGTGCAAAATCTTTTATCTACTACGTGTGTATTTCTAGGTATATACCTATATTTCCACTTCCAGTATTTTAATAGCATTTCATATGTAATCTGTTTTCTTTAGTGTATGTGTTCAATATTTTTCAAAACACTTGTACAATCATAGAATCATAGAACTGTTGAGATTGGAAACTACTGTTAATTACTAGACATCACTACAGAATAATTTTAAAAAGAAAACAGACTGTGATTATCATGTTCAAATAAGGTAGGAGAATAATGTAATTAGAAAAACTGAATCCATATTTTCCAGTAGACTGGATGCTTCTTGTCTGTAATACAAAGATAATTAGGCACTAATGTGGAAGCTAGTTGAGAGAATGCTTACAAACACTATTTGAACTTGAGCTTTTTTGAAAGAGATATGTCTGAAATTCAAAATAAACATATAAATAAGAAAAAGTATCTACATAAGGATATTCACTGCATACTTCTCAGAAACCATACACCTCAGACTCAGTCTTCATTAGACACAGGAGTTCATAGGAATACTATATCCTTTCATTTGCAATTAATGTTGGACCTGTTTTAATTTTGTTAATTGTGAAGGAGCGAAGAAATGTGAGTGGTGTTGCAGTGTGCAGCCCTGTACTTAGTATCACAGAGTTGTGATTTACCTGCTGTTAGTTCTACGTGCTGTCTCTTTTTGCTGTACTCCTTTTTGCTTGTCTTTGTAACACCAAAATCAACAAGAGCATCTTAACAATGATAGATGAAAAAAGGAGAAACCTACCAAGTAAGTTCTTATGCCAGATACGTGGTTCTGAAAAATACACGTCATGATCTGCAACTGTGCTTATGGGAAAACCCTTCCTGTATTTCTGTTCAGCTTGACATTTCACATAAAGGAAGAACAATTTGATTCCAGACGTTTGCAGCTCATCTGAAGAAAGACGTTTTTCAGAAAAGGCTCTTTAATTTAACACTGTTACCTTGTGAAATTATTTGTCTGTGACTTTTTAAGGAAATGATCAGTTGGTGAGTCATTATCAAAGAAAAATTTAAAGGTTCTTAGCATTTCATCTCTTTTTTCTTTTCAACACTCAATTGAGTAATTTTACATTTGTATACATTTAGTGGTGTCTGGAGATAAAGCCAAGTAATGTTTCTTCATAGCTTTTTCCTACCATGGCCATGGGAACTAGAGGTGTCAGAGATCAGTCTCCTGTATTTCAGACTTTGAATCTTCTACAGTTATTTGCAATGAGAACAGGTGCAACTGCAGTGAACTCTGTTCCTGCCCTGCAAAACTTTGGAAAACAAATAGGCAATGAAGCCCACTGGTAGTAGCAGGTGTTGTTGAGCCATGCCCAGGTGCAATCTTTTTGTCCGATTTCAGTGTAGCTATTCCATCTTGGGTGTGTCCTCTCTACACACTGGCCTTACATCTTCGCATGTCATCATTTAACCCCTTTAGGAAGCTAATAACCTCCTGATGTTGGAGGGGGAGAGAATTGAAAAGGGGAACTGCAAAAACTCATGGGTTGAGTTTTAAAGACATAAAGACAGTTTAATGAGTAAAGCAAAAGCTGTGTGCACAAGCAAAACAAAATGAAGAATTAAGTCACTGCTTCTCCATGGGCAGGCAGGTGTTCAGCCATCCCCAGTGCAGCAGGGCTCCATCACACACAGCAGTTATTGGGGAAGACAAACGCCATAACTCTGAATGTCCTTCTGCCTTGTTCCTGCAGCTTTTTACTGCTGACCATGAATCATGGTATAGAACATCCCTTGGGTCAGCTGGGGTCATTTGTCCTGGCTGAGTCCCATCCTAAGTCCTTGTGTACCCTCAGCCTCCTTGCTGGAAGCATGCTGTGAGCAACAGAGGCATCCTTGAGGCGCTGCTGAGCATTAACTGTAACATCCCTGTGTTATCAACATGCTTCTGGCCACAAATCCAAAACACAGCACCAAGTGGGCTGCTTTGAAGAGAATTAACCGTATCCCAGTCAAAACCAGTAGTTAGCACTTAACTTCTTTCCGTCTTTTCTTCAGTATGCCTTGTTTTTCACTTCACACTAAAAGAAGGGACAGTATTTTAAGCGTGCAAAGCTTGCTGAGAGAGGCAGTCATTAGAGGCACTGTGATGTGAAAAACACGTCATTAGAGCAGAGGAACAGCAGATACATTTAAGGAACATCTTCTTTTTCAGGTCTAACATAGGCAAATTTTGAGCTAAACACATTCTGAATTTTTCTTAAATGCATTAATCTTTCAATCAGGTTGGAAGAAGATGCATGATACCTATGTAGAAGAGAAGAAATAGGATTGTGCATTCCTGATCTTACAGTGGAGATCATTCTACAACTTTTTAATTGCTGTATGTGGTTATTAGTAGCCATAACTTTAGTGGATGATACTTGTGATCACTTTAAGTACATATAAGTAATAAATTTAAAATCTTTTGACTATTATGGTCAAAGTTCACTTAAGCGAATGTAACGTTTTACTGTATGGCATTAAACCACTGAATCCTGTACAGTTAGTTGTCTGAAATACATCTGAAATAATTTTTTTAAACTCAGTTCAGTGTAATAGTCATGAATGAAAAAATCTGGATACTGAACATCAATTCATACTCAAAACTAATGGAAAATTTTAGTATATTTTTCCTAGGAAGCATACAATGAATTATTAGAGAAGAGTGCAACATGATTTCCCCATCAGATGCTAACATATGGCAGGGAAAACTGGCACCCCCATTTATTCTCAGTATCTATCACGCTGCTTAGTGAAGTGCAGTGATAATGAGTGCTGTAGCTTGCATTCTTTTTGGGGCTTGTCTATTGAAGATACTGTTCTAATACCACCATCTGGGAGAAAAAATGCTTTGATAGCTCAGCTCTTTCAAGGCAAACCAAAATCCTGTGTATGAAAGCTTGCAACTGCAGTTCAGTTAAAGGTGGTTTTGCTTAATTAATGGATAAAGAAAGTATTGTTTTTCCTGCTCTGTTCTTGATGACATTTTATCATTTTAAGGTGTGCTTGCATTTTACTTTTTTTAAGAAAGCACGCCTTTAAAAAAAACACAAACAATTTTTTTCTTTAAAAACCAATAGATAGTATTCCTATAGTTTTCTGCTTTCTCAGAGTGACATTCTGAGAAGAAAAGCTTGACAAGATCTCTCAAAAACATGCCCATAATTATATGCTGCCATGATACATGCTGGTAGAAAAAATCAAAGCTTTTTAAAAACAATAAATAATGTGGGAAGGTACACATTCAGTATGGAAACACTAGAAACAGAATTGACTATAAATGAAGAGTAAACCACTGAAAACTTGCATTTATTTCTGTGGTATCTGAGGATGCATCAATTTACCTCACAGGCACTTGGCATATATTTAAATAGTAGGAAATACTCAGGTGCTTTTGAAAGAATCTGGTGAGAGAGTGAAGTTGGTCCAGAGAAGGGTATTTTGTCATCCATACTCACAGTGATTAACATTGGCTTTGTGATATGTTGTTGGTGCAGCTTTTGGACACAAATTTTTGTTGGAAGGAGGGACCAGGGCAGTGCTTGTAGCATCTCTAACCTGCTCAGAATCAGCAGGATGTACAGAGGGGTTGCTGGTCTCCACCATCATCTGGAAACCTTTGAAACCACCAGAGTGAGGACTGAAGGTCGTGCAGGTTTTGCAGTTGTACCAGCTGAGCTACCAAAATCACGTTCTTGCAGGGCAAGAGAGCGAGAGCAGTAGCTGAGACATCCATTGGGTTGCACTAGAGTGTTGCACTAGAGAGACCAGCTAAAAAATACTATTTGTTAGTCAATGTGTACTAATTTGGCTTCAGAAGTATGTGCTTTCTAAATAAGCTTTTGGGCTTACGAAATACCAGACTGAATACCTGCAGTTCATTTCCTGGGGTGTGGTGGGAAGTGGCGGACAGCTTAGACAAATGCAAATTACAGTAGCAATGTTGAAAAAATTTCTCTTTTGATGGAAAATGTTTGCATCTGTTTTAAAGTTTATCATGTAATGCTTGGGTTTCTTCTGTTTTTTTCCCCCCTAAAGTCATTATTTTATGCCCTGGAAAGAAGATTAGCAAATATTGCCCCATTGTAGCTCACATATTCTTTGTCTGCCTGTTTTTGTTTGAGATGAAGTTGAAATCTCTACAAAATATAAAAAGTGTGGTCTCCATTACGAAAAGGGGTGATGCAATCAAATCTGGCTTCCTAACCTTTATGAAGAATTTAACTAATTTTTCTATGGTTCAGAAAAAAAAGGTTTTTTTTAGGAAACTTTTTCCAGGGTGTAAATTCTATCAAAAATTTATAACTAAGACAAAAAAGTTTTTCCATTTCTTAAATGATATTTTCACAGAAGAATTTCCAGGTTTTTCTTTTCATCTACATATACTTTCTACACATACATACAACATTAGGATTAAGAGTCTCCTTAAAATATTCTGATTCTTGTCGCAGTCTGTGATTTATTGAGTACTTGGTCTGTGTGCTGTGGGCATTAGGTCATCTTAACACCTTAATAATCCTATAAAATGGAAAAAAAGTATTGTAAAAGATCTCAAAATAATTATTACCTGACACTGACTTTGCAAAATTGTTAGCTCATGGTTAATTATTTGATTTAATATTCCTGGTTTTATACATCTTATTTTAGTTTTCATTGGTGTGTTGTTACTTTTTTTCAGATTGATCTTTTTTTATCTCAAAAGTGCTTATGCTTCAGTGAGTGCTATCCTTCATTTTTGGCTGTCTGAAGCCAAGATATAAAGACAAAGTCAGTATTAGACTGTTGCTGTTGGCCCAGATGGTTTGCCAGTAGGAAAGCCTTGCTGGCTTATTTGTCTTTAGGGAGAAGAAATTAGTGATAGAGGTGCTTTGTTACTCGTTTGACTGTTTTTTGTCACAGAAACCTGTTAACTTTCTGAAAAATGTGCATAGCCTTCCTTTGCTGAACATCGTAATAAGTAGCAGCAGAGGTTTTTCTGTCTGCCTTTCCATCACTGTAATAGCTCACAGAACTCTGCACAAGTATTACTTGTATTTTTTTGCTGACTTTTTTGTTGCTTTCTGTGGATGGAATGTAGCAGATAACCCCAGTTTAAGCCAAACATTCCTCCTGTATTTCTAACCATTTATCATAACTCTTCAAAAAGGTGATGATAAGTCTTAGATTCAGTGTAATGTCTGTGGGGATATTCTTCTGTGTTTTTTTGATATCTTTTTCTTTAATGAATGGCAAATGTCTGTATTTGTTTTCATTGATTACATATATATACAAGTATGGATAATCAGAAATATAAGGAAGGAGTGTTTGGGTATGTAGGTCTACAATTAAATAATCTACTTCTCTAATGAAACAGAAGGCTATTACTGTCACACTAAGACACTATCTCATTCATATACTTCCATAAAATAAGAAACATCTGTGTTGTGTTTCCTCGAGTAGAAGAAGGAAATATTGCAACTGTTACGTACATCTGGTGCTGCTTTCCAGCATTATATATCACATCATTTGTGGCAAAATATCCAAAGTTTTTCATTGTCTTTTCTCTCTCCGATTCCTATGCTCTCTGTACAATGCTATTTTTGCTATCGCCAAGTCAGACTTTCTGCTCTGAACTGATAATGGACATCATCAGCAAAGTCGTGAAAAAGCTGTAAGAGAAGTAAAGATGGAAGTAAAGCTGTTACAGTTGAAAATATTTTTCATCTGAACTAAACAGTCATGGAAACAATTTAGAATTCAATGCACTGACCACAAAGATATCTCTATCCATGGCAGGTAAATCTGTAATAATAAACCTCTTAAAGCCTCTTCATAACTTTAAATTCCACTCAACCCTCCCTGCCCCCCACCCCCCTTTACAGTCCATGACTTCCCATTTTTTTATAGTAACAATTTTTTGGTCCCAAAAAAACCCATAAACCTGCTCATGGGATTTTCCCAAAATTCCAAGTTTTGTGAATTGGACAGTTAAAGTGTATTTCTGGAGCTAGTCTAACTTGAATGATTCAAGTAGCAGGAACTGGTCTGACTCAAATGACTCAAGTAACTGTTGAACATGGACAATTCTGGTAGCATTTAGATTTTTAGAGGAGAACATGCTCTTCATGAATGTAAAGGTGGTGAAAGTCCAAATACTAGGATTTTCTTGGAACTGAGACTTGTGGTTTAAAGACTAATTTTTATCCCCATATGTGCATTTCACCAAATATTAACTTGTTGAAGTCTTACAGATTGAGCCAAAATATAAAGTTGCAAATAATGCGATTTAATTTTTACCTTTTATCACAACATCATATCATCTTTGAAAAAGCCCATACATTAGTCATAATAGCCTCACAGTACTAATTTTACATGGAGAAGTAAAAGTAGCAGTCATGAACATCCCTTCAAGGTATTGTTTTCTTCGTGGGGTTGTTCAAAAAGCCCATCAGCATTTCACTTGCTCTAATGGACTGACTACAGTAATTTTCAGTACGAGTGTGACATTCAACAGCCTCCTGAAAGGTTGTGTATTTCTAGGTGGAGACACAGTGAAAGCAAATTTAAAGTTAACTGCAGTTAGAGAATGTGAGTCAGTGATGGAAGGCTGAGATGGATGACACTGAAGTTGTTCAATTATAAAAATAAACATTCCTTGGTAAAGCTAAGATGCCTTGTTTGGCCACAGGGGGTTACTCTTTGCCATGAATCTCTCTGAGGTCAGATTTATAGAAGTCTTTTGTGAAGAACAGGACTGGCAATTAAACTCTAACCTTTCAAATGTGAAGTCACAAATGGAAATTGTAAAGTCCTTTTGTCAGAACAAGCAGGGGGAAAAATCAGCTGCATAATGCAGAGTAGGGTAAATGCGTTCACAATTTATGAAAGGTATAGCTGAAGTGATGCTCAGTGGTGATAAAAGTTGGACTTTATAGTGTCTAGTCTAAAAGAAAAGTTAATTATCTTCTGCAAAGTGGGACTAGTTCAAGTTGGAAACAGATGCATATCAGCTTCCTGCACATGTTTAGCAAAATGTAACCTTATGCTCAAAGACACTCATAATATGTTCTCTAGATCGTAATACATTCCTAGAAGCCTTATGCAAATTGCTAGAAGCCTTATGCAAATTGCTGTAGCTTGTGTATGAGGCTTATTTAATTGTACCTACCAATTCAAATGTTTATTAGATCTTAAGTGTCTTGAGAAGGCTGTGACACTATTGTTAGGAATCAAAGTTGGTGCAAACCTCAACTTACTGCTCATACCTCTTTGCAGAATCGACACAGCTTCTCATGGCTATTAGTATTTAGAATTTGGCAGTGCTTTCTTTTTTAAAGTGTACTTAAGACTGACTGTGCAAGCAATGTCATGTCTTGTAAGGACTAAGTAACATTAAGTGGAGAAATGAAAAGCGGTATTAGCAGAGTAGTGTTTTGTATTCCCTGTTGAGGAAGTTAATAGAAAGAGTTTCAAGGAAAATTGTTCACAAATGGCTTGCAGAATTAAACTAAACTCTATTGCATCTCTCTCAAAAAAGTCCTCTTTTACAGCAAAGCAATAATACTCTCCAGTAAATGCCATGGCATATTCCGTGCTTTGTGCTTTTTACTGCTTGAGTTGTTTGCTGCTACTGTCAGCTACCATTGTTATGAATCATTTCTGTTGCTTTTTGCTAAGTTATTCTCAATTCAGTTGTCTTCTTAAGAGAAAATAGGAACCTTAACAGAAATAGAAGTACTATTCTGTGAAGCCTTGTAAGACAATATATCTTCATTTTATTTTGTCTCTGTATGTATTTTTACTTTTCTTTTTAAACCCCAGCCCTCTTTGTCAAGAAGATAGTTAAAACTCCTGTGGCCTGTGGCCTGCAAAATTTAATGACAAATTAATGATACAAAATTATTTTTTATTTTAGCAAGAAACCTGCAGCCCTTTGTTTCTGTGTTTCCTTTGTCCACTTCTCTAAAAATTTTTTTTTTTGTTTTTTGTTTTTGTTTTGAGTTTTGTCTGGTTTTGATGCTGATACTTTTTGAGAGTGCTCTTCCATTTGGAAGATCTGTGTATGGTGAATACATTGACAACTTATGACTGTTCATGCATAAAATGGTGACATAATATATCAAAGCCTAGACATTTCAAAAGCAGAGCATGAAAAATAGATGGATAGGGCAATTAGCTCTGCAATTTCTTACAGTCTGAAGACTTAAGGAGACTTGTATTTTAGTGCTCTTCGATTAATATATATAAAATAGAGGGTAGCTACCGGAGAGTTACTTCCTCAGTATAATGGGGAGAATGCTGATCAAATGCTTGGCATTAGCAAACCAAATGAATTTCAGGATCAGAAGACCCATAACACAATTCTTTAAGATCACCTCAGCAACGTAGTCCACACACCACTAAAGCAAATCTACTCTCTGGTTCACTCTTGCCCTCTTTTACAAGGTGAGAAAAGAAGAAGTATGTTGCTTTTTTTGAGAAAGTAAGATCTTTTAAAAGTAAAAATAAAGTACACTGCCTTCTTCTAGAGGAAAGTAGACTGTCTCTGCCATTTTGTTTAGTCACACTCAGGAACACTGGACCTTTTCAGAGCTAAGTGCTAAAATTTTATTTGGAAAACCACTTTATTATCCTTGTTATTAATTCCTGTCCAGATCTCTACCAATGCCAACAGTTTACCATCTGTTGACAAATACTTGTGAAACAAATATGTGCAAGGACTTATCTACACCTACAGTTTTCCATATAGGAAAAGACCAACCCACCGACTTAGCTTTATGTGAAAGCCTCCATGACTGTTATATTTCAAGATAAAATAACTTTCAGGTGTCTGAATAAGAGATCTAAATGAGCAGAGCTTTCAAAATGCACTCTTGCTTGGACATTAGTCAGTACACAAAGTGCAGAGTATCTACGTTGAATTTTAGTAGACAATTGAAAAAACAAACCTGTGAGCATTCGAAAAAGGATATCCTTTCCAACAAATACCTTTTCTATATAAAACAGCTCTATTTATCATAAGAATAAGCAGTGTTTCTGTTAAATTTAGCAATTTTTTCATTCCCTTCTGAAACATACTGAAAGCAGCATGTAAGTTGATTGAGTGCCTAGACTAATAGTCAGTGACATTCACATGACCTGCTGTTTCATATGCATGGCTCCTGTGACATGAACCACCTTAATCTGAAACAGTTACTGCTTTACTTAGGAAAGGAGAACTGTGGAAGTACTGGCCTGGGAAATCAAAGAACTAGTGAAGCTGTCAAGATCCAAACAGAACTGCTGAGTACAGAATATTTTCTTCTATTTTTTTTCCATTTTAGAAAAAATTGCTTCACATTACGCTCAAAACTGAAGCAATCCATGAGCCTGGCATCTGAAGTTAAAGACTAGTACTGTATAAAGCATAACTGCCGTCAGACTAGAAATCTAAGCTTTCCCGGAAGCATGTATAATACTAAGTTGTGCTGAGAACAGTTCAAAATTTTGGCTTTTGAAAAGTCAGTAATAATCTCATGTAGATAAGGCAGGGATAGATGACCTTGAGATAAGACAAGTAATCAGCTTGTGGGTTTATAATTTTTATTTCTAGTCTGATATTACTCTACTCTTTGACTGCAGTGTGCTCTGTTTCTCCCTAAATCTTTTTGTTGCACCCCTTTTGAAATTGCTACTGTATTTTTTTCTGATCTTTATAGTATAATTTTTGTAATGTAATCAGTGTTAGATCATTATATATTTCAGGTAAATTCTTGCATTCCTATACATTAGTGCACGGAATTTCCAGTGCATTGGAATGATTTTTGCAGTACAAATTCTCAAAAAAAAAAAAAAATCAGTAGAAGTTTTAACTGTCTCAATACTTTTGCTTTCCCTCTGCAAGATCAGTAACAGAAAAAAATGGTTACTGAAAAATAATTTGATTTTAGAAGAACTATCCGACTTCAGTGCCCTGTATTTCCTGTTGGATATTGTAAATATATTTTACTGTTATTCAGAAACCAGCTTAACCTGCCAATTTCAGAGCAGAATCCTCACATCTCTAAAGAGACTATGTAAATAAGTTCTGATTAATGTCTTCAAGCAGCCAGAGTGGCATTTTCAAAAGTGCACAGTTTTGGTTGAAATCTATCTCTGAAATCAATGCAAATTTTATCACTAGCTGTAACAGAAATATAGAAATAAGGGAAGTGCTGAAGTCATGGAAACCAGCCCTTGGACTCCAGAATGGCACAAACAAAGGAAGAAGTGTGTTTTTCATCCAGCCAGCAGTTAGAAGGATTTAAGTATTCCAGGCAGTTCAGGCGGATGTTTAAAAGGCAAAATTCAAAGGAGAAAAGAAACTAAAGCTCCTTGTTGCTACAAATCCACTATTAAAAAGCAAAGGTAGCCTGAGGCCAAAAAAATAAAGCTGTGCTGGGTATGTGTGGATTCCGTGAATTTTTTTTTTTTTAATAGTCTATATTTTTTTTCTACCTTGATGTCTTATGGCTAGTTTATTAGCTTATCTATGTGCTAGCTACAATAGAATGCCTGGCTAGAATTGCCTTTTCTGACTAAATAAACAATATGTTTGGACAATATAAGGAAAAACTGTTATTTTTGAGGGGTCTTCAAGAGCATGTTCTTGAAAAATATTGCTGGAATCAGTTATAGCATCTTAAAATAATGAAAAATAAATAACTACAGCTGTGAGATAGNGAGGTCTTCAAGAGCATGTTCTTGAAAAATCAGTAAAATAAAACATATAGCATCTTAAAATAATGAAAAATAAATAACTACAGCTGTGAGATAGGCACAATGAGAGGGAGTTCAGTTTGGATGCCCCTAAAACAACACACACCAAAAGAAACTAGGTTCCAGGCTTGCTAACAGTAGGTGCTGTTGTCATTGTGCAAGAAAGAAGGGATGGGTAGGGCAGGAGACAGAGGCGGGGACAAGGAGGGAGCTTCATGGAAGTAGATAAAATCTGAGGGAAGGTCTTTGGGGTAGGAAGGACCTCTGAACGTTTCTTGGTTCACAAAGGTCATTGCTGTGGTGCTTTGATTGAAGTAGCTTATTTTTGTTGAAACAGGGAAACAGTAAATTGTAAGCTTCATGTGTAAACTCTTAAAACTTGAAAAACATGCTGTAGTTTTTCAGTTGTTGATGTAGAAGCACTGTAACGGAATAAAACTTTGATTTGCAGTTGACAGCATGTGGCTGATATGAAAACTCACTTTACACAAACATAAATAATAACAAAAAAGGTATCTGAAAAAACCTGTATTATTTCTGTTCTGTTTTATCTTTCACAGTGTTCCCAGGTACTTTTCAGAACACTTAATATTTCTGAAAGTAATTCAGTAATTAAAACAGAATCAAAAAACCACATTTAACTACAGTTTAAATGTTGTTTGATTAATGTTATTAAATATTTAATGTCATTGCTGATAGGATATTCATCCTGACAGCAAACGTGTAACTAAAAAATGAAATAAAAGTGAATTTAAGGTGTCTGCTGTTAGGAAGCTATTGTGCTTTAATAAATATTGGTTTATCCTGTGTTTAGATGCAGTATGTAGCTACATAATGAAGAAATAAAACCGACAAAATAGAAGATGGGTAATAAATATGGGTGGTCAAACTGTTACTGTTACATGCAACTGATGATTGCAATTTCACGTCTTTCTCCTTCTTGGCTGCCCAAGTAAATCTGTTCATGCAAATGCAATTTAATTTGCAACACTATTATCATTTATAATGTATATTTAATTGAATTTTATACCTTAATTTAAGTAATGTGTATTTAATTACAGTGTATTCTTAATTTAACACAAATTAAAAATTATTTTATTTTACTTCTTTCTCTTATATTTTTGCTTTATTTAAAGGAAGGAAGGTTGATTCCCTCAGATGAATACTTGTACCAATGTGTTGAGATATAACAAATCCCATGATGCACTATTAGCTTTTACCTAATAAGAATATTGTTTCCAAGGTCTCCTCTGAATTTTTGACATTTTGTGGTAGGCAAGGAAAGGAGGTTAGTTTTTTGATTATAATCATTAATCTGAAAGTCCTATTGTTTCTGTTTAATATGTATGTATTTTCACTGCCAAGCAGATGGACACTAGATGGTGAAGTACAGAGTAAGAAAGATACCAATTCACATCTGTCTTCCTGTGTTTAGCATATACTTGTTGAAACAAAACAATCAAATAAGATGTGTTTACTAACACTGTGAAGCTGTGATCCTGATAAGTAATCTGACCAATACATAATAAAGTTCAATCATAATTCATCAATATCCTGTAAAGGGACAAATTTTGATTAAAATTAATAGCTGTGGCTTTGAAAATGGTATATCTTTACTATTGCAATGCATTATCTATTTTTTAATACATAAGTATTTTTCTTATATAAGTGATTCCTTTACTAAGTTTTCTCATAGACAATTTCTATAAATTATTTTCTAAATCTTTTACCTCAAGTCTTACATACATTTGAGTTTGCAGGTGTATTGAATCAGTTTGAGGATTGAGGTTGTGCATGTCAGGTGTCGCTACCTTCACAAAAGCACTGAAGTTTGTCATGTAAAGGCAGATGAATAACTTCATGTAGTCCAGTTGAGTTTTTTCTGCAAAAATATTTTAGTTGTGCTTTCACTGCACTCAAAGTTACCCTTACATGTCAACTTGTCATATTCAAAAGTAGCACTTTGGAAGTGCACTTGCATTTGGATCCTTCCCAAGGTAACGAATGGACTTTGGAATTCTGAGGCCTGTGATGCAAAGCCACATCTCTGGAGATCCATATTTAGTTTAGAAGAATCACTGCTAAGTTACAAAAGATTATACTTGTAGAGCCAAATGTCTCTGTCAAGGGCTGTGCAGGCGTATGAGTATTATGCTTTCCAGCTCTCCTGATGCTGACTGCTGAGAACCCTAAGCCTGCTCTGCATGGGGCTGTCCCATACTTGTCAGACTTACTAATGAGTGCTGAGCTGCTTCCAAGCCAGACCCCAGATTTTTGAGGTGACATCTACACAGTGAATGCCTTGCTAATAAATCCTTTTGGACCCTTGCTGGCCCACGTCAGACCCAGTTGTATGTTCTCAGTAGCAATGATTCTGTTTATATGCAGTTCAGACATACCACTCACATAAAAGTGAGGCTGCAGCATGTGGAAAAAACCTATTAGTAATACTTTAAAAGCATTTCTCCTGGATGTTTTAAGCATTCTGCCATGATTCTCGCAAGAGATTGAGTGTATCTTTTTTGAAACTGTGTCAGGAAGTTTTCTCATCTGTACTCTGCAGGTTAGCTAGTGTAGCTCTTGGCAATGACTAAAAATATTTTTTAAAATGGCAGCAGAAATGAAATGGTATCCCACAAGTATATGTGTGTTTTTCTGCACTGGAGTGAATGAAACAAAGACATTTATGCTCCGTTAGTTTTCTGAGACCTAACAAAAGCCTAGGAGTCATAAATCATCTAGACCTGAACAAGTTACTTACCTTTATTTTCACTTACCTGTTTTATAAAGCATCTAAAAGGCATCTTCTGCTGTTTTCATGCCAAAATGACAATGAGTTTCTTTGCTCCCTTTTATCTTTTGCTAAGCTCTGTGTGATCAGGTGTGGTGATTTTCATATATTTGTGGAAGTTCTATAAATTATATGAAAGTGTATATAGGTATACTGCCAGTGTGTCTCAGTTGTTCCTTATGACCAGAAATTAACCAAGAGACAAGTTAGAAGCCAGCCCTAGAATGCAGGACTGAGATGCCACAGATCTTAAAATCTTTTATTATAAAATTTGCTATAGTTTTACTGTACATTGTTTATGGGCTTTTGGGGCATTAGTAAAGAGAAAGGAACAGCCCAAATTGCAGTCAGGGGCGTACAGTTATTTGAAATCGAGTAGCAACTGTGTCTATTTTAACAAGTGATTTGACTTCCTTCCTTCCTTCCATCCGTCCGTCCATCCATCCATCACTAATTCGTATGAAGTACCATAGAAGTAAGCTATATGCATTTGCTGCAGAATGAGTGGTTATTTTAGACCAGACAAGAACAACTTCACTTCTCTCATTACACTAGCAGATTAATTCAGTTATCTCATTGAAGATGAGAAATCTTCTAGGAAAGATTAACTAAGAAAATACAACAGGAAACTGGTTTACTGCTTAGATATTACATAAGGGGATTTTGGGTGGAGGAGTAGGGGGATTAAAGAAGTTGTGCTGCCATGGTTGAGTTTCCAACTCGTGCTGACCTTGGAGACAGGAACAAGTTCTGTGTGGAAAGAGAAAGAAGTTCTTTCATTCTGTTCCTACAAATTGCTAAGAGGTCTTGTGTGTCAAAAGCCTGTAGCTGCAAACTGGTTCTGAGTATCTGTTTTCACATCCTCAGGTGTGACAGGGCCCTGGAACACATTGGGTAGAACCTCTTCTGGAGAGGAAGCTATGAAGCAAGATAATAGAGCATGACTGAAAAAGTTGTTTCATATGAATTCTTTTTTTAAATGTGTAGATGTAAACAAATCCTGTGTTTGAATTTGTCAGATTGTTAATAAGGCCCTTCTGAGTCCTGGTTATTATCCTTGGCCTCCAGATCTTTTCTGACTGATGCATTTTTCTTACACTTTCATCACGTCAGCTTTCATCATAACAAATGGTGATCACGTATTTGCAGGGAAAATTTGAAATGTGTATTCTTAGGAAATCACTAGCAAATAAATACACAGAAGTTTATTTCTTTATTAATCTGAGATCAGTACCTTTGCAAGGCTCATGAGCTTGATTTCTCTTTTAATAAACAGGTACACGTAACATCTCCATTTGGCTTAGTTTTGAACATGGTTTTGCAAATTCACTTAGGAATTCTTGAGTCTGGTTTTGTTAATGTTATGTCTTTATTACCTTGATTTTGATGCAACCTAGTTTTAGTCCAGACTAATTTGATACAATCTCTTCCTAAGATAATACTAGTACAAAAAAAACTATCGAAAGTGGTCCCTGGATTATCATTACCTATCTAAAAATTTACTGATGAACAGTGGGTGAAATAATTAATAAAATTTTATTTTCAGCACTGGCCAATCAAGAAAAATAGTGTTCAGAAATCATTTTTTACTCTTTCTAGAAAGCTACGCATTGTAAACAAAGAAATACACATTTCTGGCTTTCTTTTTCTAGAACTGTAGGTCAATATTGATTCCATAATATCATATTATACAACTTTGTAAGTAGAACCTTATGAAATCTATGTCTGCATCTCTCATTTAGGCAAGATAAATATTTTTATTACTGATAGATATAGTGAGGTAAGTATTTTAAAGGGAACATAAGAGACAGCTATGTTCTTGTGGTATATTTAAATAAGCCAGGAAAATGACTTTGTATGTGCAGCATAGATCCTACTCACAGTATAGGAAATGTAATTGTCTAGCACTGAATTTCCTTTTCACCAGTGTTGCTACTGTGAGCTCCAAGAAAAATTGTAACTCTTTTCCTTCATTTTACATCAATGTTCAAGTTCATCTTGTGGATTTTAATATATTCAGTAAGTGTAGTTATGACTAGTTAAAGGCAAAACCAGTAGAGGATGGTGGGCTGTGATTCCTCAGTGGTTAAATTAAGTCTGTTGGGCCCAGAGTTCTATATACACATTTCAAAGACCAATACTGTCACTTATTCTTCAGAAACAGATGAAATAGAGATATACAACAAGTCTGAAATTTCCATAGGGATGCTATTTTGACAACTGCAAGTACCAGGAACTATACTTTTAATCAATATTAAAACGAATCCACGGGTGCCTGTCTTAGCACAGAACAGTCTTAGAAGTCTAGCATTGCCTCAGGATGTAAAAAATATAAATAAATCCTAACTGAATATTTTTATCTTAATGTGGGTTTAGATGCTATCCAGAATCATAATTTTTTGAAAGAGAGAAAATAAGTTTGTCTATAAATTAGTTAAATCATGTAACATATTAAAGAAAATGATGAATTACTGATAGAAAATTAGCTTTATTTCCTGCATAACATTGTCTGTCATAGCATTTCATTTACAATAATAAATAAATAAATAAATAAATAAATATTTCCATGTTTCCACTCTCTTTTTGCTTTTAAAACTTTGATCTCAGTAGGTTTTGGACTTTGTCCCAAATGCAGCCTGAAGACTATCATAGAAATGAATTACCAACTGAAGCAGTATTGGAAGTGACATGAATATGAGTTACTGTCTTAGATTCAAAAGTCTTGTGTCCTTTGCTCTGGCTGTGGCAAACCAGTATAGACTTGTGATGCTGTGCTTATGCAGCTATGAGCATCTCTTACAATATGTAAGAGAAACGACACCACCATATGTCCTAATTGCTGGAACAGTGCACTGCCCTTCTGCGGGTTGTCATCATTTCTTCATAACGGTGCTGCCAGAGGTGTAATCACCACACTCATCCGCTACTTCTCATCCAAGACTTAGTGTCAGCTCAACATCCTCCCCTTCTCTTCCTTCTCCTCTTTTACCAGCACTGCACTTTTAAACAAGAGCTGTGAAACTTTTGGTATAAGTGTAATGTGATTTGCCTTTGCTGTTTGCATCAACACTTCTTGTTTCTAAGTGTTGATATGTCAGCCTGCATCACTGATTCATGTGGCTCTCTCCCAGTTTCCTGTTCTCACAGGATTTCTTACGGCCTCCTAAGTCATTTCATTCCGATAATGGTGACCTTGAATTGAAATAATGGACACAGCTTTCTTTTTACTTCATTGTAACTTAAGTTAAATGTGGTGTCTGGAAAGCAAGAACCTTTCCTTGTTTCCTTCTTTCCTGTGTGTCTGTGTTAGTTCAATTAATATATTGGCTTAACATGTATCTAAATTAATTTTAAAGGTACTCTATTTATGACTGTCTTGAATTTGCAAAAAGATTCAAACATTTCAAGACAGGAAGTTTTATTTTTTTAAATGTTGCATTCATTTGCAGAGATTTTGATGCTGTAATTTAAGCCATTTTAAAGTAGAGTCTTGTGTTCTTGTGTCTTTTGCTTAGGAAAGCAATATATTCCAGTATAATCAGTTAGAACACTGAAATCCAAGACTGTCAAGTAAACAAAGCAAATTACTTTTTAAGAAATGTCTAATACACATTTAAGGGGATGAAGAAATGAGTTTTCTTCAGAGGAGCTGAGAAGAACAGCAGAAAAAAAACCTCATGGCAGTAATTTATAGCAGTTCTTCAGAGTGGAACAGTTTGTTGGATTTTTTTGTTTTGGAGGATGTTTCAGAGGGGCTGAAACTGTTTTTTAGACTGTTCAGTTCTGCAAGAGTGTGTACAGTTCATGCTTATTGTGGCCAGGTGCTTGCAGTAATGAGAGACTGAAAACTGAGTTTTGGATATGTGCGTTTGAGCTGATATTTTTCAGGTTAGTTGATAAATGGAATAATAATATCTTTAATAATAAATAGATTAAATGTATTTTTAGTACTTTAAGTTCTTGGCAACCCCACAGCTGTTCGGCTGATGAAAAACAGAGCATTCAGATTAAAATTTCCATATTTAAATCTGCCAGTGTTTGAACTTTACTGTATATTTTTGATGACTTGGGAGGTTTGCTTACTAATTTGGAACTTTGCCTAATGTTTTTGTTAAAATAGAACTTTCTATCTTATAATTAATCTCCTTGTTCTGTATCTTCATACAATAAAAGTGCAGAACAAATGAGCACTCAAAATGCTAGATGTATAATGAATAGTTAGGGTTTAAACATAACTATTTTCCTGACAAGGACATGGTACTGCTATAAGCAATTGGCTGTCTTACGTTATTCTTCTGCCAGGTTCCTTCTTTCTTTTTTTTTTTTTTTTTTCTTAAATAGATTACCCAATAAGAAACTGCATATAGTCAGGACTTTTACAACAACACCAAATGAAGTAGTTCATTTCCAAAAACAAGTGAATCTACTTTATTCATTGTTTATTTAAAATTCAAATTCACTAGTCTTATCTCCACTTGCATGCAGTGGGAATAAATGAGGTTTTCTTATCGATTTATAAATAGAATATCCAGGGGGAAAAAAACGAGCATAGTCCATCTGCTCAATGCAGTGCCATCTTCCTTTTCTTAATGAACACAACCAGTGAATTTAGTCAAAGATGCAGAACTGTATAAAGCCCAATATGGAGGTAACAGACTAGGTTTCAAATTCAAGAGAGCCTGCACTTCTCAGAAAGGGAAAGGACTTTATTACTCATGTTCTTCAGTTCACCTGAGCTTCTCTTGTACACATTTGGCTCGCCAGTTCATTTGATGCTGTCTACATTCTGTAAAGCTGGAAGCGGTTTAATGTCTCAGTCAATTAGATCTGCCATGTACAAAAATATCTTTTCTGTGATGTTATGTAGCAAGTATGGGCCTAGACTAAGAAATGGTTGCGGTGCTGTGAGATGTCTGGTAGTTACATGACCTTCATGGTGCATCTAGATAGATGCATATGCACAATCCAGTTCAGAACCTTATTGAAGAATACTGATGATTAGGGGTTGACATGTCCACCATTGCCTTATATTTTTTCAGTCAAAATTTTCTATTTCTGAAACTGCCCAATGGTTGTCTCATAAATTTGAACCCACAATAAGATGTGATATTTTTGCTGTGGTGCCTCTCCTTATTTACTTGACTGCTGTATGCCATGGAAACTTGATACTATATTAAATGCCAGGCCATGTTTCAGGAAGATGAATTCCATCTTCTGTAAGCACATTTGTGCAAATGATATTTTCTTGTGTGAATCTCAGTGTCACATATTCATAATTTTTTTTCAAAGACTTATAATTTAATTTGTTGTATGTTTTGATGTTATTTGCACTTTTCCTGGTACTATCGCTAACACTGGTAAATGGCTGTGACACCACTTTGTCAGATGGCTTATTCTGAAAGAAAGGCCTGAGTGCAGGGGCCATGTTATATCATTTTGTGCACATCGAAGCACTGCTATGTATTGAAAACTCATACTTCTTCAGGAAAACTTAGGCGAGTGTAAAGAATAACATTATGTAGATTGTAATTGTAGTGCCCAGCAAAAAGCAGGGATTTGCCAAAGCAGCTGCTCTGTCAAATGTCTTTGAAGATGGCTTTTCTTCTCAAACTAAATGTGGTTTAAAAAACGTTGCCTGAAAGAAAACCTCTTCACAAGTTGGAGTACAAAAATAATGGAGTCACACTGCTATTTCTGACAAAATAGCTTTAGAAATTGGAAACTGTTTTTCTTGTCTAAATCAGGTCTTTAGTAACTTACTCAATTGAGCAGGATTATATGTGGCTGAAAACTCCTTTGTTATGCCATTTTTAGCATTTCCTAACCTAACATGTTGGAAGGCAGCTCCATGGAAGGAGGGAGACTACCACCGCTTCAAATTTTTCCCTTAAAATGTATCTTAACTGAAATTTACTGTGTTGCATAGAAAGCATTACAGGCCCACAGTGCAGAACAGTATTAACTGTTTCTGCCTTATTTATAGCTAGGGTATTTTTACCTGTACCTAGAATACCTTTTACTGTTGGAAGTTGTGTCAGGGGAGGTTTAGATTAGATACCGGAAAAAGGCTTTTCACTCAGAGGGTTGCTGGTCACTGGAGCAGGCTCCCCAGGGAAGTGGTGGGGAGCACAGCACCATCACAGCACCAAGCCAGCTGAAGTTCAAGAAGCTTTTAGACAATACTCTCAGACACATGGTGTGACTCTTGGAGCTGTCCTGTGCAGGGCCAGGAGTTGGACTCGATGGTGCTTGTGGTCCACTTCTAACTCAGCGTGTTCTGTGAGATTCCTCTTCGTTTTACTCACTGCTGTCCATTTAGCTCTTTACTGATATATTAAGTGATACTATTTGCTATGGCTGATAATAAAATCATTGTGAGATTCCAGGGAGGGGCAGTCTGCACATTAGATCTTAGGAAACAGGGATAAACCTAATTAATTGTTTCTTTTTTAGTTTAACAACTCTAATGGTGATATTTTCTGTGGACTACTCATCTACTAGAAAGTGAACAGAGATAATATTTTGAAGGCTGTTGGAAAACCAAAAGGTTATGGCATCTTGCTTGGGCCACATATGACATGCAGGTGCAAGATTTAGGGAAGTTCTTGTAATCACAGTTGTCCAGTCCTTTCAAACACTAGATCAGAGGGAGATTAGTGAAAATGTCTGCAGTCTTCAGAAAGAAGTTTCTGTGTTTCCTGTAGCACTATAATTTGATAGTCACAAAAATACTATCCCAGGAAAAAAAAAAAGGAAAATAAAAAATCTTTTGGCCACGAAGGCAACTTGTGGTAATTCCTCAAGATAATAAATTACATCTAATCCTAGACGTGGCTGTGGCAGAAAGGAAGGTCAAAAGGGAAAAAAGTCCAAATAATCTGTACAAACTGAAAAAGTTTCATGTGTGATAAAATTGCCAGATATTATTAGGATAAATAAAGCTATTTAACATGTGGAACAGAGGGAAGCTTCTTTTGGTAACAGATGTCCTTCTGAATGAATCTCCAGCACTGCCTTTTATATGATGTAATGTGTTAAAGTTTATCAGAGAGAAAAACTCAGCGGAAATTCCAGACAGAAATTCAGAATGTGAACCCATTCACTTTTGCTGATGTTTTGGGATTTCAGTTCGATTTTATTTTAGCAGTACATCACAGCTTCACTTAGACTGCTATTGCTGATGAGCAAATTCCTTTTCAAAACCCTTCTATTATTACCAGAAGCTTTTCTTGTATCTTCTCTACTTGACTTTGAGCATATTTTGTGATGTAAAAAGTAGGGAATTAGAGCTGGAATAATTAATTTGGTTTAAAAAACAGATTATGGACTTCAATCAGTTAAACAGAATTCCAACATTTATTTTCCTGTTTTAAGAAACCATTATAAAATAATCTAATATTCATACACCATAATACCATGAGGCTTATTACTGCATATTACTTGTCATCACTAGTGTCTTGGGGTAGCTATGATACCAGGTATCCCTATCGTCTGCTTCATGCCAGACATAAACTCTGTGCCTCTGAGTTGAATCCAGGAATGTTCAAGGACAAATTACAGGCACTTCCCCCCCCTGCACCCAGGACTTTGGCAGTTTTCTTTTTTCCTCTCGGCTATGCAGGCAGCAGGGAGAGGGTTGTTTTCCTCCTTTCCTTTTTGTTTTTAGCCAGTTTTTCGGCTCTATTTCTCAAGGGATAGAGATGGAGAGTGAAATTTTTTGTTTTCTTTTTAGCTAGTCCGCTAGCTGAGACAAGGAAGTTTTCCTTGGGACTTTGTATTTATTCCTTCTTTCTCTTCTCCTGGAACTGTTTCAGCTGAGCTCTGGTCCAAGACACTAGACCAAATCTTTGGGATTGCCGGGGTCCCCTGCGCTGTGGTCCAGCAAAAGGGTCCCCACGCCACACCCCAGCTCCAGGGAGAGAGAGGGCAGAGCCTACAGGAGGACTCTATGCCTACCCAGGTTTCTCCATTGTGAAGGGTTTATAATCTAATACTGTTCATTTCTTTTCTGTGCCTGCAGGCACTCCGTGTGTGTGCTTGTAAATAAACAGTTTTTTTCACTTTCCTCCAAGGACTTTCTTTCGAGACCTGGTGGGGGAGAGGCTGTTTGAAGTCTACCTTCCCTTGGAGGACATTTTCCTCCTTATATGGTCTCAAACCAGGACAACTAGATATGCAGTTGTTTGTGTCTCAAAGGCAACAGACTGGGCAGACAGAAAAAGTAGCTTTCCGATTAACACACAGAAGATTGAAGCTTGTGTTCTACATTAAGTTCAGGTATTCTTGGCTTGCAGTCAAATTCTAAGACCACAATACTCTGCCACAGTTTTGTTATATTTAAATCTCCTTTTCTGGGTTAGAGCATTCTTGTATCCTTTTCTGTTTTCAAAGTTGAAGCTAGCTGTGCTTTTGATTAATGCTTTTCTCAAAGTCTCAGGTCTTTTTTTTTTCCTTAAGCATCAAAGAAAATTCTCTTGCTGAATATTATTTCATTCTCTTATTTGTTTTTCTATAAAGATCTTTTTCTATAAAAATACATTTTCAGATTCATTTTCTCTGCTTAAGTTCAGGCTGTGGATACTGTATTTTCTCACTGTTTTGGTTTGAGC
>WBMZ01014806.1:0-110899 GCA_013400975.1 Atrichornis clamosus
CCCTGCCCGGTGAGTGCCCCCTGCCCCTTCCCTGCCCAGCGAGTGCCGCCGGCTCTCCTCAGCCCCGGACAGCGGGTCCCCCCGCGGGGCACCGGGCGCTCCCGGCCTCTCCCCTCCCGGCCGGCACCCGGGGAGGGGGAGGCCGGTGGCGAAGGGAAGGGGAGCGGCGGCCGGTCCCGGGGTGAGTTGCCGCCGTGCCGGGCGCTCAGGCTCCGCGGGGGCTGCTAATCCCGGGTTCCCGGCGATTCCCACTGCCCTGGGAGCGGGGTGAGCCCCGGGACGGGGCACCTGGGGAGCGGGGTGTCAACTGCGTGTGCTGTGGGTTGAAGCTGCCCTTGGTCCCCGCGGAACAAGCTCAGTGATTCTCCTGTCGCGTCCTGCCAAGTTGAAGGCTGCGATGTTTGCTCACAGTCTCGTTCCTCCAAGGGTGTCTCTTCGGCTCAGGATACTGTCACTGCGAGGGGAAATCTCGTTCCCCGTGCCTACGGATTTTTCCTAGTCCTCTTTTCCATGTCTCTGCATGCATTAGTGCTGGGGCTTCTTGTTGCTGTTCTTTACCGCACGCTGCAGATCGCAGAGGGTCACTGTAAAATTAAAACAGCTGAAGGGCCGCCCTGCCGCTGGCACGGGATCTGGTTCATGTCTTTGTGTCATGGCTTAGAGGGAAGCCCCCTCCTTGCTGTGTGTTTTCTGGGACCCCTCCTGCCGGGGCAGGTGTGTCCCCCCGGCTGGGGCAGTGACGGGGAGAGCTGACCGTGCAGGGGGTACGCAGTCAGCACATGCGGCTGATGCTCCTTTATGCCCGCTGTCTACTCTTCCCTGCCCATCCTTTTTTTCTGCCCCACCTACCTGAGTCCTACTAGCTGGAGGCCCCTCAGCTATTCCCTGCACCCCTCCTTGCAAGACTTGCTCCCTCTATTCACAGCCTCCACTATTCTTTAATGGCTTGACCTTTCCGCTTTGAGAGGAGGCTGATTCTGCAGCTCTTCCCAGCTGTTTTCCGCTGTTTCCCACCTTCTCCTTGTTTTCTGGTGGCAGTATCTGGGGACCCCACCACTCCTACTGGAGCTGTGTGCACCTGAGAGCCAGGAAAGCTCTGCTGCTCTAACACTGGCTCTTTGCCTTGTTTCCCACTGCCAAACCCCATTAGGAGTTAAAACCAAGTGAACACTTTCTGCAGTTGGCAGCTGCTGCAGTACCTACAGGCATTTTTTGTGATTGGGGGAAAGGAAAAAAAAAAGGCAGGATGAATGCTATAATTGTAAATGGGAGAAGTGCTGGCTGAATTTCCCCTTTAGAAAGTGATCCCCACCATGAAAAGTGGATGACTATTGAAGCAGTTGCCTTCTACTGATACTCATGTGCTAGTTCTTGTTTTAGCAGTCACTTTTTTGTGCCTGTGCAGGGTGTTATTTCTACAATTCTTCCTTTTAGCCAGTTACTGGAAATCTTCCTGTTTCTGTGTTCCAGTTTTCTTCTGCTATATGAAAAACTTCTGCTGATGTCTTCTGCTGCCTTTAACTTTTCTTCCTCTTCTTCTGTCTACACTTCTTCATCTCCAGGACTTCTTCCTGTTGGTGTTTCCCTTTCTCTTCATTTCTTCTGAAGTTTCTCCCGGGATATTTTGCTTCAGTATGCTGTGCTTTGGGATGGCTGGCCAGGTGATTTGGCAGTGCTGCTCACCAGATACTATCTTGTATTTTAAAAAATTATTTTAAAATTATACATCGGTTTAATGGTAAGTCAGTCTTTTACCGTGTTGGTGGTGACTCTGAAAGTACATTTCTATCAACTCCCCTTGTTCAAAAATCATTGGGCTTCCTGCAGGTGATGCATGGATGTGATCAATAACTTTCAATAACTGTTTCTGGTTAATCAGAAAGATGAACAAACTCTGATAAATCTCCGTGAATCTGTCAGCTGGGTTTCATGGAGCATCTAGCCCATCAGAGGTTGTTTTGGAGGCATTTGTAAACGGGCACAAAAGCTGAGGTTATCTGAATTGCATGCAAATACATCTTTATGCAGGTAGAACATGATCCAAGTGTAAGTGCAGATGCAGTCTGTGCGTGTTTCTGTGCTGACGAACACACACATCACAAACATGGGCACCACAAAGGGGTGCTCAGCCTTGCCGTCTCCTCGGGGCCGTGTGCAGGAGACATGCCCTGTTCTCTTCCTGCTGACAGCCCTCCTGAGCCTGCTGTCTCTTCACAGATGTGGACGAGTGTGCCCTGGGGCTGGACGACTGCCACCCAGATGCTATTTGTCAAAACACCCCGAAGCTGTACAAGTGCATGTGCAAAGTGGGCTACACAGGCGAAGGGAAGAAATGTGAAGGTAAAGGGACTGGGGCTCTATGTTCTGTCTGTGTCAACCTGGAATGTTTCTAAGAAAATAGAGCCACTAAAAATAATGACTTAGAATATGGAGGATGATTTTAAATCAAAATAGTCACTGTTTCTTTACCTGATTTACTTCTTGTTTAAAAAATCAGAGCCAAACCTTGCATGGATTTTCACCTACTCATATCACTTGGCCTGATAATGGGATGGTTGTTTAACCAGCAGCCTTAAAAACTATAAGGTAACGCTGCAAGGGAATCTCAGGGTGTTTTCTCAGTCTTTAGAAACATTCAGCAAGCAATGCATTAAATATGGTCTATTTGCAAGACAATGATGATTTTGGACAGCAGTTGCTGCTCACATTTACGCAGTCACATCTCTGTCCATAACGCTCAGGCAAGCATCCATCATATTGACTTTTGCTTTATTCCTTAGACATTGATGAATGTGATAACGACTTCAATGGGGGCTGTGTCCACGAGTGTTTCAACATTCCAGGAAATTACCGCTGTACTTGCTACGATGGCTTTATGTTGGCTCACGATGGCCACAACTGCCTGGGTAAGAAGCGTGTTCATGTGCAGTGTGAGTGGTGATGTGAACATATCCCTTTACCTGCATCCATGGGAAGCACACGGCAATGTGCTAGGCTCAATCAGTTCAGCTAGAGAAGAATGTTGCCTGTGGGATTAAGGAATTCCAGGTACTGATGTACCACCCCGGTGTGGCTCTTTCCCCCTCTGTAAATGAGGATAACTGTGCTGTACTTCTGTTGAGCTTTGGGTTTAAGTGTGCCAAATACCATCTATTATTATGCCAAATTAGTTTATGTTAAAGCACATGTGTTATCATTGTCCTCTCTTTTTGTTCTGAAATTAGTTTAGGATCAGTTGTCAGGTGTGCTTCCAGGGTTAGGAATCTTCTCCCTCATATATGTCTGTAACGTGGGGGTTTCTCACTCTCACTGTGTCTGAGTCCTTCCTGGAAGGAGGCAATGGTTTGGAGTGTGCAGGACCTGTATGTGATGGAGGCCACTGAAATACAGAGGGACTAAGCCAAATGGTTGGGGTTTCCCTGAGTGTGAAGCAAAGGACACACCCCTGGAAGTATTTTCAATATTAGCAACACTCCCTCGACCCTGCATGCACGCACTCCATCTGACCAGCTTTTTCTTTAAGATGTTGATAATTTCCTTTTTGTGTGCTAACAGGTGAAAATCTTTAAAAATGGGTAGCAAGACCTTGTGGCTTTGCTGTGATGTTTACTCCAAGATATGGTGCCACAGTGTACAGAAAGGTGTGAGCTTTTGGCAGCGTGATGTGCTGCTGGGGTTACTTCCCTGGGGCAGAGCCTTGTGTTGGTGAAGCTTCCAGGACCCAGGCTGGGTACCCTGTGTGGCTCAGCCCTGTCCCATTTGCTCTTTCAGAGATGGCTCGGTTTTCTTCCACTGCTGCAGTCCATGTGGATATGCCCAGACACACTTCCATGCCCCCGTCAGTCAGAGGGAAGCTTGCTCTCAGTGTATAATTGAAGTTAGTTTGGCTGGGGTATTTCCCACTAGTGTGTGGCACATCAGGTGGGGGATCACACCATCCCTAGGCTGTATCTTCTGCTGGGACAAATCAGAAAAGCTCTGGAGTATTTGGTGGGATTGTGTTGGATTTTACCTGCTGGGAACCTGCTGTGTGCCCACAGATCAGTCTTGTTGCAGTGTAAATGGAGGAGAGGGTGAACTCGCTAGGCTCCAAATATTTAAACAAATAAAGTAGAGAGGAAAACAAAGTATCTGTGGATAATTTAAAATAACAGAAAGTCCATCTTATTTTTGCATTTGTGTAAACACACAGTGGAGTTCAGTTGAGGTTACCACGAAGGGCTGGATGTGAAGGAACACATTGCCTCCGACAATGCCACCAAAAGTCACGTGCATATTCTCCTTGTACCCAGAGCATACTTCAGCTGAGTTGTTTGTGACCAGTGCGACCTAGACATAACTTAGACCAAAATCTATCACCTGCTGTGTCACTGAGAAGCTGCTCAGCGTTGCATGGCAGACCTATAAAGTAAAATAAAATGTCGTTGACATATAATGAAGTTTTTACCACTGATGTGCCAATTTTGAGTTGTGATGTAAACGTTAAATAAATATTTTGGCGTGCAGCAAATTGGATCACATCTTCTCTTAATCTGTTTATTTACTTTGTTCACGCCAGGGTTGCCCTCCTCTCACCCTTATTTTTGAAGATCTCGGCTGTGTGCCTGGGTTTAAGCCAAATAGACAATTACTTGTTGGAAAGAGATGATTTTTTTGAAAGCTTTCCAAGGTCTGTAAGACAGAAACATCTGCTGGAGTTCAAATGTGTAGCACTAAAGACTCGTGGTGGCTGTTTATTCATGATTGTTTGCACATTCATATCGCTGCAGAACTCTAAAATGCTCAGCTTCTTTGTGATGGAGATATGTCAGCCGCTCTTTTTCTCCAGCAGGTCACATTCTTTTGCATCCAATTGGCTTACTCACTGCCTTCAGTAGACATTAAATCTGTTGTAATACTGTGTTGTGCTTCTTACTAAAAGCCTCTCTTTCTCCTTTTTTAAAAGACAGCTGTTTTCTGCCAGAAATGCTACAATGTTAAATTAAAAACATTGTGCGACTAGCCAGGAACAATGAACAGAACGGGGAGCAAATGTGATGTTACATATGAATTTGCAAATGAGACCAGTGCTTTGCCTCAGCAATGTTTTGTCCTGTTGTTAAGGGACTGAGCATTTTTTATATCCAGTTAAAATTTCTGAAATTTAGGGTAGGGAAAGTATTTGGTGGTAGTGGTTACAAAAAACCTGTCCTTGTTAAGGGGTAAAATGCCAAAGAATTGGAGATTGGGATGAGCCTCCTGTTGTTCTGAGGCTTAGCTGAATCCTTCTACTCTTTGGTTCTCTTGGTTATCTTGCAAGCAGAGCCCTTCTGTGTTCTCTTGTGTGGTTGAGGCTCTGAATATTGCAAAATATAGATTAAAACTGCTTCCAGAATTTCTGCTCTTGTCCTTGACTGCAGTCAGGCAACATAGCAGCAGCCTTGAGGATGAGTGGTGATGTCCTAGACTTGAGGGAGCACGATGATAAATCAAAGCACCAGAACAGATGTGGTGTGTGAATTCTAGCTAGAGTGTGAGTAAAGAGAAGGAGATAGGTTTTTAGTTGAATTTATTTTGAGATTTGTATTTTGCTTGTTCCTCATTTGCTTCAGAATGGGGAGCTTTCTGGCAAAACACCTCTTGGAGCTTGGATGGGTTTGGAGCCAAAATGTCTGGCTGTCCCACTGAGCAAGGCAGACCCCAGTGTGAGTGCTCAGCCTGGGGGTACCTGAGCTGGGCTGTGGAGCGGTAGTGCCAGATCCAGCTGCACTGAGGGACTGGGAATGTTCGCGTGGGTGGTGGGAGTCCTGATCTGGCACTGAGTGCCTCGGTGTCAGCACAAAGCTGATCCCTCTTTCCCTCTCTCCTTCAGACACAGACGAGTGCATGTTCAACAACGGTGGCTGCCAGCATGTTTGTGTCAACACCGTGGGGAGCTACGAGTGCCGCTGCAAGGAAGGGTTCTTCCTCAGTGATAACCAGCATACCTGCATCCACCGCTCCGAAGGTACCGCCGCTGCCCACGGGCACCAGCAGCAGCTTCTGACAGAAGCCGACTGCAAAATCTCTAAACCATCTTCAAAAGTATTCTTAGGTTGAGGTCTTCAAAGCTGTGAATGGTCTTGAAGTCCTCGCTGCTTTTGAAAGGAGCAGTGTGTCAGAATCTTCTAAGTGGCTTTGAAGACTCGACATCCCTCCTGCCTCTTTGATCCCACCTGTGTGTCTGCAGTGTTGTGCTTGTTAAAGGCTGTACTCCTGTACTCCCCGTGTTCTTGATGCTCTGTTGTGCAGCTAAGCTGTGCCCTAATCCAAGGAATGGCGACAAATGGAAGGACAGCAAGTTCTGACCATTTTCACTGGCTTTAGTGACAGGGCAATGCCTGCATTACCTTCAGATACCTTTTAGATTCCCTTACAGTGTTTAGGTTTCAGCTAAGAGATTTATTGTTTGTCAGCCCCAAAGGTATTCAAATCTTGTGCTTTGTTTTCAGTGAAGCCTTTGTGAAGCGACCTTTGAGAGATCAGAGTCTTGGATATCTAATTAGACATCAGATTGAACAAAATTATTTTGGATGGCCTTAGGGAACACTTTAAAGTGGTTGCTCAGATCAGGGAGTTGTCCATGGAACTGTACAGTGAAAATCTTAGTAAGAAGTATTTAAAGCTGCAAAGCTTTCTTTAATCTGTGGCTATTTGTTGGCATAACTATAAGAGCAATCTGAGCATGAATAAACAGATCTCACTTTAAAAATCCCCATAGTGAAGAGATCAACATTTACAGACATACATGGCCATCCACAGATGAGTATGCTGACATGGCCGTCATCTCGCAGAGCTGAATCGATCTTTTATTTGAATTAAGAATTTGTATTCTCAGCTGCTCTGGTCCTGGGCTCGGCCTCACAGGGGTGGGGCAAGGCGTGGTGATTTCTCAGGCCATTGCCCAGATTGTCCCTGCAGGGGCTGAGCCCAGAGTGGGGACAAGCAGGAAGGCTGCAGTGGTGGGACAAGGCACTTCCCCTCACGTTGTCTGGCTAGCAGGGATGAGTGTTTGTGTGCATCCATGGGTGAGGTGTCTAAGGACAAAAACTGGTTGTTTGAACTCCTTGTCAGATGCTAAGGGATGAAAAACTTCCAGCTCTTTACTCATGCTTGCTTCTACTTGGGTACCTTCAACTCTCCCGAACTGACAGCAGCAGCATTCTCTGTCATTAATATTTGTTCCCTAAATTATACCTTCGGAATTCTACCTCTGTGCTCTTGTTTTTAAAGATGCAGTTAATTTATCCTAATTTCTTTTGCAAAAAAGTCCATTTTTTGTAACATCAAATTTCCAATAAATTGAGGTTTTTTCTTTGAAAAGGAAAATGAAGATGAAAAAACCTGCATCTTTTCCTAAAAACTACTAAATAAAATATATTTTTATCAAAAGCAGTTTTTAGAAAAAAACCCAACACACAGTTTTTGCCTTAAATGGTTTTTTTTTCTTAACAAAACACTGAAGTGTTTGTTTTGCTTTCTTCGTAGTGAAACACTGAAGTATTTGTTTTGCTTTCTTTAAAAGCCATTTTTTCAGGTTTTCATGCTGTGACTGTTTCCCTCCCACCCCCTCTTCATTACTGTAAAGTGCTCCTCGGGATTCCCCACATTTTTTTTTTCCCCTTGGATGGGCATGTCTGTTGTAAGCCAAATCTCACTGCTTTATCTTTCCCCTCACTTTGTTCTCTGCTTTTCTCCTCATTTCTGGGACTTCTGTTCTCTGCCTTTTGTATGCACCGCTCAGTGTTTGCACTTTATTGGTTCTGAGACCTCACAGCATTGATGAAGGCAGCTTTTGGCACCTCCTGCCCAGACCATCTATTCAGCTTTGCTTCTTACCTGTAAGAGCAGGGAATATTTCCTTCCCTGTCTCCCAGCCCAGCTAAGATTGTTCATACATGAATACCTGAGAGACCTTCCTTTAGGTCTGCAGTGCTGGCCCTTAAATGCCCAGAAACAGAGTGAACTGGGGCTTAAACCACAGGAACTGAAAGCGTCCTGGGAAGTTGTGCACAATTTACTTTTTATCCTTGTCTGTCTGCTCGGAGTGAGCTGCTCTTCATCTTTAGGAATGACTTTACCTGGGGAGGCTGTTCAAGTAGCTGGCAGGGCAGCCATGCATGTGTACCTTGTTTCTGTGTTCAACTTGCTCTGTATTAGAGAATACAAAAATTTGAAGGAAAACAGAATTTTTGGCGAGTGAATATGTAGTGCATCTTGTGGCTGCTGTTGCTCTGGATGGCAAATCTTGCTGCTCTCCCTTGTGGAATTTCACAGTCATAGCTCTGTGCTCGTTGGGCTGAATCGATGGGAATGAGGGGGATCTGCAAGATGAAAGCCATGTTTGAAATCCCTGTGTGGGCTCGTACACAGGGCACCATCTCAGCTGTTGGAAGCTTGACTGTGGAGAACAGTGCTAACTAGAAAGCTTTTTGGGAAAAGTTGGCTCAACACAAGGATGTAGAAAACATGAGGAAAGACTAAATCATTCCTGGGATGTCCTGTTCTGCTGGCTATGCCGATGCTCCTCACCATTTTTCTGTTAGAGGGTGCCTCTGAGAGTCTCTGGTAGCTCTTTGTGCTATTGCATCCTCTTCCTCTCTCCTATCGAGTGCCTGCTTGAGTGTGCCGTAAGTGGAGCCTTAATGCTCTTAGCAGATTGGGAATGTTGTCCTGACATCTTCTGTGCAAAAAAAAAAAAAAAAAAAAAGAAAAAAATTTAAACACAGATCATACATGTAAGAGTAGTGTGACCTGATAGGGAAATACCATCCTGGCTTTTTTTTTTTTTTTTCCTGAGTTTTGCCAGTGACAGGAGTGCTCAGATCTCAGGTTTCCTGGGTAACTCCAAAAAGGTCCAGTCATCAGAAGGGACTCATCTGGCTCGGGATCTGTTCAGCCAGGCAGGCACTGGATTTGGCTCTCTTGGCTGAGTGCGGCATTCCGGAGTCATCCAACTCAAGACACTTGTGAGTCAGTAGGGCAGGCTCTCCTGCAAGAGAAGTGGTGTGTCTGGGAAGTATGCGGTGGGATTTGATCAAAAATTTTTTGGGGTTTGGTTCTGGACCTCCATCGGCCATTACAACAGCTCTGGCACAATCTGACTTGGGAGACTTTGTGTCCATGAAGGAGTTTGCGTTTATGGCTTTAGAAACTTCTCTTTAATTCAAATTTATAAGACGAGGCTGAGAGAAATCTACCACCGCTGGAAACAGGCAGCAGCCTCATAGTGAATGCTGGAATGTGGGGAGGTATCTCATACGAAATTGCCTTTTGGGTCAGCTAGATTGTGTTGGGTTTGGTCCAGTACCTTGTTACACAATGGATACTTTGTTATTAAAATGCATCCCGGTCTGGAAAGCGAAGTTTTAGCTTTCTGTGGAGACCTGATTGAACTCTGCTCCCTCAGAATGGAGCAATCCTAAGTGGACCATATAAACCATTTGTTTGGTGTCAGTGAACTTTACCAAAGTACCTGCTTGAGCAGTTTCCCCTTTGGTAGCTCAATAGAGACAAAAGAATAACTTTGTTAACAGAAGCTAAGCTGCTAATTCTCTTAATGCTCTCTAACCCTCTGAGCTAACAGACCAAATCATATTGCATGCTTAAGACCAGAACTTTCACAAAAACACCAGTGCTAATGAGGCTAATTTGTGGTCTCATAGGTTGTCCCCTGCCTTGACTGACACAATAATGGGTGACAGCTTTCCTGTGGGCTCCTTGGGCTGTGTCTGTGTGCTGCAGGATTTGAAGTCTCATTGTCTTATTGGACTTCTCTGGAGAGTCCTCACTGTGGGAAAGGAATCAAGAAGCCAGTAGAGCAGAATAATCTGGGCTCTGCAATGTCCATTCTTTTGTTGCTTAAAGCTGTCTTAATAGAGAAAGGGTCCTGTAGCTGGTGCTTCAGAGGGCGAGAATAGCAGTGTAGAACAAGGACCTAATTGAAGTGGAGTGGAATAATGGTGACGAGCCAGCCCCTCCTTCACAATGCAGTGGGTTTGTTTCATTTAGTAATAAGGCTGCAAAAAGGGCTGTGTAAGTTTAAAAAATACATAGGGTGTGGAACTGATCACACAGTCCCTTTTCAGTTCTGTTCTGCTTCTGATTGTGCATCTGCTCCGCTCCAGAAAAGTTCACTCAGGGGATGTGGGATAAGCCCTTGCAGCCAAAGTATGCTCCACTTAGTCTTCAGAAATGAAAAGCTCTCACTGAGAAGGAAGAGCATTCTGGTGTAACTTGCCCTATTAAAGCCAAATGCACCAAGGCAGAGAATTTGATGGCAGAGGTGCGTTCTCTGTGTACCTGAGGAGGGCATTCAGATGTCTTCTCTCTCCCAGTTTTGTAGCATTATAGAGGACTTCATAAAAAATCTGTGGGATACTGTTAGAAGAAAAACCATTCCTTTAATTTGGTCTAATGGTCCCAGTGGATACCCCAGCCAGCTGCTGTGTGTTTTTATGTTGTATGTGTTCAGATTGTGCCAGTGGCAAAGTCACTGATTGCACTGAGCCAGGGGGCAAGGTGAAAGAAGTTTTTACAATAATTTTAGCAATTATTCCTCCTTGTTTAATTGACTTTATCTTTTTGCAAAGGCCAGGCAAGACACTCTGGCGGTCATTGAGTGCTGTGCATGAGCAACTTGTAACTGTCAGAGATAAAAAAGACAGAAAGTTTTGGGAGGTGCAGCAAAAGGAATACAGTCCCTAGTGTCACACTGCTTTTTCATTTGGTTAAAGCAGGCACTGGCACTAAATTCTGTCTGTCTGGGAAGGTGTGTAGAAATGCAGAACACTGTGATAATCCCCAGTGGGGTTGCTTTGGGCAGTACTACTGAAATCAGAAAAAAATTGAAAACAAAACGGTTAACAAAAAAGAGAATTGACATACAGCATATGTACAATCTGCATGTCTGCCTGGTCGCTACTTGGGCACTGCTGAGATATGGTATGACTTTGGGAATCTGCTTTGTAGGCCAGTAATTGAAATTGGGATGACTCTTGTGACTGTCACCCTAAACATTCCTGTGTCTGGTGGCTGCTCTTTTAAGCAGAGAAATAAGAACTTCACTTTAGACTTGGATCTTGCCAGGATCTTGTAATTTTATAAAAGAAATGAGCAGGTTTTATGAACACTGAGAGCATTGGATGAGAATGCAGGTGTTGTACAAATCTGTGGATGTTGTTCTTTGACAAGGTCACAGGGTACAGAACAGATCACAGATGGAGAACTGTTGGGGCCATGGCTTTTGCAGGACTGGACTTCCTGCCTTACCTCTTTATAAGCTGAAAATTCTTGTCCTGACCCTGTAGACTCTTCCCAGAGTAGCAGGCTGTGGTCTGTGTGTGTTGACCTGACTTTGCTGCCTGCACACAGAGGTGCTGAGGATGCTGATGCTCTTGCTCTTTTCCTATTTTGCAGAAGGCATGAGCTGCATGAATAAAGATCATGGCTGTGCCCACATCTGCAGAGAAACGCCCAAAGGAGGAGTTGCCTGTGAATGCCGACCAGGATTTGAGCTGTCCAAGAACCAGAGGAGCTGCATTTGTATGCAACATTCTGCATGTGCTTATGGTTTCCCAAAGGGAAAAAATAGTGTTCTGTTTGCAGCGGTATGGGATTTGGTATGTTACAGCTGAAGTGGGATGACACACCTCTACTGTGTGCGTTTGAACTAAACTAGAACTGATGTCTTTTCTGGACACCATCACCCCAGTCTGTTAATTGTTATGGTGCCAGTAGTCTGGGAGTTGTGCCATCATTCATAGTGACGGGAAGCTCAGCTCCGCGAGAGAGCTCTGCGGTGTTTCAGTCTCACAGAGTCCTTCAGGAAAGGGGCATTTTAGGAAGCTGTATTGGATGCTGAAATGGCGACAGAATTGCGTGCTCTCTTTCAAAGATGCTGGAAGTACTTGTGAGAGGTGACGTGTGTTTTCTCCCTAGTGACATGTAACCATGGAAACGGGGGCTGCCAACACACGTGTGATGATGCTGATCACGGGCCTATTTGTGGATGCCACCCCAAGTACATCATGCACGTGGATGGGAAAACCTGCTTGGGTCAGTATGCAGAGGAGGGTAGTAGTGTTCTGTGGATGGCTAACTCTAGGGTGGTGTGGTGTTGCTGTGTGTGCATGATGAATGCTCCTCGTGAGAGTATGGCTAGAAAATGTCAAGGAATTCAAAACTAAGAAACCTGCTAGTGTAACTAGTGCATGACTGAGTTGGTTGGGTCCAGGCAACTTATGCTTCCCTATGTAAGTATCTACCTAATGCCATCTCAACCTTTAATTGTCACTGGTCCCTCTGTGAAACACAAGGCCTGTCACTAACCAAAGAAGGCTTCCTTCCCTCTAGGATGTTTTGGGTTCAGTTTCTTCTATAGCATGAGCCAGAGAGTGCAGCCAAGGAGTATGTCAGTTAAAACTGGAACTCTGAAATCAATTAATGTATAATTTTGTCAAGGCAGTTATCCAGTAAAGAAAGTACTTAAGATTATAAACTCTTCCAGTCTCTAGAAGATTTTGTTGTCTGTTGATTGAAATCAAATGCTCAGCCATAACTGGCTGATGCTTACAATTAGTCCACGATAGATGATGACAGTGCACTCCTAACAGAACAGTTCATGACAGTTCAATTCGTTCTTTCATCTTGTTGCTGTTTACTACATCTGTAGCACATCTTTGGTTCTGTCAAGAAGACTGAAGCAAACATGACTTGTAAGGAAGCCACAAAAGCATTCTCATGGTTTTAACTGAAGGGTCTTAATGATTTTTATTATTACTCGCTCTTTAAAAATTATTTCTGCCGGGTCAGGTCCAACTGCCTCTGATTCAGCGAGGGATGCAGCTGTTTGCGTGTGTGTGTGTGTGTGTGTGTGTTGGATGTCACAGGAGGATTCTGGTTAGGGCACCTATACTCACTTGCTTTTTTCATGTTCTGAACAGAGAGGGAAGAGGCTGCTGTTGAAATTTCTGAGGGAAACACCACAGCAGCAGCTGATGTGGACAAGAGAGTGAAGCGACGGTTGCTTATGGGTAAAAGTGCTGATGCAAAATAATTCTGCTGTTTGTTGAAACCTTTTGGATTGAAAAATTGACATGTGTTTTTAAAATGTTATTGTAATTTTCTGTAGTTTTCTCTGGGTTGAATTCTGCCTGAGATGATCCTCTCCCTATTAAGGAAATAATATTATTCCATAATGTGTAAGAAGCTACGTACGTAGTTTGTGACGGTCAGTAGGAGGTATCAGAAAGTTGCTCTTGAAGTAATGTATGGTTCTATGGTTCTAATTCATCATGGGAATGCAGTGCAATCCCTTCTGTGCTACAGTTTTAGCCAGGCTGTGGAGGAAGCAGTGTTTCACCTGCTTCTCTTCACTTGAATGCATACTTCTGCAGGGAAGAGAAATGGTCCCAGTCCCAGTCCCAGTCGTGGATTGCATCTAGAAGGACATATTATAGTGCAAGGCCATCTTATCCATCCCAGAGGTGTTCACATCTGACCCAGAATGCCAGCCTCTGGGGATCTGTCACTACAGGGAAGGCACTGGCATGAGAAACACTCACTGTGGTCTCAGGGCAGGTGGGTCAGTGGACGTCCACCTCTCAAAAGCCCTTTCTGCAGGCAGCCAGGGTGATTTGCTGTGCTTACTGGAATTTGCTGCACGAGTGGAACAGAGCATGGAGGCTGAAGAATAAACTTCCAAAAGTATAGGACTAGCTCTGAGCTCCCAAGTTCATGTTCAGGCATCGAAATGAATAGCCCTGTTTTCAAAAATAATGACATTTCTGTGGAAAGAGGAAAAAAGAAGATGCACTCTGTCTACTCTTGGAGGCTGGACACAGCCTGACAATATTGAATATGATATGAGAGACTGGGATAGAATAAACTAGTTAAGCTCTCAAAACTTGACAATAACTAGCATATGCTTGATGGTGCAAAAAATGAGGATATGGAACCGGAAAGAAGATTTCAAAAAGCAGGCATAAATAATGTTCTTTGCAGCCCTCTCAATTAACACATGCTATGTAAAATTGCATTTGCCCAGCCAGTGAAAAGATTGTTAGACTAACTGAGGTGTTTACACTGATGACAAGAGGATGAGTGCCAAAGAGTGAGTTATTTCTGTTTGGTTGGATGTGAAGATTTGTGTTTTAGGAGTGTTCACGAGAAGAGTCTGGTGAGATTTAGACATAGTTTGCATAGGGGGAAGTTAGGGGAACAAACTTTGGCACCCGGGTTACCAGGCTGAAGGAACACTCAGTGCGGGTGTAGTCCACCATGACTGGGAGCACAGGTAGCATGGAAAGGTGAGTTGGGAGGGATTTAAGAAAACTGGTTTTGTAGTGCTGAGTGTAACCAGGTGTCTGAGCATTGGTGGGAAGTGCCAGAGGATCAGAAGGATTGACTGTGGGCATAAGGAAACAGACGGATCGCAATAGTTCATCATCAAGGAGTGGGGATTTGTGTTTAAGGACAAGAATACCCAGAAGCGAGTATTCTGGTTTGTACAGTCTCCACAATACCCCTGGAAATAACTGAGGCAGGGATTTTGCCAACACATGTATTTAGCAGTTGCTCATGTGTACTGGACTAAATGTGTGTGAACAGCAGTGTGTTTGGAACAGTGCCCTGTATCCCGTGATGTGTCTTGATACCATTACAATACCCCTGAGCAAACCCCAGCTTCGTCTCGTTGGCCAGAAACGTGTGCAGTGAACAACGGCGGCTGCGACCGCACGTGCAAAGACACTTCCACCGGAGTCCACTGCAGCTGTCCCGTGGGATTCACGCTCCAGTTTGATGGCAAGACATGCAAAGGTGGGTTTTGTACTTGTGGACATGTGTACCAGCACCTGTAAGGTGTTACCAAATACTGTAAGGTATTAATCTCTAAACGAAGGCACCCCGGTGTCCAGAGGAAAGGCAGTGTGTGTAACCCGACCCAAGGAAGGACTGCAGCCGGGGTGGAGGTGTGGTTTCCATCACATCAGGTGTATCAGTGCAGAGAACCTCTTCTGCTCTGCCCTTCCCCTCACCACTTCCACCTCTTGTGCCTCATTTTTCACAGGTGAGGTTTGGCAGAGTTAATGCAGGTCTGTGGTCAAGCAGAGGTCAGTACTGGGAGAGAGAGGTGTGAGTATACAGGTATACAGCCCAAAAATCTGCTGTACTACCCACAGCCAGCTGGGTATTGGAGCAGTTTGTAAGTAAACGTCAGTGTGTAAACAGGGATGTGTTTTATAAATATATACTGGTCCAAGCAGCTCTAATGAGAGTACTGGCAAGGAGCAAAGGCACAGTTAAGTTGTATATTATATTACTTTCCCAGTGATTAGATGTTAAGACTGTTCTGCTAAGCAAAAATGATGAAATCCCCAGGCCTGAGTCAATTAATATTAGATAAAGGCCTCATTCTAATATTGGCATGAAAAGGATGGGCTAGGTCAGGAAGTCTCTGCCTGAGATTTCTGCAGGGCTTATGAAGAGGAAATGGAGAGAATGTTTAAAATGCTAAAACCTCTCAGAGAGCATTACAGTCAAAGTGTTTCCAAACAGAACTTAGGGAATGGTCTTTTATGAATACATTACCCAAATGCAATTGACAGCAATATATTAAATGAGAGCAAATAACACTGTCCTGGGGCTGAATGGGCCAGATCATTCTTAAGGGCTGGATCTGAGCTTCCTTACAATTTGTGGTAGTCTCCCCAGATTTTGTTTCTGGGTTCCTCTCACCAACTGGATGTGACTATTTTCTGGATCTGGCAGTGGAAGTATGTTGAGTGCACTGTGTTTATTTGCTGAAGTGCTTTTTTTGTTACAGATATTGATGAATGCCAGTCCAATAATGGAGGCTGTGATCACTTCTGTAAAAACACTGTTGGCAGTTTTGATTGCAGCTGCAGAAAAGGATTTAAATTATTAACAGATGAGAAGTCCTGTCAAGGTATGTGCACTGGAGAGGCAACAGTAGAACAAAAGTAGGACAAATCGGCATGGCTTGGACATCCACTACATTGATGAAGTGATAATGGACTCCAGAATAATTTCCATTCCTCAGTTTTGGATTTTTTTTTTCTTCTGAAACAGCTGTTGAGTTAATACAGTTGGCTTGATGCTATTGTAGGAGATACATTTACTGGCACAGTGAGCTATTATCTGGAAGGGACAGAGACAGCATCATATGAAATAGCTCTCTATGAGGTTAATGCTTCCCCCTGCCTTAGTGATCTTAAAATAATTTACAGGGAAAATTAGACAATGTCTCTCTCTCCATCTTACTGGCTGGTTCACCATTGCAGTGAAACTGTATTTTCTTAACAGGACATTTAGTTGCCATGACCTCATTATTAAAGGAAAACGATATAATGTGATCCATGAAATTATAGGTCTGTAGACAGACTGGAATCGCTGTTCTCTAAAACATCATGGAGTATTTGATTTTTGAGGATGACATGGATTTCTCCTGTGAGACTTACAAAGCATATTTGCTTTGCTGTACAATGGTTTGTACATATAGAGTTAGCAATCCTATTTAAGCTGCTTAAATGCATAAAAAATGTGAAGATGAAAATGGTCTGTGGTTGTGGAAAAGCTACTGTATGAAACAATGTCAAGTCAGTCAGCCAAATGGTGAATTATGCCATTTCCTAGGCAACCAGCTGGCATAAATGGTGAATTTCAGAAAGCTGAACTGACCAACAGAAAATCATTTTCACCTGGGTTTTTAGTGCATTCTTATCCTTTATAAATCAGACAAAGAAGGGCAACTACTTATATGGAATACACTACATAAAAATCTGATTTTCAAGATAGTTTGTGGGGTTTTTTTTAAATGAAATCTGTTTATGAATGTATTTCCAAGATGTGCATCTCCCTTTTGTCCCTGTCACTTCAGTTCCTTTCCCTGGACTGTTTCAAAAGTGGTATCTTGAAGCATGCCAAAGCCCAAGGAAAAAAGACTGATGAAATCTGTTAGGGAAGTTGATGTGCACTTCTTTTGTGTCTTGCAGCTTTCTTACATGGCCTACATAATGTACTAGCACAGAAATTTTAGGTACTTTTGATGGTATAATGAACGTTCATTCTCAGAGAACGTGGTGATTTTCAGCAGGCTTAAATCAGGCACTTTATATTCGGATAGAGCTACACTTAGGGAGAAAAAAATAAAGGGAATACTTTCCTTAGTAGACTTATTTTCTACGTAGACTTTTCTTAATGAAATAAGAGTTTTGTCAGCAGTTTTCCCATAGAAGAGAAATAATTTGTTTTAAACATAATTGTAAAAATGTAGCAGCACTTTTTGTGCTTGCCAAGGAAAAGCTTCTTTGGCGAACTAAGTGCTCTCTTTAAAGTTATCATTTCATTATGTTACATTATGCTCCTTAAAAGAATTTGCTTAGTTCACATAAATCTGCACATCCCTGCGCTGGACTTTGTTGGCTCACCAGGGCTCCCTGGCCAGCCTGAGAGGTTCTGATGCATCCCTTCAAACCCCGCAGACATTGACGAGTGCTCCTTCGAGCGGACGTGCGACCACACCTGCATCAACCACCCCGGCACCTTCCAGTGCACTTGTAACAAAGGATATGCTCTCTACGGCTTCACACACTGTGGAGGTGAGTTTCAGGGACACCACAGCCCGTGTGGCAGCAGGCTGATCCCACAGGTCTGCTTAGTGGCCCTGCAAGACACAGGACGAGGTGTATTAGGAGGCCTACGGAGTAACTTGTACTCCTTGCCATGATAATGAAACACAGCAAAAGTAGAAGCTAATCCTGATTGTTTCAGTCTTTGCTCAAAGGATTTTGCCTTCAGACCGTACGTGCAGAAAGCACCTGTAACTGCCAGAACGATAGGGTGATGATGGGTTTTGCACTTGGGCATGAAAGCCATAATTTGATAAAATTTTCACATGCATTCCGCATGCATTGAAGTCATTGACTTCAGTGAAAAGTCAGTGGAGTAGGACTTTAAGAACAGGAAGCTCTGAACAGCTTTAAAAATTATTGTTCTGCAGGTTGCTGCTGTGCATGTGTCAGATCCTCATGTGATGTAAGTTGGAATTTAGCTGATGTAGTGTAACTTTACGTTGGCCAAGATTAATACTTGTAAATCTTTTGTGTCTTTCCTGCAAGAATAGTTCAAGGAAAGAGAAAGTTGTTCACAGAATCTCAGCGTGTGTCAAATGTGAATACTTGTGAGACAAATTCCCAGAATTAACATGAGGAAACATTAATAACTGGGACACTTAATGGATTAAACTTCTTTAAACCAGCTCCAGGCAAGACCTTACTGACTCCAAAACTTACTTAAATCTGAGTAAGACCTCTATTTCTGAGGCAGAATGAGCACAGTTGAACTTGGAGATAACAAGTCAAAGATCTCTGTGTGCCTATTCTGTTCTAGTGTCTGCCTCTAGAGAGTCTGCAAAAAAGATCATAGGGCTACAACATCACTGTGTTTTATCCTGATGAACGGAGGAACTTACCTGGATAAGGAATAACACTGTTCATGTGTTCTATTTGGTAAAAGAAGACTGCTGTAATTAATTCCTCTGCAGTAACTCAAATTCTTTTGGCTACCAGTGAGGGAGAGGAACTGTAATTTTGCTATTGGCTGCTAATTGGCCTTTTCTTGTCATACTCCTGTGCAGAAGATGCTAATTCTTGTACCATAGTAAGTCCTTCATCGACTGGCAATCACAGGCTGTGTCAAAGCTGGTAGGATACCGAGCATACTTCTGACTACTGTGGAAGAAGTCAGTATGTGCTGGAGGGAATAGGTTGCTATTGCATGCATCATTCTATCAGAAGGTCAATGAAAACCAAAGATTTGGGCTGATTTTGTATTCTCTTGGGCAGCAGTACCAGTCTAAGTTGTTGTCTTCTTTCTTCATTATTGCTCTGCTGCTCATTTCTACCCCTGTTGTCTCTGTTAAGAGCATGTTTTTCCCCCAAATCAGATTGGTTTTGTAATGTGTTTTGTGGTGTTTTCTAACAAATTTTTACTTAGAGAGTGTCTAGAGAGGGGAACAAATGTTTGGGGAGAGCTGTGGCAAGGACTTATTACTTTCATTGAGATAAGTGTATGTGGAAGTAGGTACCCTCAGTTGCACAAACTTTATGGGACTTGCAAGAGTTCTTTTGATGGCGGTTTTCTCAGTTTATTATAATTGCTATAAAGCTATGGGAGAGGAGTGAAGCACTCCTCGGGGTGGATCTGAGCAGCAAAGACACAGAACTTTGCATTTCCCTTTGTTGAAATTCATGAGATTCCTATAGACCCACTACTCCAGGCAGTCAAGGTCCCTCTGAATAGTGGCACAACCATCTGGTGTATCAGCCACTCCTCCCAGTTTTGTATCATCCACAAACTTGCCGAGGGTGAACTCTTGTCCCATCATCCAGGTTTAATGAAGAGGATAAATAGTATTGGCCCTGGTATTGACCCCTGGGGTACAGCACCCGTGAATGGTATATTCTGCATCAGCATGCCAGTTTGCACCAGAGGCAGCATGTTGTGTTGTCAGTAGGTTCTCCTCTATTGGCATTTATTGGGTGGGAAAGGGCCCCAAAATTGGGTCATTGGCCAAAACAGACAATGGGGGCACAGTGGTGGTGTTTGCACATAGAGCCAAGCAGTGCTCCCCAGTAGTTGTGTCTAAGGAGTGCTTTGGAGGATGGAGCAGGATGAATCCTGTCCATGTTCTCAGCCTTTATTTCAAGTTAGAAATATTAATTAACCAGATCGAGTGCCATACAGATTTGATTAGACCTCCTTTTCTTAGAGTTAATTTGTCATCAGATTGCTGAGGCTGGGTATTGTTTGATTATGAGGTTTAAGGACCTTCCACCAACATTTGGTCTATTTTGACATTTATCAAAGGATTTCCAAGAAGACAAACTATTTCAAAGTGAGTATCCAGGCAGCATTCCTAAAATCTTTTCCAAACCCTGCTGAGCACTCTTTGTGTCCACATTTACCTAGTGGAGTTACAGTGAAGAACTTTGGGGAGAGTAACTTTTAAAAAGTATTTTTTCCTTTCCTCTGTAGATATTAATGAATGTAGCATCAACAATGGTGGTTGCCAACAGCTGTGTGTGAACACCCCGGGAGACTATGAATGCCTGTGTCACTCTAACTACAAGTTACACTGGAATAAAAAGGATTGTGTTGGTAAGGTGTCTAGTAAATCCATTTCTACTTCTGATGTGTCTGATGGCCATATGTTCATAGTCAAGTTTGTTGGTCTGTCCAGTTAAGTGGTATGAGTCATTCTTCCTGGTATTCTGCTGTAATTTTTAGCAAGGCATGATGATAGTGATGTTGAAACTCATGAAAATAAGTGAAAAACCAACCCCAAAAACAGGAGATACTTTGAGGGATTTTGATGCTTTCTTTCCTGTGCTTTTATCTAGCTCATTCTTCTATTTCCTTTTGTTTCTCTGCTCATGATAAAGGAAATTACTTTTGTGTGTGATCTTGCAGTGATTTTATTTTACTTTAATTTTCTGTCTAAACAGCATATTAATTGCATGGCTACTCTCAGGTACCTGTTGAAACAGCAGCTGCATGCTGATTTATTAGTAGGGTGAAGGTAGATGTTTTAATTCTGTGAGTATTTGTTTTACCTTATTTAGAGACAAAAGGTCCCTTGCCTGATAATGTGTCACCCAAGGTATTGCTGCACTGCATTAAGACTGGTGGGAGTGATAGATGCTTTTTAAGCTGCTCTCCAGATGTCCAGGTATTTTCTGGTAAGTCAAAACTAACAAAAACAAGCACATGATTCTGTACACTGTAAGAGTGCCAAACCTCCTAACTCTCAGGGGAGCCCCAAGAAGTAGTCAATCAACAGGGATCTTTCCTCTTTCACCACAGATAATAAAGGGCTGTATCCCTGACTGTGCCCAGGAAAACCCCTCTTTCCCTGTCTTTTATAACCACTCTACCCTCAGATTCCCTTCTCACGACAAGTGTCTTTTTGAGGCTGGGGAGGACAGGACAGAATTCTCCGTGCTCCCTGGGCCATTCCTTAATTGGTCCTGAGAGCCACTGCTGAATGGGGCAAAGGCATTCCAGCCCTGCGTGGGGCCTGAGATTTTGCCCACACAGCCCCTCCATCCCACAGGACACAGCGTGCGGGCTCGGCCGGAGCTTATGGGACAGATGCTGTTTGTCTTCCTGAATCCTTTAAATGGCTCAGGAAGAGACAAGCTCTAATGTGGAGTATTTTATGAACAATGATGTTAAAAAAGGTGAGGATGATGGTGCTGATCAATGAAGTTAAAATGTCTTTTAAACTACAGGAGTCCTCAGTCTGTGCACTGTACCTGTGTCTTTACTGTCTGTCTGTCTGTTAGGAACCCAAGACGCCTACACCCTCACCTGTGGCAGGTCATCTCAGCTTAAGAAAAAGCAACAAAATACAAATGCTTCCAGCTGGCTGGGTAATCACTACATTTATTGTTGCATAGTTTGACTGATTTATTTTCATTGATAACTGTGAAGTAAAGACATTTCTGTGGACTTTCTTTTTTCTTCCTCTTCCTCGTGATTGTAGTTCATGATTACAGTAGAAAAATCCCCTTATGCTGCTTCATCAGCATCACTAGAATAGATTCTTATAAAGAAGGAGAAAATGATCAATAGTGAAATAAACAGCTAGACAAGGAGTGTCATGTCTCCTTTACAATATGTTTAGGTTGAACTGTTGGACTGTAAAGTTTAGAAACATTTATAGCTATAGGCATAAACTACATTCTGAATTGATTTGGAGTATCTCCTTTGATTTCAACTAACCTTTATTTGATTTACGCAGTAGTAGATGTGTCTTGATGTCCTTCTCTTTTTTTCCCTAATAAAATTTACTACACCTTGTTCCAGTTCCGGTTGTGAAATAACTTCACAACAGGAGGGTTCTGGCATCTCATTAGGTTTTCTGTGATGATCTCTTCATATCAGCACATTTTTTGTTGTCATCATTATGATGTGACATTAGGGTTATCTAAATTTTCTACTCCTTTTTTTTTTTTTTTTAAATAACTTGTCACTGTTTCTTCCTGAAGATGCTTCAGCCATCAAGATAAGCGTAACCTTTAAATTAAATGAAGGAAAATGTAGTTTGAAAAAGACTGAGATGTTTCAAGAAGGTCTGGAACAGATGATACCAGGTATGAATGTAAAAATGCAGGTAACCATAGCTCAGGGGTTATTAAGTGTTTTCCAGATATGAAGTACACTATAAGCAAAGCATAGAGGACTGTAGGCTTTCTGTTCTTCACTGATCTCATGAATCATGCTCCTGCCCAGCCATGATTCTTACAATTATTATTTCAGATCACAGGATTTCCTTCTGGCATCCTTACAGTCTTGCTAGGAAAGCCCTTGTCCTTTTTTGTTTGTAACACTGCTAATAAACTCTCAGCAAAATCAGCCATTCTTTTTGCGCTTTTGTTTTCTCCTTTTCTTCCTCTTTTTATATTTTTGTTATTTCCTTTCTCACCTGCTCCTTACTGTCTGATGCCTCATTGAAGAATCTCCTGACCTTTTATGCTGACTCTATTGTCAAAGGGTTGTTCCTCTTTTCTCTTGTCTTCCTTTTGTACTTCAGCAGCCCCAGATGGACGCAGTGAGGTCAACTCTTCCATCTGTTCCAAAGCAGAATTTACAAAAATTCCAAAGGGAACTTACAAAATCAGCAGAAAATGAGGAGTATTTAAAAAAAAAAGGGGGGGGAAAGGAGTCATTAAACAATGTGATGAATCAGTGTGTCCGATTGTTTGTCCTTAGCAGAGTAACAGTGACAAACTGCACTGGATGCTCAGTGACAAGTTGTGTACTCGAGAGACAGAGCTTATTCTAGGTGTTCTCTCTCGCTAAACCTTATTTCCTCATGGAAGCCATGAAAATGGTCACGATTCTCTGTGAGGGGGCACCAGCTGAGAAACTGGCCAAACTGTTTGTGTACTGGCACGTGGAGGTGATGGTTTGCGCCTCTTTAACTGTTCCTGATGGCAAACACGCTGAGCGCTGGTGAATGTTCAGTAACAGAGCTGGCCAAGCTTTTGCTTCCTTTGGTTTTGTTCACACAGAGAGGCATAATTCAGTAATGGAGAGCTTCCACTATGTAAACCTAACATGCAGCTCTGGCAAGAAAGCTCATGGGACCCTCAGTAGACTGACAGCGACTAGAGAGATTTTGATCACTGCGGACTTTGAGCTTGAAACAAGCCGGAAGGAGGTGACAGGTTGGTTGGAAAATAATCCCAGGTGCGGTTTGAAGCTTCTTGCCGTTTGCTCCTTAATTTCTGTATTTTTCACTTCTGTCTGTATGCAAAATGATGATAAAAAGTATCTCCTGTTTTGAAAATGAATTTTACTGCTTCAGAAAGAGTGAGGGACGGGGATAGTTTCAAAGATCGAAGAGCTTCCTGGTGGATTTGTCCTTAAGGATTTCAGACTTGTTCCCAGAAGTTGCTTTCTCAGTGATTTGCATTGGTTAGTGTTTTGAATGGAGTGGGGTTTTGTGCATGGTCACTTATAGAAGCTTTCACCCCTCGTGCTTTTCAGACTCGTGTGATGTGCGCTGTGCCCGGAAGAAGACGGAGAAGAGGTTCCGTAAAACCATCCGAACCCTACGGAAAACGGTCAGCAGGGACCAGTTCCGCATCCGCGTCTCTGGCACGGACCACGAAGTGGCCAGGAAGCCCCTCAAGCCATCGGAGCCACAGCAGTCTTGTGGTGCAGGGCAGATGCACCTGGGTAACAGATGTGGTGAGTTAGGTGTGAATTAGGAAGGAGCCGCCTCGTGTGTTTCAGTTTTCTCAGGCCTGGTGAGCTTGGAGGGGTCACGGTTTACTTGTCCAGGAGAGAGGAGGGCTGTGTGTGCAGAAGTGGGGGTTGCTGTTAGTGCTGCCTAAATGTGTCTCTCTATGTATTTACTGCTGGCAGTTGCTGTTTTGCAGAGTGGAATGAGGGCTCAGTGCACCGCTCTCTGCTATAGCTGATGTACAGCCTGCAGTAAGCTCAGAGGTGGAAATTCTGGGAATACCATCAGGCACCAATGGCCTCGACATCACCAGTGTTACTATAAGACTCCATTTAATACCCACTGTAACTGTGTTTCTGAGTTTGTGCACATCTCATCTCTCCCTTGTCCCAGAGAAAAGGCTGAGCAGGATTTGATGCACTCACATTCACTTTGCTGATTAAGCTCTGAGTCCCAGAGAATCCTCGTGACAGAATTATAAATTCATGGAGAATAGGGAGTCTATAGGGCAGCACTGAGAAAAGTCTTAATTATCATGGCACTGGAGGGCACCACCATAAGGCAGTCCATAGTAAATGCTTCCAAAGCACAAAAGTTAAGGAGAGGGGTCAGATGTTACATCTTAACAGGGGCCTAACAACCGTGACGGCTAATTCAGGATGCATGGGGTAGGCAGCGTGTAGGTGGATTGTGAATCAGCAAGCCTTTAAAATGCTTGTCACATTGAATTAGTACCTCTTCCAGCAGCAGCACATTTGGCCTAAGAATAGATTTTCCGATCCAGTTTTGCTAGCTCTAGAAAAACTTGGATTCGTAGAACTGAAAAATTGCTTAAAACATCTGTGCAAGCAAGCAGGGAATTACTCAGGAATTTTGTCAGAAAAAGCTGTTAGTTTTCTTTTTTTTTAACTTGTAATGTTGCAATAAGTCTGAAAAATTTTGGAAAGTTCACCAAGATGAATTTATATGGATGTTTTCAAGCTATTGTGTTGAATATTGGAGGGAGACTTTGAAAAAATCTGTCTCAGTTCAATGGTACAGAACACGGTATGACTCTGAAGATGTTTGTGATTTCATCTAGAAAAAAACAGCAGTGAGCAAGCTAAAAATGCTGCAGGTGGAGAAGGCAATGTGAATTACAACTAGAAACTGGAACAGCAAAGAAACACAATTTTTTTTAGGTAGCTGCAGAACCAACTTAATGGTTAACCAATTTAATTTAATCTAAGAGCAGCATACCTGGCGTTTCTGTGCTAATTCAGAGAGAAAGGAGGCTTTTGGGGAATGCTTGCCTGGAAAACTCTTTGGTGTGGTGGGCACAAATAGTCTGGCCATGGTTAAAACAGAGTCACTGAGCCTATGCAAACAAAGGTTTTGAAGAACAATTTGTAAAAGTCAGGCTTCTTTTGTTGCTAAGTTTTTGCCACAGCTTGTTCTGGACATCCTAACAGGTGCTGCTGTGAGCAGTGGAATGACCCTGTGTCTCTCATGCCTTATGCTTCCATTTGCTCATGCCCAACAAGGTGCAATCACTAAATGAGCCTTTCTTCAGATGAATTATTCAGACCATATCCTTGCGTAGATTTGCTGTGATCAAACAGGAGGTGGAACTCACATCACAGTCTTTCACTTACATGGGTGTTAAGGAGGTCTCTCTCCTTCCTCTTACATGTTCCCTTCTTATTTACATTAAATGCACAGAAAATTAGTGTCTTTGAAACCTGTCTGCATCACACGCCAGGCTGCTGGAAGCTGGGCAGACAGTTCTCTAGCTGCTGGGAGGACATCACCGTACACACAGAGGCAGTGCTGTTACATACGCCTCATTTCCTTGGAAAAAGCTGATTGTCCCAGGGTGAATGGCTAAGGTAAGGCTGGGGGCTGGTGCTGCTGCTTGGGCTGCCAGCCAGAAGGAGCCAAGAAATAGGCTGGGGAAAAGAGAATGGAGCGGGAACAGTGTGAAGAAAGGGAAGAAGCTAGCTCAGGGATGTGTGTGGGAGAGGGTGTTTTAATCTGTTTTGATTTGATTGTTTTGCAGAGCTGCTTGGGAACTGTAGGACAGGATTGAGGCCCTGATTACCTAGACATGTTAATGGCTCTGGGGAGAAAGTGACTCCACAGCAAGAGATACTAAGTCAGCAGGTGGCTTCAGTGCAGGTGACGGATGTAGCGTCTGGACAGGAAAATGATTTTGGCAAAGGGATTTGCTCAGTGTGGCCAGAGGAGTAGGGAGCAGTGAGGGAAAAAAGTAAGTCAAAGGGACTTAAACGTCTTCTTTGATGCAGCTACTGACTGAGATGAAGGTTTTAGTTAATTATTTTCAAATACTTGGTGTATGGCTAGGTTAGGTGCAGTTTTATTTATTCAGTCTTGTACCTCTGCTCTTTCTGTGGTTGAAGTCTCCTGCCAGCAGTGTCAGAAACATTATTTTTATTTGAGCAGTGTAAGAGGGAAAGCCTAGCTCCTGCTCTGACAGCTTTTGTGTTGGGTAACTGGCGTGCTGTTGCAGCAGCAAGATAAACTGGTTTCACACTTCTGGTGAGGTAGTACTATCCCTGATTTTCTTGCCTTAACTCCCGCTGTGTTTAGTGGGGCACAGCACAGAAGAAAAGCTTTAGAAAGACACCAGGAACAGATTAGATGTGATTTCCAAGGCATTTTATCATTCTTAATATGCTGGATGGTTGCACTTGTGTGTCTGCTGTTCTTTAAACAGCTATGGATGGTAAAAGGGAATTCACTGCTGATTCCAAGGGATAGTGTCTTTTATTTCAAGTTTGCTGTTTGATGTACAGTTCTGTTTGGGATTTCCTGATGCTTTAGAGGTTCAAGTGTTCCATTTTTCTACCTTGTTATGTACGAGCTCTGTATCAGTGATAAACTCATCCAGATTGGCTCACGTTTATTAATTCCATGAAGTCCTGTGAATGGCTCCTAAGGAGCAACCAGTGATAGGTCTCTAATAATGGATATCGCATGAAATGCAGAGAGCAAAATGGAACTTTCATCAACCTTCCCAGAGAACTGGGTTCTCGTAGCAGAAGTGTGATCTTTCCACACTGAAGTAAATCTTAAGATGAAAACCATCAATTTTTGCGTGTCAGTGCTTCAAGGCTGCATGTGAACCATCTGAGGCTGCTGGGAATGCTACATGCTTCCTTGAGAGGAGAAGATTTGTCTTGGGGAGAATGCAGTTTCACTCACTAGTCTGGCTGCAAGTGTTCATTCTCACTAGTCTGGCTACAAGTGTTGACTTCAGACAGATTTAACAGCCAAAGGCCAGCTGTTTAAATACTAACAATGCCTTTTCAGAAACTGATTTACGAGAAACCTTCATATTAAAAGAAAGTAAGTTCAAGCAACAAGCAATTTCACTGCTTTTCCATTGCTTAAAACTCGGTCATACCTTGATCCCATCCCATGGAGCCAAAAGTACACCTTGCCTGATCCATTTTGCATGACAGCATGTCCTTGCTCCACAGTAGGAGCATGTGGATTCATCCAAAGAGCTGTCACTTCAGAGAAGAGCAGGCATGAGCAGCAGAGTCACAGGCACTGCTCTGATGTAAATGATGAGCAGCTTCATCTCATGTGGGAGGTGTGCCAGTGCCTTTCATTGCTCAGCATTCAGCAGTTTTGTCCCTTTAGTTGAGGGGATGTAAATAAGGCATTAACATTTCATCCAAAGTGACGAACCACATCTCAAAAGTTTGTAGTATGTAGTATGATGTTGGCATTATAAAAGTATGAGAGAGATATTTAAAGGGAAAACCAAAATGCTGCCTGCCTTTGTAGTTGTTATAATTAATAGTTGTGTTACCCAACACAGAACTGTGTTGCTTTTATTTTTTTACAATTTTATGAAAATCTAACAAGAAATGAATTATCAAATGGAGAAAAATGGTACGATTTTTTTCTGCTAACCTGCTTTCCCTGACAATCACAGATTTAAGACATAAATCCTTAGAATGTGTAACCATCTCACGTGACCTAAATGTGTGACCCGCTAAAACACAATAACTTAAAGGATGCCGCTTCAGAATCAATTTGCATCGCTTGTTGGTGATTTTCCTTATAAAGTCAAGGCAGCATTCTTAAGAAAATGGTGAATTGGTGGATCATGACCTCCTTTATGAGGTTCACCTCCTCAGGCCCTGAGATGCTACAGCATTTGTCTATAGGAGCAAATGCTCAAAGGCTAATGTGTTGAAAAGAGGGGAAGAGCCTTTAAATGTCTTTGTAACTGTTAATCCTGGTTCCCTGTGGGCCCCTCTCTTTCCCCCCCCTCCCCATCCCTTTTCTTCTTGTTTTTGCATCAGAAAAGCTTTCACTTTTTTTTCCTTTAAAACAGCTGCATGAGTCTCAAGACCAGGTTTTTAATGGGTATTGAATATAAACAAAGACAGTGGCTGCAGAAATGAAGTCTCCTAGAGGCAATTGGTTCTTTTGTTCATTTGGAGAAAAACAATCAAGTTTCTGAAAAAAGAGCAAAGCTAGCCAGTGGAATTGTGATTTAATGTCATTATTTGCAAATCTTCAGATCTAATTTTGACTGGGTATTTCCCATGTGTCAGGTGGGACCATGCAGTTTCTAGTTTTGTGAAATGAAAGCTCATAAACTTTTGTATTTTTTTTTTAAACAAATAACAGGAAAAGTCAAACTTCTTAGAGGTGTTTCTTGTGGATTTTTGGTTTTGGTTAATTTTGTTGGGCTTTTTTTTTAAGAGAAGGTTTATCCTTATTTCATGCACAGTCCTACGGATTTCTGTGGGGTGATTTCTGCCTTGAAATAATGTCCCTGTTATTAATGTTACTATAATTGAAACTAACACTAAGTCTGTTTGTTATGCTAAATTGGGCCCTTGTGAATGCTGTGAGCTCCTGAACAGGCTTTCCTCATTACCCCTGCTCTGTGCTACAGTGGGGCTGGATGAGTGTCCTGTGTTTGAAACGTTTCTAGGTGGAAAATGAAGAGGAACTGGGAGCACTTTACAGGGAATGTGTTTGTGGATACAATTGTCTGGACACTTGTACCACCCTGAAAAGCTTGGTTTGATGTAGTCATTTGAAGAAACTGAGATATTTGTGAAATTGAGGCATTAAAACTTGAGCATCACAGGGAGTAATTCTAATAACTGCATTGAATATTGAGTATTTTTTAGGCTGTAAATAACTACATCTGCATTTGGATGTATTGATCTCTTTTCACATACACACATTGGGTCTATCAAAGCCTGAAGTGTTTGATGTGTCTCAGAAGTCAGATTTTTTTTTTTTGTAGCTGGTTTTGAACACTCTGTGACAGTGGCGGTAGCTAGTTAGCCTTTTTTCTTTCTGTTGTTGCCACCTTTCAGGAAAATCCCAAGGAAATACTTGACTCGATTTGTTCAGATCTTATGGAAAAGTTTTGTTTTGGGCCAGATTGAGGATCTCAGTGATGTCTGAGGAGGTCTTTCTACGTTTACTTTGTCAATGCAAATTTTCAAAAATTAGTCACGTGGCTAAACAATCCTGGAAGATTTAGGTTAACTCAGTTTTATTCCACAAGGAGCTCTTCAATTTTTACAACCTTGGTTTCAAGGCAAGTAAGACGCAAATGATAAAGTTGTTGAGAGAGATCTGATGGGATAAGTTCTCAAAGTAAAATTCCCACATAAGTGACGGATTTGATTCCTGCCTGGGACAAGTTTCCTTTGAGCTCTGATAATGTTCCACTGTTCTGTTGGTCTTTGAGCAAGTTCAGGAAACCTGAATTACAGTTTTAAAGTTGAATTTGTATGCTCAATGTAAAGTGCCATTCTGTTCAAAACACAGAACAGAGACAGCCCCTCTCCCAAGTGTAAAAAAACCCCTCAAACCACTCCAAACTTGACATGTTATTAAAATGAATGCAAAAAGACAGGCTAAGGGGAGATAGCAGAGAGCAGATATTTTTTAGTAAGGCCACTCACAGCACTGCTTTCTCAAAAGCCTTTGAGTTTTTTGAGGGAAGATGGTTTGTCCTGGGCTTTCCACTGCTTCTGGGTTTCTGAGGTCAGCAGCCACTTCTCAAAATCATCTTTCCCAACCTTGATTGTCTTTCCTTGTCGTGGAATTGTAAATAGTGCTCTTTCCTTACCTTATTAGGAGTGCTGCAATGAAAGCCTTAATTCATTCATGTTTGTTGAAGTGCACAAAGTGTACAGAGATGAGTGTTCTCTAGGAATGTTTATAAAATGGAGAAAGGCTTGAAAAGTGTGGGAGCAAATGAATGTGTGTCCTTATGAGGGCAGAAGTGATGTGTGGTGGAAAAAGTTAGAACCAAGAGCTCAGACTTCCTCACAAGCTTTCATTGATCAGCTACAGAGCATTGCTTAACCTGCTGCATTTCAGTTTTAAGCTGAGGAGGAACACTCACTATTCCTCTCAGTGTATCAGCCACAAACAAAACTCTTCATCATTGATCATGACCGGTAGTTAATGCCCTGCTTCTTGTTAGTCATATATCCTGAAATGAAGCCAAGGCCAATTTAACTTCCTAACAAAACAGCTATTCACTGAGTGATTTATTGGAGCTGTAAACTAAAACTAACAGTTTATTATCGTAACAGGTCTTAAAAGGACAGAATTTTTCAGCACAGCTGAACAACTGAAACAGTGTTTTGTGCCTTTCCAGAGCAGGGTAATTATTAAATACTGTCACTGAAGCCAGTTCTTTTGTGAAAAGTTTGAAAACTATAACTTTTCAAAAATACCCATAAATATTGCTGAGTTTGTTAGATAGTATTGAGATGCATGTGTTTAAGAAAAATCAGTCAGATTGAGTTAGTGCTATCTATGCACCATACAGAACGCAGCAATCCAGGGCACAGATAATCATTATCCAAGATCCAGTATCAGAGGAATGGCAAGAATATTTCTGCTTTAAAAGCCTTTGAGGCATAAAGTTTGGTTTACTGAATTTGCACAATTTCTTGTTGTCCCTGAGGTTTTCACACAATCCAATAATGCTACTGGTTATGAAATATGAATATTCAATAATATTAAGATTAAAATACTTCTAGAAATCTGGAAGTACGTTTTTGGCATCTTAGGCTCAGTACTAAATGATTTAATTTGGGAGGAGTTCAAGAGCTCTTTAGCTAGAAAGAGAAGATAATCACAATGTAATTGCACTGTACAGAGGAGCAGAGAGCTCTGGGCAGGCTGAGTGTCCAGTGCGGCCTTGCAACAAAACATGAAATCCATTCCAGCTCCCAAAAGAGCTCGCTGGCACCGAAGGTTATCCGTGTCTGTTTCTATTTTACAGTACACATTGGAGGTATGAAACTCCAGCATTCAGTTCTGGAACCCTGATTCCCTCTTCCGCAGTACAGAGAAGCAATTTCACTGTGGGGTTTCAGGTCCTGCGCAGGCTCACTACCACACCTCCATCTGTAATGCGTGTTCTTCCTCTTCTAGATCAGTGCTCCCCAGGTGAATATTCTCCTGATGGCTTCAAGCCCTGTCTGCCCTGTCCCCTGGGAACATACCAGCCTGAAGCTGGGAGAGTATCCTGCTTTCCCTGTGGAGGAGGTCTGACAACAAGACATAGCGGCGCATCCTTGTTTCAGGACTGTGAGACCAAAGGTAGGGTCAAGAGTTATTTGATGGACTGTATTACTCCAAGACAAACGTAACTGCTGCTACTCAAGTGGGGCATTCAGAGGAGGTTTTTCCTCCTCCTGAGGATCAGTCCTTTCAGGAGTCTCACAGCTGGTTGGCCTGGCCTTGCTGCAAGGAAATTCGGTAAAGCCTCAATTCTTTCTATAACTGCTTACCTAAAGCATGGGTAAAAGAAAAATACTTATAGAAATCAGCTGAGGAAAAGGTCTTAACAGAAAATCTACTGCTGCAGAGTAGAAATAAGGGATAGAAATAAGGTCCTGATGCAAACATTTGGTAGTGGTTTGGATTAAGTGATCTCTCTAATTTCAGTTATGTTTACTATTGAGAATTGCAACATATTATAAAAATTTTGCAGTATAGTTGAAGAATTAATATTACTGGTAGGAGTGTGATATCTAATAGTTTCCTTCAGTGAAGAATCAGTGAATCCACAAATACCGTTGTTTCATACTTAATTTTGCAAAATTGAAGTACTAATAAACCATATTAAAACTTTGGATCAAGATAAGAGGAACTGATTTCAGTTTTATTTAACATAAACAAAAACAAGTCTATAAATGAGGTTCAGTTTTCAGATTGGAGTGGAGATTAAAGGAATTTTTTCTATTAACGGGAATGAAGAGCTCAAGAATTTGCATGTGGAAGAGGCCACATGAGACATGGAATCACAGATGCAAGAACTGTTTGGAGCTTATTATCTGAAGCATTTGGATAGGGGCAGCATGTAGGGAAGGACTCCAGGCTGAGCTAACTTCCAGAGCTCAACAAGACTAGAATTATTTGGGAGTAAGCAGAGCTTAAAAGGAATAGAAATAAAGGGACTGTGCAGCATAGAAAACTACATTTGATAGTAGATCTTTTGAACTTGCACAAAGTGACCTGATAAACAAAAATTTGTTTAGTTACCTCTGCTTTGTTTCCCTCATGGTTTATGAATATGTCATTTCAGTTACTGAAATTATACTGGGTCTTATACAAATGTATAAAGCCATATTCTGTTATGCTGCTGCCACTGTTTTAACCATGATGCATTTAATTGCTGTCCAGTTCAGTGTTCTCCTGGCCATTTTTATAACACCACAACTCATCGGTGTATTCGCTGTGTGGTTGGCACATACCAGCCTGAGTTTGGACAAAATTACTGCATTTCCTGCCCTGGAAACACCACTACTGACTTTGATGGCTCAACAAACATAACACAGTGCAAAAGTAAGTATAGCAAGATGGTTTTGATGATCTCTTACAAATGAAAAACAGGGCCATTCCTGCTCGGAGTGGTCCTAAGGGCAAAACTTAGCTTTGCTCCAGGGAGTTGGAGAGAAGGCAGAGGTGTTGCTCCTCTTTTGCTGCCTGCATCTCACCCTACATGACTTGCTGAGGTCTGTGAGAAACCATTTCTGCAGACTGGTTCCATCACCCTTGTTAAGGTAAGTGATGACTCTGTTTTGCCAGTTGGTGCTGTGTTGCTCGGGCTCTTGCTATTAAATCTTTCATCCCCTGATATAGCAGAGTTTGTGTTCTTTGCACCCTGATTTTTCCCCTCCTGTTAAGAGGAATGCAAGCTGGCTCACAAAACTTTGTAGCTCTAGTAAGAGTTTTTTTCCCAATAACAACCTTTGAAAGAGGCAATTACAAAGAGAACCACTGTTCTGGATTTATGGTAGCTGTAGTGTGGGAAGCTGAGGGTAAATTAAAGCAGGAGAATGGAGGGCAGAGAGGTGACTGCTCAGAGTCACCTCTGGAGACCCTTATGTTCACACGGACATATACACACACCTACACAGCAGAAAGGTGAGAGGCTGGCAAAGAGAACTGTACCTGCACCAGATGCAAAGAGGAAAGGGTGTGTGTCTGTCACTCATGTGCTGCTCCTGACAGTGACTGCAGGGGAGCTGGAGGGTGATCCCTCTTTGCCTTGTCTTGCATACCGTGTTGCTTTTTCAGACAGGCAGTGTGGAGGTGAGCTGGGAGACTACACTGGATATATTGAATCACCAAACTATCCTGGGGACTACCCTGCAAACACTGAGTGCACTTGGAACATCAACCCTCCGCCAAAGCGCCGCATTCTGATCGTGGTTCCAGAAATATTTCTGCCCATAGAAGACGAGTGTGGAGACTACCTGGTGATGAGAAAAAGCTGTGAGTCTCAAATACCTGCTCAGGCAGATCTCAGTGGGCAACACAGGTTTCTCACAGGCACTGCTGTTTACATAAATGTAGCCTGGCTGGCCTCTACTTAAAAGTAGAAATTTCTTTAAATGGCAATTTGAGAAATCCTATTTGATAAAGCTGCTCCACAGGTTTGGGTGAAACAAGGGTGCAAGGCTGTGATGTGTCAGTGAACTCTGAGAGAAATATTGCTAAGAAGGTTCAAGCTAACTAGTTACACATTATGTTGAGCAGTTCTATCCTGGGTTAGGAAAGAGGAAATGCTTGCTAATCCTTACAGGTGCCTGATGTGTGGATAAACAGCTCCAATTTCTAGTATAGGCACGTCCTTCAAACAGTAGACTGATTTTTTAGGAAAAGGGAAAATATTCTCTGACCAAGAAGTCCCTCATTGATGGCATGCCATCCACTGATGGCCTGCCACATTTTGAGGAGTTTTGCTAACACCAGCAAGCATTTTTGCCATGGTAGTTTAGCCTATGTTCCAATTGCTCATTAGTATGAGGCATTGTCAGTTAACTGACTATTGTGTGTTTTCTTTGAAAGCTTCTTCCAACTCGGTGACCACGTATGAAACCTGTCAAACCTACGAACGCCCCATAGCTTTCACTTCCAGGTCTAAGAAATTGTGGATCCAGTTCAAGTCGAATGAAGGGAACAGTGCCAAAGGATTCCAAGTTCCTTATGTAACGTATGATGGTAAGTGAGTGTGAGCAGCTGGGCTGGTGTGGGCTAGTGCAGCTGCAGCAGTGCAGAACTCCCCTCCCTAAGCTGCAGGGAAACCCAGCACTCCCAGAAGTGTCACTGTGAGCTGCTTCCAGTGGCTGTTTTCATTTAAAGCTTGTTTAAGGAATTCTGCACTGCACTGCAGTCTTTTAAGTGCTGCCGTATTTCCAATCTTCCACAGACCTAAATAAAGAGCTGGAGTTCTGGGCTCTGGCTTGCAGATTGCAGAGTTCAGAGCTAGAATCTAAGTTTTAGGCAATTCTGTGCTTTCCCAATTCTGGGTTGTTTCGAGTGGCCTCAGTTAGGAATTAGGCAGAGCCCAAGTGCCTGTGATTTATTGTGTTGCTGCTACAGTTTGTGATCTAGTACTAGATAGCAAAATATCTATATTGAAAAGAAGCTTGAGGGGAAAGATTTTCGTCTCATCCTTGTCAGAATCCAGAGTTAAACTGGTGCAGAGGCTTTCCACTTCAACATATATGAAATGATATTTTATGTTCTGTTCACACTGGATTAATTGTGATGGGGTCCTTCTCGCTGTGGTCTGCAGAGTTTAATCAGCTGTGGATAGATAATTTTTCAGGGGAGACCTCTCTTTTTCAAGAATTTCAAGTTATGACTGACTGGGGGCTTGCTTTTTTTTCTCTTTTTTTTTTCCCTTCTTCCTATAGAAAGAAGTCAGTAACAGGTTGTGGGTGTGTACAGAGGAGTTCCTGCAGTTCAGCTGGTTTGAAGCAGGTTACTTGGTTACAGTATGCACTAGAATCTTAGATGCTTTATGATTTCCTTTGCTTTTGACAGGTTGATGCTGAGCAACTCAGCAGAGTGCACTGTTCTCATAGTTAAACAGTATCTGTAGTTTCTTTACTGAAAAACATTTGGAACATTTTCTGACTGCTAATATGAGGGCCAAGTACCACTGGTTCTTCTGGGGGTAGGACTTACAGGGCTTGAGTATGTAAGTAAAGTAAATGTGCAAATTACTCTCTTGTGCATTCTCCACAGAGGATTACCAAGAACTAATAGAAGACATTGTTCGGGATGGAAGACTTTATGCATCTGAAAATCATCAAGAAATACTTAAGGTACATTCCTTCCAACAAACACACTGGTTCTGATTGGAAATGACATTATTTGGTGCGAGTGAGTTTGGTTCCTGCCCTGCATCAGGTCTGTTCCTTGCTGCACTAGACATGTGCTGCTTCAGGGAAGTGTGGCGTATCAGCAGATCCTGATTGTGCAGAGCAATGGGACCCTTTGCCCAGGGGGATCAGACCTGCTAGGGAAATCTGTGGGAATGATAGCTCCTTGAGCCTCACCTAGGCTGTGCTGGAAGGAATCAGTGAAGCAAACCAAGGGACGTGGTATTTAGGTTCTTGGGAGGCACTTGGTGCTGCTGCTTGTAGCCTGTAGATTAGCAAAGGCTTTTCCTCCCTGGGCAAGAAGAATCTTTGTGTATTTCTCTGACCTTGTTTAGGGGACTTCCATAGGCAAGTTGAGTGCATGTCATCCCCAGTAAGCCTTTATTTTGCTGGATATCAGCTCAAGTGTGTGTTTGTTTTGTGGTTGGTTTGTTTGTTTGCTGTTCTTGGATGTATGAGGAGGGAAGAAATTCTGGTACGGCTAGTGTGGAACGCCTGTGACTTCCCTGGGGCCTGGATGTCTGCCTTGCTCCATGAAGTTTCTAAGCCCCTGAAACAGTAATACTTGAAAAGTAAAATGCCCATAATCTTTTATGAGTTAAATAGTCATTAAACTTTGGTGATACTGGCCATAACTCCTCTGTGGAATTACTATAAAATGTGCTTTCCTTTTTCCAGGACAAGAAGCTGATAAAAGCATTGTTTGATGTGCTGGCACATCCACAGAACTACTTCAAGTACACAGCCCAAGAGTCAAGAGAGATGTTCCCAAGGTCCTTCATTCGGCTGCTGCGCTCCAAAGTTTCCAGATTTTTGAGGCCTTACAAATAGTTGGCACTGTACTTAAAAGCTGAACCAGCCCTGGGCATGCACAGAGGGGCTGTGGTAGGTGGGGCTGCTTTCTGTGTTTTACACACTGGCAGAGACACTCCAGGGAAGCCCGCCAGCTCTGTTCTTGGCAGAGTTTGGCTTTCTCAGATAGTATAAATATTTTGGTGAACAGAATTTTGATTGCTTTCCAGATAATGTCTTTTGGGTACCAAGGATACTTCATGGGTCTCTGAATTGGAGACTGCCCATAATTTCTGTACCTGAATGGTGCCAAGCAGAAATTTGTAGAGCTCTGCCCCTTTGCTTCATCAGTAACTCTAAAAGCTAATGAGGACAGACTGGCTAAGTAGTGTGGTTTGGGATGAACCCTGGGCTGCCATTAGTGCATGTTACCTCAACAAAGATGGGTTCGTGCTTGGTCTCGCTGAAAGTGAGAACAGGATTGATGTCTCTCTTAACTTTTGCTGCGCAGCAAATTCAGAGCTAAGGTTGACATAGTTTTTGTTCAAACCAGTGAGTCCAAGAATTGCACAAGGTGTAGTTTTTCTCTGAGCTATATATTGTATGAGGCAAATGGAGGAATAAGCAAAGGTTTGAATATTAGCTTGAATGTTCAGGGTCTGGCTCACACTGTGTCCATGCTAATGACCTATTGGCTTAAATGAAGTGATACCAGAATAAACCACAGCAATGGAAAACAGGCCCTGACCCACTGGACATTTCCATTTTGGGCTGTCTGCAACTGTTAGAACAGATCAGATTCTTTGGTAAATCCTGGTGTTGTCCCGGTGCATAGGCCTGGGACAGCAAAAGATGTCTTCCAATTGTATAAAATTGCATCCCCTGAGCACCTGCAAGTGAACACAGAAGCCCCATTTAAAATGCAGGCTTTGAGTAGATTATGCTCTTGGTACATCACTGTTTAAAGCTGGATAAAGTTCTTGTATGAACCTCAGTCAGTATATTCCCTACCTTTTCTGAGCACCTTGCAATGGCCTTGTTGAGCAGGGAAGGGCTGCTTTCCTTGTCTGACTGGAGAGAAAGAGAGGTACAATAACTCAGCTAGGCCCTGGCCGCAGAGGTCATCTATGGCAAATTGCTCTTCAGGATTCCTATTGTCTGTGTGTTTCTCTTCAGGTTGTGTTATCTGTGTGAGAGAAGGCTATGCTGAGAGAGCCTGTTGGGAGAACTGTGTTGATCAAAATGTTGTCCTCTGGCCATAAAATCCATTCCCTCAGAGTAATGTACCTTGGGGACCTTTTGTCTTGAGGGGAGATGGACTCGTGACTTCTGCCTTTTGGTCTCTGGCTGTGCCAAGGGGTGCAGTGGGCACCAAACTCCCTCTCTGTGCCATCTTAGGAAAGGTACTGCCATTTCACAGGGTAGCCAGGACAAATGCTCCCTTCCTTAGGATGTGGAGTCAGGACTCCTGGGTTTCATTGCATTGGTATGTGGCATTTAACTGCTGTATGTGAATAATACCACATCCAGAGTGTGACAGAGGAAACCCTCATCAAGAGCTGGCGCCTAACTCTTTTGCCTGCACGGTTGAGAGCAAATGGGTGCTCCTGACTCAGCCTTGCTGAGCTGCTGTGCCATGGCAGCCCTGCTCTGCGGCGTGTGGGGCACTGTGGCCTGTGTGTGGTAAAGACGTGGATTGTGATGGGAAGGGACCACGACTTGGCCACAGCTGGGGAGCAGAGCCTCTCAGGATGGGGCGATGCGGCACTGTGTTCCTCTTGCGACTATGCCAAAACAGAAGGGTGGTGAGAAAGGCTTTGCTGCCTCTGTGGTGAAGCGTACTGTCATGGAGAGGGCTCAGGAAGGTGTATCCAGATGATTTCCCTTTGTCTGCACAGCCCCTACCCCTGCGCTGTTGGAGGCTTCCCATGCCAGGTGCAGTGTGTCAGTGAGCACCAGGGGCCTGCCAGCCACCTCTGTGTGGCAGTGGAGCACTCTGGAGTGGCCGAGGTGCTGCAGTCCTGCTGTGGTGGTGGGGCACTGAGCGGGGAGAGCCATGGGGTGCCATGGGCCAAGCCCAGTAGTGGCGCTGCTGTGGTCTGTGTGCTCGCTGCCAAGGGAAAACGGGACGGTTCTTGCTGTGCTCCCTTCCAGGGAGGCTGCAGATGTGAGCAGTTCTGTGTCACGATGCTGAGTGACACGAAAATCAGTGGTTGGTTTCAGCCAGGGTTGTGGAACGAAAGCCAAGGTTGTGAAACATCCAAACGTTTCTAATGGGTGAAATTGGGCTTTCTTGCTCTGTGCGTGAGTTGCTGACTCGCTCTGGGTTCATCACACTGCACCTCCTCTGCTAGTCCTGCTCTGCTGCTGGGACCCACACCTCGCCTCGGGTCTGTGCAGTGGATCTCAGCTCTGCTCCTCTGTTGCCCCATGAGAACTGGCCATTTCTGGTGCTGTCTGTGGAAGGAGAGGAGGGTGTACGTGTGGTGCACAGTCTGAGGCTGAGGAGGAAACCTGCCCTTTCTCAGAGAAGAATCCTCATTGTTCCACAGCCTTGTTCATTTTCTACATAAATAGTAAATGACTCAGAAGCACTTCTGTTACCCTTGATCTAACATTGTGAATCAAAATTTTCCCTTTTACTGTAGTTCCTGTGTGTGCAGGGAAAAGTGAAGGGGGAATTTTTGCTCTCTTAAATGCTGGGAGAAGTGATAACTTGCAGAATGTTGTAAACACTTGGCATTATATCTTCATAGTGATGGTAGAGGCTCTGTAGAAATTTCAATTTCTACTTTCTGTGTGGTTGTAGACTGATGTGTTTTGGCAACAAATGATTCAAAAGATGTTTAACCTCATCAAACAAGATTTGATTTTTGGAATAATAATTAGTGCTAACTGGATGACTTAATGTCCCCTTCATGAGATAAGCATAAGGATCTTTTTCATGATTGTAAATTAATATAAAATGTTTCAGACTGTTACTCTTGATAAGAGAAATAAACCAGTGAACTTTTAGCTGCATGAAGTTCTTGGGTAATATTTTTAGTTTTCTTTGTGTGCTAAATAATAGTTTTGTGACAAAATGAATGGTTGTGCACCAAGTTATTGCACATCAGGTAAACTTTATCCTGGGAACATCAGCCTACCTTAGCATTCTATTTCACGTAATATATTACTAGCCTGCATCTATACCCATAAAGAAACAATTTTTTGCATATTTAAGGCTGCACGCAATTCTGGCTAGCAATACCAGAATTATCCCGGTATTCATTCTAATAATTATTTTTGAAATGTCTCCTATATGATGAGCTGGAGCCAATTGGTCTGTTTTAACAAGCTGCATGAAGACAGAATAAACAACTTAAAGTAACTCCAAAGTATTTTATTGCTTTGTAGATTCATCTGATTTTTTCCTAAAAAAATAATTAAACACACAAACAAGAAAAGAACCCCAAACTTCCATGTTTAAATGTAAAAATAATTTTTAAAACCCCCAAACCAAAGAAAACAAGGTGAAAACCTGTGTTAAGACACAAGTTCACAGAATATTTTAAAGAGACACAAGTTCACAGAATATTTTAAAGGTAATACCACAGTGTCATTAAATCCACTGGCTTAATTTCCTAGAATTGAAAAATGGAATTGGGCCACACGAAGTTGTATATGACTTAATCTACAATAATTTTTAATACTGGTTTTCTGGGGTTTTTTGGGAGGGGGAGGAGATTTGTATTATGTTGACATTATTAGCTTTAGTCAATCTGTCAAACTTTTATAAAAGTAATCCCAATATCTTCTCCTTAATTTATTCAACTGCCAGTTTGACCCTTAGCTTCCTTTGATCCCAGGACCAGAACTGATTTGTACTTCACTGAAGGTGGCCACCCAGGCTCGTTTGGTGTGGTTTTGGATGATTCAACTGTGTAATTCAGCTGTTTGCTGTAGAAAGATGACATTGGCTTATGTGGCAAAAACAGCAGTGCAAATGACATGCAGGAATACAGAGGTCATGGAAAAGTATGGCTACAGGCTAATCACAGCAGAAAACTGTGTTATTCAGATATTCTTCCTGAGATTGTGGATGCTGCCAGTGCTGGATTGCAGTGAGGGACACATGAGTGCTCAGATCCCCTCTGGGATAGGGAATGTAATTATGAACTATCTTGTGAACTCCCACAACAGTGGGAGCTGAAATTCTGACTGGGACCTTTGGGTGTTTACATAACAGATATAATTGATAGCAGAATATAGAGAGCAAGACTTGAAGCTTATTTAAATCCAAGGAATCAGAGGCGGTCTGATGTGGGAAGGCAGGAAGGAATGGTGTTATGATAATCCTTTGTAACAGAATGCAAGGATAGTTCTCCACAAGTATTACTGAATTAAATAAGCTTAAATGCAAATACTTTTTTAATCATACATATAGATGGCATCCTGTAGACACAGTATATGTGGAATGCAAAACAATTTTGTCACAACAAAAATGTAAATGTATTTCCACTCTTCCTTTGAATGCTGCTCCATTCAAACTGCTTGTGCGAGGCTGCTGCTGGAGGAGATAAACAAGAACTCCTTAAAGAACTCGAGCCAAACTCAGAGTTGGTACAAGTAGGTTTTTGGGGATCCCTGGAACCAACCCATCCTACAACACCTCTTGCTGTTGCCAATTTAGTTTGAAAAATTCTTTTCCTCATAGGCAGATTTTCGCTCTCTGTTGTGAAACTCTGCTTTGCACAAGGGTCTGCTGTGTCTGTAGAACACCCGTGAGCAGGGATTCAAACTTAACACCTGTGGGGATAACAGGAGTTAGAGAACTCAAGGGACAGATCCCACTCAGTAGGTAAGTTCATCTAGTTTTTCTCCAAGGCAGTGCAAATTAGGTATGACTTTCTGCATGTCGCTCTTTTAAACTATCTTATTAAATGACTTTAAGTGTCAAAAAGAAAAAAAAAGAATCTTTCTCTGTTTAAATATATGTATGTTAGTGCAGCTTTTTCTCTGATTAAGCACATTTTGAAGAGTAAGCTTTTAAATTCCATGAAGCAAAACCTGTTTAGTTCACAGTGAGAAAAAGCAGGTCAGAAAAGATGACCTTGAAAGCTTTTTTCTTATTGAAGACATCTATAAATACAGAATGCATTATGGAAACTCCCTCGCACTGTCTAGCTGCTAAACTTGATCTGGTGCAACTGAAGCCGCCTTTTTTCCCCCACTGGTAAGTTTATTCAATAGGCAACGTAGACTTACAAATCATATGCCATGAAATTTCCCATTTGTGATGATTGTGGGGATCAGAAAAATCAAGGGTTTGTATTTTTAAGAGGAGAAAATGTTGCATTGAAATATTTTGAATCAGTCACTTGAGATGCAATTTGTTGTTAGGACTTCTTAGTTCAAGTGTTGCATGTTGTGCAAAGTACAAACATACAGGAAACACATACAGGGCAAGTTTTTGCCTGACTGGGTTTAGAGAAGCCTCATCTTCTGTGTCTAAATCAAATGTGATAGAGGTAGCCTGAATGTGTGGTTTTGTGCATTCTTTCTCTGTTGCTGTGTTGGAAGAAATGGAACAAAATACTGAGCATAGACAGGAGCCTTGATGTGAGTTGGAAGGAGGAGCTTTATCTGGAACTAAGTTCAGGAGATGGAGAAGTGTAGAGGTGTGTTAAACGCACACATCTGTGTGTGTGTATAGGTTATGTATGTGTTTGACACTCAGCTGTGTGTGTAACAGCTGTCATGAAGGGAGAATGCAAAAGAATACAGTTTTTGAGCAGAAATAAATGAGGGAAAGTTAAAAAAAAAAGCAGCAAGCCAGCCCAGGATATGAACTTGGGAGAACTGGGATGCCAGACAGAGTGGGTACAGTGGGCTCTACAGAGGAGTGCCTGGTGGGGATTAAGCAAATCAGGCTTCAAACACACCTCACATTACCCTTTGCAGGTACCAGAAGTCCTTTAGTTGTGCACTATTTGCCGTCAGTGTGGTGCACAGGGAGCCACAGTTTGCTCTGGATGTAGAGCCAGGGATTAGGAGTTGCTTTTCGCTGTGTACACAAGTACACCAGACCCTGTAGCTGTCACCTCCTGCAAAATGCCAGCTCACCTGGCTTCTAGAGGTGCTGCCTGGAGTAAAAACCCAGCCACAGAAAGCACCTAAGGGTAAGACAGGAGATCATGATTTTTGTGAGGTTTAAAGTGGAAATAAAGCAAGCATTCCAGAAAACTGGGGATTCAGCATCTCTGTGTTCAGCGGACGAGTCTGTCTGTGACACAACACTGCTCATGAGTTTTGGGTGGCCCCCATTTTGCTGTTACTGATGTAGTGCTGTTGTGAGGGGCTGTGTGGAAAAGCTGAGAGTTACCAGTTATTAAAAACAGAACTGACAGAAAGGCACTCAGGGGGCCTGTCTGGCTTACATAGCACAACTATTGTGCCCTGGCTCCCGTAGGTGCTAATTCTCTCAGCAAACTTACAAAAATAAAACCCTGAAAAGGCTCATCCATGCTGAGAACAGCAACTTCATTCAGTGGGAAAAGGAAGCTTAGCTCTAGGAACTGAATGCTCAACACTGCAGGCGTTGCTGTCTTCCTCAGGGCTATCCAGAAAGCCCTGCAGCCAGTGCCTGTGGTGTGAGATGGATGCAGCAGTGCCGGAATAAGCACATCACAAATACCTGCCCCAGCTCTCTGTGGGACACAAGTCCAACTTGACCGTTTGCTCTAGGTAACAAAGGCCTATCTACCCCAGCAGGATATGTTTCCACATGCAGGAATGGAGAAGTAAAATCTGATGCAGAAGATAGTCTATCTTAGGGATGCTCTGGACACATACTCTTGCAAAACTTTGTGTGAGGTACTAGAGCCTCATCCCTCCCTCAGACACATCTCAGGGTCTGTTCTTGCCTAGGATTTTGGGAAGGGGCTCAAATAAGGAGATTTTTGAGGGTTTGGTGAGCTGAGAATATGAGGCATATGCTGCGGTGGTCTGCCTGAAGCGGCTGTTCCCGGGGCTGTCGGAGCTGCTCCCTGTGGTGCCGCTGTGCCCAGGCAGCAGGGTACCACCCACAGGGCTTCCCACGAGAGGGCAGCATGTGGCCCCAGCAAAGATGGAAACTGCTGAAACCCCTGCTGGCAAACAGCGGGTGGGCTTGGATGGGTCTCTGCAGCAGGACCCCTAAACCAGGCTGACACGGGGGCTCCGTTACCTCAGCAGCTCCTGGGCCTCACCACTGCCTCCGATCAATAGTTTGGAAGGGAGGGAGTGATTTTGTAAATGACCTTGTATTTTGAGTTATTCTCTTTTTAACATATGCAAATATGGGGCCTAGAATGACCCATGCTGCTGGGCCAGGTATTGCTGCCCCTTGAAATTGCAGTGGGAGGAGACCTTCATCTGAACTGAGCTCTGACCATCGGTCAAGGCCAGTCCCCCTTATTTCCCAAATTACTAATGAGGAAATGTGTGGGTTGAAAGCTGTTGATTTCCAGGCAGAATAAACCTCAAAGGAAGCTGGAGGAAATGGGCTGTGAATGTGTAACTTCAGTCGCTGTTATTTACTTCTGAGAGCAGTGAGCAATTCTGGCACTCTGCCTGGCCCCATCGCTCTTGTGGCTCAGTTCTTACAGATGTCAATAATGGACTTTGAACATTTGTCTTTGAAAATGAAATTGTGTGTGTCGTCAGCTGCTGATTTCCTCCATCGTTTGGTTGCTCAGCTTGATCACAGCTTGCCTGCTATCAGTGGTTGGACAGATGATGGTAAATTATACCCAAGGCAGGGCCGAAACACCTCAAAGCACCGTGTGCCTCATCATTCCTGCCCACGGTGCTTGTGCTTCTGCTCTCCTGGGGCAGCTGGCTTCCTTTCAGGACATGGTGCAAGCTAAAGTCTCCAGTTGACCAGACTTGAAGGTGGAGATATTTAACCAAATCACAACATGGCAAACACAACCTCTGTGTTAGGAGAGCCACATTGAAGCACTGTTGACGATTCTGTACATGAGCAAATATTAGCCCTGAGTATCCAGTAACATTTCTGACTAAATCTTACCCTCCAGGAGCTGCTGCAGCTCTGCCTGTGCCCTGGGAGGAGGGTACAATGGGAGCTCACTTATACTTGTAGCACTTGAGAGTCTTGGAGCCTTGACTTCATAAAATAAACATAAGGGCTCCACAGAGGTGAGAGATCCTGTGTTTGACTAACACCGTGGTGACCTCCTCTCTAATGTTGATGTAACTCATATTTTTATCTTAAATGGGTACTGCAAATATCTTAGGCTCAAACTTTGATTAATCACAAAGTTCCAAAAAAAAGATATTTTGATATATTTGATGAACTTAGGATTTGAACTTTTTAAGTTCTAAAATTTATATATTTTAGATTATAGGATCCAAATCCTGAGTTCACTGAATATTAGTCTGTTGTGAAACCAGAGCAATTTCAGACTTGATAAAGAACCTATACGAAACAAGCTACGCCCCCCTTCTCCTCTGAAGGAAAGGTGCAAAGCTGTCCTAGATCCAAGCTCCATAAGAAGGTGGAAATATTTGTCAAATTAAGCCCCTCTATGAATACTTCTTTAACTGGTAGTGGCAGAAAAGGTTCACAGTCAGTCTTTTTAAAAGTATAGTAAGAATGTTGTTCCTTGGTGAATCCCACATTGGCACAAGTTGAAATAAGCACCTGTTCTCAGGGCTTTTGCAGAAGAGCTGGGAAATTCCAGTTTTGTCTAACTCACTTGCTTACTTCATCACTGGAGTTTGTTATTTTTGTCACCATCACCTGGTGAACTGGGTAAATCATACAGGAACCCTTCCAAAGGCAGCACTGTTTCAGAGCTGACCTGTACACATCCACAGAGACAGAGTGATCTTTTTTTTTTTGCTAGGTTTTAAATGATGTTCTGAGATTTGCATTCTCCGTGAGGTAAATTCCACAGAGCTTGCCTGAGGAGTTCCCCCTCCCTCTCCCCAAGTACTGCTATTTAGGAATCATACCACTCCAAAGCATCTGGAATGAGAAATGCCTTTGCAGCAGATTTATACTTGGCCAGAGGGAAGTTTTTTGGCTGGAAAGCCAGAAAAAGCAGAGAGCTTTTAAAGAGTTTGCGTAACTCCTTTCAGGACTAAGAGTTCCCCCCTGTGGCAGGGAGCTTTCAGATTCCTGTGCCAGCTCTAAACATGTCACCCAAAGACAGGAGATTTAGAAGACCCCTTCTGCTGTAGAAGCTGCCAGACTTGTCTGATTTTGCTGCTGCTTAGACTGCCTTGGTTTGCTCTCATCCCCGGTTCAGGTTTCAGCAACCGCTTCAGTCCTGTCATTGTGTGGAGAGGGCAGAGCACCGAGTCTGTGACCTCACATGCTCCATAGCTTCCATCTTTTATTCTGGAGCCAGTGTGCATTGCATAATGATGAAGACATGGGGTTATGGGAAAGAAAGCCCTGGACATAAGCACCTTGTCTAACAGGATTTCAGTGGAAGATGATTGTGATATGTTCTTCTCTTGGTCCGTCGTGGGCACCTGCTCGTGGTGACAGTTGTTTCTGAGGATAATGTATTGATTTGAAAAGAAAGTAAAAGGGAGAAAATGGCAACCTATCGCTCCATGTTTGCAGCAATCGAGGGGTAAATGTTGAAAACTTCTTGCTGCCAAGCTGGGATTTGGTTAGTGAATTACTTTCATGACTGCAGCTAGGCACAGATGTCACCATGGGCACCATGTATCCCACTGTATCTCCACTAATGCTCAAAGTGTTGACTCAAGAAAAAATTCGGCCAGCTGCCTTTTGATTAATTAGTTACACAGATCTAAAAGCAAACAGAGATATCCCAAGTATCCAAGGGTAGTGCATACCTATTGCACTCGATTTTGTGTGTATGCTGATATTTTTTGTACTAAGGAGTGACTTTTCACCAGGCTGGGAAGGAGAAGTTTTGCCCAGAGAGCTGTCTGCTTGTAATTCCCATTCAGAAAAGCATTAAAGCATGTAATTAAGTGTATTGGTGGATAGAAATGGACTGTTGTATTGGAGTATTTAGATCAAGACTGGGCTCCCTTGTGTTCACAAATCACTGAAAGATTGCTGGCTGTTAGCGTGGCTGAGCCTTGTCATGGGTGCTGTGCAGACTCTTTGTCCCTTGGACTGAAGAAAGGGAGAAAATTGCGAATGGGACCTGGACAATACGGGTGAAAACAACGGTACCAATGGCACATCTGCTGGAGGAAGCTGGGTGCTGTTCTTGCTCTTGCCATGGCTGTTTATCAATGTCTTGGATACTTTGCTTTTTAGGTGTCATTAGTCCAACGGCTAATGACAATGAAATCATCTTGCAGCTCCCTTGATGTGGGGAGCCCAATATCCCTTGGTTAGGAATGGCTGGGAACTATTTCAAGAAGCAAACCGGAGCAGGCTCAGCAAAATTCTGCCCGTGGGGTGGCTGCTGTTCAGCCCAGCTGAACGCGGGTACCATCTCTGGTTTTATAGCTTGTTGTCAAGTTCTGCATTGTCCAGGAGCTGGGTCTGGGGAGAGGCACTGAATGCAGAAATTCCACAACAGCGTTCCTTCAATCTGGGATGAGCAAGGGCATCCCAACCACATTGCTTGATCCTAGATGTGATCTTTTTCATTGCAGAACCCATTGTTGAGCTTTTGTCTCCTGAGTCTCCCTGCCCTCTCCCACCTCTCAGAGCCAGCGTCTCATCCCAGCAGCCCCTGCCTTTCGTGGAGCAACAGGCTCCCTCTTATTTCTTGGCAGCTCCTGCTGGACTGACATAGAACCTGACGGGAAGAAGAGCAGCGCCCTCTTCCTCCTGCCTTTCAGAGCTCAAAAATCCTGAGCAGCAGTGGCATTCCTGCCTGTCCAGCCCTGCTCCTCCTTGGTCTGCAGATGTCAGGCTTCTGGAAAGGTAGACAGAAGAATAAAACTGTGTTTGTGTAGAGTGAAGTGACTTGCACTGGTTTAGCCTTAACAAGATCCCTCCTATATATTTAATGACCTGAATGTAAAATTTATGGTGTGGAATGCCCCAGCAGCAGAGGAAGCCTTCAGAACACAAGCTGCCTTTTGCAGCACAGGAGAAGTGAAACCCCCTGAGGTTTGGGAAGCCTGAGTGATGTAGTTATGGTTGACACTTTGAATATATGTGTAGATTACTTCAAAATAAATATTTGCAGTTAAACTCTAACAACATATATATGGAAGGGCGAGAACTAGCATGTATTAATGTTTCTTAAAAGTAATCATTTTGAAAATTTTATACTGAAGTAATTTTACTATTGCACATAATAAACAGAAGTTAGTGTGGGTACACACTGGGGAGAAACATCACCTGCCCTCTCTGTACACCATTTCCTGCCCACCTGCTCGGGTGGAGCTCCTGAAGAAAGCCATGAAAAGGACATTTGGGAAGAGAAAACCAGATAGGGGTTTGTCTTTTAGTCTGAGAGGTAGGTTCCCTGGTGTCTTCTGCTCCATGGGAATATTGGTGGCCATGTTTTGTAGCAGCACCACGTTCGGAGTTGTGCCTGGAGCTTGTCTTGAAGGAAACCAGCTTGTGAGTGATGCTGGGGGAATGATCAGCCTGTTCTTCCCTCACCCTTGAGTAGTTCAGGGCACAGCAGCCACCGTCACCTGTTAAGGTGCTCTGGTTGTTCCCAACAGGGCTAAGACGTGGAGGCTGGGAGCCAGGCTTTCTGTCTGCCGTGCCAGCCCCCAGGCATATTGTCCTCTTCTGCCTTCCCCAGTGCTTGAGAAGTTACCTGCCAGCTTCTCCCTTTCGCCTTGGCACCCTGTCCCAAATCCCTCTCCGGTCCCTCTGCTGGCACTTGGAACACACAGCTTCTTTCCAGGCTCACGTGGGACCTGGAAGGGGCTCAGCCGGTTTTCCCAGTGCAGCACAGTTACCAATGTGGCTTTGCAAGCTCCAGGGGCAGTACCTGTTCTTGTGCTCCATCAGCCACAAACAGCTCCCAGACAGAGTCAGCTGTCACTGAGGTACGTGGTAGAAGATGCTGGGAAATGTACTCTTTTTTACCTGACAAACTCTTCCTGTGGGTTTATTTTTTTTAGAAGCATGTTTCAACCTCTTTTAAAAAAAGGAAAAATAAAGGCAAGGGAGCTCTTGCAAGACTTGCCATTTTAATCTCTTTGTTTGACATGTGCGGCTTTTGTGTTCCTGAAACTTATCATCCACCTGTTGCCTCCGTATATGAAGAGAACTAGGCAGATAAAATAAGTTCAGTCTCCTGGGAGAAGCTGCACAATGTCTGATTCCTCTCCCAGTATCATCCATGCCTCTGCTTCGTTCCTGCTGCCACCAGCTCAGGCACCGTACAGAACACGCACAAGGGAAAGGATGTTGGAGCTGCACGCAGGATAAATAGGGAGAGATGCCCTGGGAACAGTTGTGTCCATGAACTGCTTGTGATGGGACTCATATCCCAGCCCAGGAAATCCTTTCCCTTGGTCACCACTGGGAACACAGAAAGTGAGTGTGGAGTTACTGTACAAAATGGGCTAACCCAGGAATCCCAACCTGATTCTAGCTTTGTATGTTACAGGATTTTTCCAGCTCTATCTACACTCTTTGTCTTGCTACAAATGATGATCAAGAAGCTCACTAAATCCTTCTTGATTTTCATATCTAACCTTTTAAGAAAAGGACTGCTTTGTAGTCTCCAAATTATTCTAGTTATTTGCCTGATTATGCTAGAACTGACCCTTACTGATGCACAGATGGACAGAAAGCTTATTTTAATATGTCAATTATTGTGGTTTCATTTTCTCGAACTCTTCATAGTCTTTTCTCTGGAAATGTATTCTTTAAAGTTTTCTCTTTGTGCTAGGGTAAATTATTCCTTTTGGACCTGCTGCCTTCTGCTGCTTCTGTTTCTGTTAAATTATACCACTCTGCCCTTTCTTCAGAGTTTTCTGGGGCATCTCTGCATTTCTTCAGGATATGGCAACCACTAACAAATCACTTCTTTTTAGGGAAAGATGAGAAATCAAAGAAAAGAAAAAAAAAGGACCGACCCACTTCCTGCGTTGCCTGCTGCTGCTGCTTTCCTCTTTGCCGGGAGAAGAGATGGAATGGGGGTGTGAACAAAAGTCCACAGCTCCCCTTCCCTCACGCTGGTTAAGCTGCAAGCGTGACAGGACTGAGCCAGTGGAAACCGGCAGTGAATAGGGGTGTAACACTGCTGGGGTTTAGCTCGGTCTGTTTCCATCACAGCTCAAGCAAACCGCGGTTGCAGACAGCACTGGACTGGCTTTGTCTGCCCTGTAGGGTGGCTGAAAGGTGTGCTCCCCTCTCTCCAAGGGCGCTCGTGCTGCCCCGTGGTGCTGCCTTCCCTGTCCCCAGCTGTGATGGTAAATGGCACATTGGAAAGGCCAGGAAAAACACCGTTTCCCTCTGCTCTTTGCAGTGGGTTTGAAAGCTGAGGACTTTGCTGGGCCAGCAGATGCCCTGGGCATGGGACAGAGCCCACTTCAAACCTGTGGCAGCTCTGCTGGTACCTGCCAGAGCCACCTGTCTCCTGTATCCAGGAGCCTGTGCCCATCCATGCTGGCAGCAACTGCACCTTGGCTCTCTGGCAGAGACAGCCTGTCCTGGAGGGCAGGGCCGTACCTGCCTGGAGAAGTTTTCTCCCCTATCCCAAGGTTTTAGCCCTCTGAAGACTCTTTTTGACATCAGCTTTGATGTTACACAGAGGTGCAGAGGAACAATCCATGCCCTGGAGGCAGGAAAGAGCAAGAAAAGTAGATTTGTCCTTTGGAGCTTTTCTTGAGTGAGGGACAGTGGTCATGCACAGGCCTGTCTCCACTGAGTGGATGGGAACTTTTCTGAAATGTGCCCCTGTTTAGACACATTGTATAGGGAGGGGGAGAAATACCACTGCTAATCTGTTGCAATAAAACGACGGACTTAACCACATAGCCAAGTTAATCACTGGTTTTGAGCTGCCCAAACGGAGCCCCTCTTTCAGTGTGGATCCTACATAATTTGAGCAGATTACTTACTGCTTCTTCTTTCCTCCTCCTCAGGATTAAAAATCAAGAGGGGAATTAGGCCTTTATCTTATTTGTTACTCTTGATTATTGAGCAGATTGACTTTTGATCTGTTAGCACAAAGTGCATTTATAACATACAGCAGAAGTGAAATTGCAGGACCGAGACAAAATGCTTGTGTGCTGAATGAAAGCACAGGCTGCAGCCTCGGAGCTGCAGTGTGAGGGGGCTTTTCATTCTCCACCTGTGCTTGCAGCTTTGCTCTCCTTGCCATAAGCCAGAGCCGACTGGGCATTGATTAGTACACCACGTAGAGTGCTGCTACTCCATGGAGCTTTTGTATTAAAAATTGCCTGCTGGCTTCAGTGGCAGCCCTTTTGCTTCCTTCTGTGCCTCCTTGCCTTTGGGAGAACGTGGATGCAGTCGTATATCTTCATTTAATCAGCTGGAAATGTGCCAAATAGCTCCCAAGGTGAAAAATAAGGTGCTTCTATCCTCCTGGCCATGTGTGCCCAGAGTGGAACAAGGGTTCTGTCATGTAATGAGCTGAGTCAGCATAGGGAATAAAAATTATATCCCCCGTTCAGACTGTCAGCCTTGATATCCTTCTGCAGGCTGGCACATTCGCTGAGCTGGGCTGGCTCACGCGTAATGGCCTTTATGTGAGGCTGTGAAATAATGGCTTGGGGTTTATGGCATTCTGCCTCCTCATCTGACTTTTTCTCCTCCTCTGTCCCAGGCCACATGAGGAGGGCTGAACACACACAGTCTGCCGGTGGCTGCAGAGCTCAGATGTGTTACCACACAGTGTTGCTGTTCTGGCATCAGACCTGCTCTGTGCCAGCCCCACTGCCCAGGCCAGGAGCAGGGGATGTGGGGTGCCAGTGGTGTCTTGGTGAGCAGAAAGTGTGAGTCCAGGCTCTGTTGGTGTGGAACACCAAAGGAGGGTCAGTGCCCCAGCTCCTCAGAAAGGTTAGAAGTGTCCTGAAAGCCAGGCTTGGCATAAATCCTGGGCTAAGCCATGCTTTACTTGAGCTTCCCCTAGCACATCAAAGCTCTCTCTTAGTTTAACAAGAACCAAACCCATGTGGAGTGTTTCCAGATCTGTACTGTCTCTCTGAGGCAGAGTTGCATTTTTCTGCACCTGTTCCATGCAACAAATTACTTGGAAAGCAGAAAGTTCAGGCGAGCACCTGCTGCCCGCACTCACTGTTGCAGTGGAAGAAACTCATGTGTCCTGTGAGTCCTGATAAGGAAATTCCTGTCTCTAATTATTATCATAATCAGTCTTTATAGCATGGAAGTGTATGAAGTTTGTTAATGTGTATTAGTTCGTGTTGTACACTGTAACAAAAAGAGGTAGGGGAATTTTACTGGAGACTCTGTTCATGCTCAAGTAAAACAAATCAAAGGACAGCCCAGCCCCAGAAAGGAAGACTTTGCTTCTTGGAAGCCTAGAGCTGCCCACGAAGAATAAAGGATACCTCTGGACAGCCAAAGTAATGCCAGCATCCTCATCCTCTAAGAGGTCTTTGAAACTCTCCCAGCATTGTCTGGGATCAGAGGTAAGTAACTAAAGAAAGACTGACTGCAGCAACATCTGGATCATTAGACAAGCAGCAAGAAAGCTACAAAACTGTAATTGCTTTGCAAAGTTTTCCTCTGATTAGTAATCAGTTGTGTGGATGCTAGTGATTCGTCAAATTGTGCCGTGCCTGGAGATTTGATGGGTATAGGAACCAGTTTGGTTGGGACAGTTTTAGTGACAGTTTTCCTGGGGACTTGAGTGGACAGTGATGATCCAGATTGGTGCTGGCAATGCTCTGGTGAGACCGGGGGCACCCAGAGCGTGCCCTAACCCTGCCAGCCCCGGGCATAAGGCACCAAACCTCAACACGGCACAGTCCGTGTGGGACTGCATCACCCCGGCCCGGGTGGGAACAGCCCCCCGGACCACACGGGTGCTGGGCAGTGTCACCTGTCGTGACATTTCGTTTCAGCTCCCTGCCCACAGCAGCTGTGCCTGCAGAGCCGAGCTGGCAGCGCAGCTCTCAAAGCCCCGTGCCGGTGCTCCTGTGCTCTTTTCGGTCCGTGAGGGCTTTGAGAGCCGTAGAAATCTCGCTAATCTTGCTTTCAGGAGAGGCAGCGGGGAGGAAGGGCACCGATGTGTTTATTCCCTTAGAGCGAGCCCGAGCTCCGCCGCTGTTCGTGCGGCGTGTTGCGATGTGCCCAGCCCTCCGGCCGAGGTACCTGCCGGCCTCCACACGTCACCAGGCTCCGGCTATAAAGCGCAGGCGACAGAGCATCCCCCCATCTCCAGCTCCCCGAGAGGCGCATCTTCAAGGAGCGAGCCACACACGGGCGGAGAGATGTTTTATTCGGGGATCCTGACCGAGCCGAGTAGGAAAGAAGTGGAGATAAGGGAAGCGGCGTCTCTCCGCCAGCAGAGGAGGATGAAGCAGGCGGTTCAGTTTATTCACAAGGATTCTGCAGATCTCCTCCCTCTGGATGGGCTGAAGAAGCTGGGGACTTCGAAAGATACTGTAAGGCTTTATTGTGTTTACTGGAAGGAGACTTAAGAAGCTGGTAGGGCAGTGTCTATTTTCTTCATGCTATTCTTCTCTTAGGAGGAGAAGTTGGTTGCTTGTGGAAACTGATTGTAAAAGATTAGACTTTTGTGTGTAAAAGGAAGGGAGTAGAAATATGATGCTGGTTATAACCACAGCTGCTTTCTTCTTGTGGGTGCTTTTAGATGACTGGCACTCAGATCTAACTGGATTTAATTTTTTTTTTTACTTTTGCATGAAAATGGGATTTTTTTGCAGTATAAAAATCCTCTCTGAATCAGACTAAGTCAAAATGGCTTCATATAATACATGCACACACATGTGTTTGCCTGTGATGACACACAACGTATAATCACAAAGATTTGGTAAAGGACAGTCACAAGTGTTTCAAAACATAAAACTGCCAAGATCACGCTTTGATAAAGGTTTATGCATATATCAGGTTTCTTTTAGAACTGAAAAGACATTATTTTAGGTTTAAAATATTTACATATACAGTGATCTGTGTGATTCTATGTGTCATATTCTTTATCATGTCTGGGGGCTGAAGAGCATTTCTAAATACTTATGTGTGCAAATGTTTTGAGCTTTCTCTAATGGGAAAGGTTACTTCAATGTAACATCAGAAGTTCTGACATAAGGACTAAAATCTAGAAAATATATCCGGCCAAGGAAAGCTCCTTTACTCTTTTTTGCCCAAGTGTTGTAAAATTCTTTCACCTTATAAAACAATATTTGCTATTTTCCAATTGTTGATATGGATTTTATTGAAAAAGAGTAAATCTTTTTATTTTTAGTGGCGTAGTTTTGTTCTGTCATGGCCTTCCTACTCAGCTGAGTTAGGCTTGGCTCTGCCTGCCTCAGACAAGTGGAATGTGTTGGCTGTTCTCTGCAGTGCACATGGAGGTGATTTTTTTTGATATCCCAAATGTTTTGCAGTTACAGGAAGTGAAACTCCTGCCCAGGGAAAGGCTCAGAAGGAGCTTTCCTGGTCACCACCAAATTGCAGCTCTCCAGCAGGGAGCTGAAGTGCCTTTCAGAGCGTGGTGGTGTTATTACTGTTATCTGCAGGGTCTAAAGGACAGCTTGTGGCTCAGTGACCCCAGCGTGTGGGGCTGAGTCCCTGGTAACGGGTTCTGCTCTGCCCAGACCAGAAGCAACAGGTAGGGGCAGCCAGGGGACCGAGCACTGAAGTCCTTTGCCCTGCACAGCGAGGACCAGGTTTTGCACCAGCACCAGGGGCAGAGCGTGGGTCTCCTTGTCACCACCTTGCCCACAGAAAATCAGCTGAGGTTTCCTCCCTGCTCCTGTGACCACACGCAGAGCCCCAGAGAACCTTCTGTGAATTTCAGAGAGGTGTCCGTGGGTTGTGTTGCAGCAAAGCGACGCTGCCACGCTCACCCCACGCGCAGCCGGGGTGGGAGAGGGCAGTGCACTGACAGGACACACTGTGTGTCCCTGCTGCTGTGGCTGCCTGGATGTCACAAGAGCTGTTCCCTGGAGGAGCAGGAGATTGTGCATCTCTGAGACTGGAGACCCTCCAAAATACGGGACCCACTGTGGCGAGACCCCAGATGGAGAGGTCCATGTCCAGAGGAGCAGGGCTGCGTGGTCAGGAGGCCTAGGGCATCAGAGGTCCTGGCTGAAGGCATTTGCATGTCTTTCTTGTGAATAAGTGCTCACCTCCTCACAAAGCAGCGTGTTTTTGTGCCTAAAGCTGCGTGGCAGCTGTGGTGACGTGGGTGGAGGGGCTTCTGACGTGCCCAGCATTATTAATGCAGGGTTTCCCGCGGGGGTTTTCCAACAGCCTTGGCAGGAGGAGAGAGGAGCTCCTCAGAGATGGCGACAGGTGGTGAGAACAGATCCTGTCTGTCACTGTGGCAGCTGGCAGCAGTCATTCCAGTTTTGGGGAGAAACCCTTCCTTTTGGCCGCAGTGCAGGGGGTGCTGTGCACAGTGGAGCAGCAGCAGGTCACCAGGGTGGGTCATCCCCAGTCCGTGTGCCATTACTCAGCTGCTGTAGAGTCTTTCCTGGTGATGCTGTGCACAGGCAGGTTTGATAAATGCTTGCTGTAGTTATCTGTCGCAAGGCTCCAATAATTTCCAGGGAATTACTCCGGTTCAGATTGATCTCTAGCTCCTTGCTACCTTTATGTACTCCACTCTGCCTAGTATAAGACCAAGCTATAGCACAGCATATGTTGAATTTGGCAAATGTAAGGCTGGATATAGAGAACAGGAATGGGGTTGTTTTGATGACTCTTCCATCTTTTAGCCTCTTCCTCGAAGCCCAAAAAATTGGCATGAGATGGTTTTTACCTGGGTTGTGGGCTTCCTGGCAGGGTAACTGTGACCCCCTTCCCAACTTGGACAGGGTGTTCTGGCTCTTGGCAGCTCCTCCTGCTGCTCTTACCCCGAGAGCCACCGCACCAATTTGGAGGCGCTTTGCCTCCAACAGTCCCTCATCATTTTCCAAGCTGGGGAACAAAGTTATAAATAGTAACAAACAGCAGCAGCAACAACAAACGCGTTTCCCCGTTCCTGCAAGCCCTCAGACCTCCCCTGGGCACCCTCAGCACAGCGCTGGGTGCCCCTGTGGCCCTGTAGCTGGGGGAACACTGCATTAACTGCAGTGCATTCGGTTGTGCCCACTTTCCTGCTGTGCACGTCCCACAGCTTGTTGTGTCCTGCCTGAAATGCAAAAAGCTCTGATGTTACGTGCACTGTGCTGCTCAGGGACCTGGCTGGTGCCTGGGCACCCAGGGCTGCAGGGGGCAGCTCTTGTCCCACCTCCGCACCCTAAGGGAGGGGCTGACAGCACAGGATGCTGGTAGAAGATGTGGGTTTGGATGAAGGATGGGAAGAAGAGAGGCATATTGGTTATTTCTTGGGATGAACTCTGTTGGTGCATTTTTTTTTTCAACTGCTTTGGTACAGAAGAGAGCGCAAACCTCCCGAGATGGGTTTGTGGAGGAGGGGAGCTGATGTCTTCCCTGACTTTCATCTCTACCTGAGTGAAACTGTTGTTGATGAGTCTTGTTATGCCCAGATCTAGAAGCTAAAGTAGTGGGAAACCTGCCAGAGAGATGAATACTGCAAGCTGCAGCAATGCACTTGCTTATAAATAAATCAGAGAGGAACAAAACTGGGCAGAGTTATATGTGGTTTTGACAGACAGTGGTAAATAAATTCAATAAGTTCACCAGCAGCTGATATTTCCATTCGCTTTTTAGGTTTCTACTGTGACATTTTTAGGGGATCACACATTTTTGCAAAGTTTCAGGGTTGGAAAGGGAGATATCTTATGAAGAAAATTCTGATTTGCATTTATACAGTGCTGAATAATTCTAGGAAATAATTTCATTTTGCCCTGGATCCATGAATTGTAATATTTTATACTCTTCTAAACCTTTCAATAGTTTTGTGCCATGCAAAGGATTACAGTACCAGATAATCTGGGTTCTTTCAAACATTGGGCCTGGCTGTGTGGCTGGCCCAGGCTGGAGGGAGAAGCTGCTTTCCCCACTGCTGCCACTAAGAGGTTTTCCTCCTCTACCTCCCTCCCTCCCAGACATGGTCTGCTTGCAGTTTGCCAGCAAAATGTGCATTTGCAAATGTCCCCTGACATATTATCCATTTACCAAGTACATATCCATCACTTGAGTCATCTCTGTGACTAACATTCCTCACTCTGTTGCACACAAGAGTCAAGGGAAATACAAGTTAAAGCAAACTAATTAATAGCCTGAGACAGGATGGTGCTGCAGGGAACATTTTCAGCCCCCTTTTGCTAGATTATTTCTGTGCTGGAGCACAATGTAAGGAATATTTTTCCCCCAACAGGCAGGATTTGCTGTGTTTTTCAGAAAAGCAAGTATCAACAAAAAACTATCCCATTTGTGGTGATAATTTGTGTTCACTGAGTGATGGATTTATTCCTTTCAGTGATGGATCCCACATAGGATTCATAAAACCAGGACCTGAGAAAATCCATGAATGTTACTGGTTAACAACCCATAGGAGAACTTGTGGTTAAAAAAAGCTTAGGTTGAATTCAAGGGTAGATGACAGCTAAAACAGCAATGAGGACAGTGCTGGAGATTGAGGTCAGGCAGATCAGAAGAGCACCCAGACTGTCCTGAATGATGCCTTTTAGAAATATCTCTTGGTCCTACCTGGGTGGGTCTGGGCACAAGGAGGTGACCACTTTGTGACAGGCTGCCTTCTGGCCAGCTGGGTGAACTTCACTCATCTACTTTTGCAGTTCCCTATCCCCTCTATATTTTTGTTTTTAAATGATGTGAAGAATTAGTCTTCCAGATGTCTTCCTGAGTTACAGGCAAACATAAAGGGTAAGAAGGGCGTCCCATCCACAGTCAGCAAACCCTAACTTGCATTTTTGCTCAGATGAGGAGCACTGGAGGTGATCACAGTGCTGACTGTGCACCTATGGCTCCTGTCTCACAGGAGGGAGCCCTCACTTCCAAACTGACCTGCTCGTCCCTCCACACAGCGGCCAGTAGCAGTGCAGCCTTTAATCTAGTTGAGTAATACTGGTTTCTGCTGTTTGGCCTCAGTGGGAAGGCAGTGGTCTCCAGAAGGCAGCACAATGTGGGGTCTGATTCTTTCCCATCAGGAATGTGGCCGTGTTAGTGCCTGTACACGCTCTGTGGCACGTTGGTCAGACATAGAACCTGCAACCCAAAACGGCCATGGCATTTCACTCCAAGTCGCAGGCTACGTGCAGAAATAAGGGCAGTGACAAGTGGGGACACGAGGAGCTGACGTGTCCCAGTGACCACTGGTGCTGGCTGCATCTGCCCCATCTCATCAGTCAGGTCCAGCTCCCCCACCCGTGCTGTGCCTACAGCGGCATCGGAAGCGCCAACGTGGCCGCAGTTATTTTAGGATGATGCCAGGTTGCATTAGACTTCTGTAAGTGGTGTTACTTAACGTGCTGTGCACAAGGGTGTGCACTGCCTAACTCAGGGAGCTGTGGCCCAAGGATTTCAAAGTTACCCTGACTCTGAAACTCCCTCGGGATGAGAAATTTTGCTGGTTCAGATGTCTCCACAGACACACAGGCATATATAAGATGAATGCAAAAATTCAGGAATAAGCCAGTAAGAATGTCTCACTGTGGACAAATTAAAATCAGAAGGAAAGGCAGTAATGGGGAGGGCAGATTAGCGAGGCAGAGAAATGAGCAGATAATCAGGCAGAGTCATTTCACCTCCAGCAGAGTCTGTGCATCCATCTGTAATGAACATTAAACATAAAAAGGCTTTTGGGAAAGTGTTTGGAGGAGATCTTGAGAGGCAACATGCTTCTCACAGAGCAAATGGAAAAGACAGAGAAAGCTAAAAGTGTTGGGGGTTCCTGGGAGAATACCTACCTGCCTCAGACCAGCTTACCTCTTCCCTTCCTCTCCCTTCCCTCCTGTGGCAAGGCACTCAGGATTGGTCTCATTTAGTCACCATTAGCAGCTAAATAAAAACACGGAGGGAAGAGACACACAGAGCAATTTTAGATCAGGTCATAGACCTTCTTCATAGTTAGGTGACGAGTGTATTGGAAAGGTAATTTGTTACATCTTAATTTCCCACATCACTACAGAATTTCTGATATCTTTTTCAACAGATGAAGGTAATTATGGCTGAAACACCAGCTTGAAAATGATGAAGCAGTTTTGATTCCTAGATGCAAACAAATCCTGACTTTGAGTTTGGTAAAAGAAGAGCATCTCTCCAAATTCTGGTTAATATTTTGGGAGTATTACTCCCTTGACAATATGAAGCAGTTCTCTTTAGTCAAAGCCAGGTAAGTCAGAGCTAATGAGGAAGAGAACCTGTAGTCTGGAAGTTAGGGAAGGTGAGACATAGGGCTCCCTCCCGTGAGAGCAGCACTGGCCCATGGGCACCACAGTCAGGCTGGTGACAAAGGTCAGCGTGTGGCTTTCCTCTGACTTCACCCTGATTTTCTGTGTGTGTTCTTTCTTAAAGCAACCACATAATATCCTGCAGAAGCGCCTGATGGAGACAAATTTATCCAAGTTACGAGGCAGCCGAGGCTGCTGGTCTCCGAAGGGTGACATCTCATCACAGACCAACAAGCTGAACCAAACCAAACTGGACAGCTCAGGGAAAACGGAGGATGAAGAGCTCATAGTGGTGAGCTGCCAGGTAATAGTGCCTCCCCAGCCTTTTGGCTATTTTTTTCTCCCAAATTTTAGTTCTAGCAGTCTCAAGCTGTGCTCTTGTTCTCTGTGTTTCCCAGTTAGGGTTGCACTCCACTGGGACTGTCACAGCTGTGGGGATGCACTCCCTCTGCAGCTTCAGGCTGCTGTGGCAGGCATCCATCTGGGAATCACAGAGAAAACTGGTCTGATGGATGTATTCCCTCACATATCAGGGTGGAGGGGGTAGCTAGGCTGGGGCTGCATGCTGAGGTGTAATTATGCATGGCAAATCCCTGTGCTCACAACCTGTTTGTTTTCTTCAAGTGCCATCCCTATTTTCTTTGCCCAAGGGTCATTTCACATTTCTCTTCCTTAGACCCATGATTTTTTATATTTCCCACTCTCCACAATATTCCCTCCTGCCTGGGGCAGCTCCTTATTCTCTCTGCAGGGACAAATGAGCCAGGAAGGTCTCAGGACCGAACATGCACCTGAGCGTGCAGTGGAGCAGGGATGAGCTGGCATGAGAAGAGTTCCTGGGGATCAGTGTGTGTGCAGAGTGGAGACCCTGGAGACTCTGTGCTCATCCTGCACCCCACACATCATCTCTCATCTCTTCTTGCTCTTGCAGTGTGCAGGGAAGGAGCTGAAGGCCGTGGTGGACACTGGCTCACAGCACAACCTCATGTCGTCTGCCTGCCTGGACAGGCTAGGGTAAATATCCAGGAATTCTGTTTTGTGGGAATATGGCACCTGGCAGCACTGGCAGTGCTCCTGGGGCTGGGGCTTTGCTCATGTCAGTGATGGTGGTTCTAGAAGGGAGTGCTTAGGGTTGTGCCTGGGCAAGCCCCTGAACCTCCTGTTAAGACCAAATCCAGTCCCAGCCTTAAACAGCAGGGAGATGAAATAGAAAGTCACCGGTACCACCCTATTCAACCCTGAGGGAATCCCTTCAGAGGGTTGGAGGCATTTGTAATTTTTCATTGCCTGCCTGTTTGTCAGTCAGTGCCTCATGAAACAGCTTGAACCTTTCCCAGCACTCTGTGTCCCCGGGGCAAGCACGGGGCTGCAGCCCAGCCTTGCTCCGCAGACTCCTGTGGCAAGGCAGGGACCTGGCTGCTGGACATGCCCCCACCAGTGGCTGCAGCACTGCTGGCCCCAGCACCCGGTGTAAAGGAGCTGTGTGCATGCATGTGCTTGGAATTTTGTGTCTGATGCTGCTCCCAATTACAAATTTCTCCTGGTTAAAGGAAAATAATATGTATTTACAGATTATTAGACAGGTGGCTGCCAGCCACTAGCAGGAAAACTCTCTCTGGTCTCTGAGGAGCAGGACCAGGCTTCAGCTCACAGGGTATCAAGGAAATGTTGGCACTTTATTCCCATGGAGTCATTGCTTTTTGCAGCTAACTTGCAGTAATTATGCAAAACAAAATTGCACCTGCTCCCTGGGCACTACTGCATGGCCCTGAATGAATGGTGCATGTTTCCTGTCCTAACATTAATTACTTCTTTGCACAACAGTGTTTAGAGACTGGAAGGTGGCTGTGCCTACCACAACCCTGTCACAATCTGGGGAGCAGCTCAGCCAAGCCTGGGGGCAGTCACAGTGCGTTTGGAGGGTCCCATGCTCTGGGGCAGTTGGTCTGCTCCCTGCGTTACTTACGTGTGTCCGGGGCAGTTCTTGCAGCACTGCCCTGCTGCAGCAGTCCTTACCTGCAAAGAGCACTGAAGAAACACATTAGAGCCTGGTTTTTGCTGCCCAGCTCTCAGGGGAGTCAGTGCCTCAAAGCAGCATGTGCGTGTCTGAAGCTCAGGCTCAATTTCTTCCTTCTTTTTCAAAAATCTTTTTGCATTTTGTCATAACGCCATTCATGCTCTGTTCCTCGCCCTGAGGAAAGCAGTGGAGATGGCTCACAGAAATCCCCTGTGGAGATGAAGGTGCAGGAGGAGGCCAAGGAACTCATAAACTTCTCACTGATATGTTCCTGCTGATTTTTTAGGCCTGTCCCCAGGAAAGCAGCGGAGGGGATCCAGCTCCTTTCCCGTGCCTGTGCTAAATGGTGTGGGCAATGCCCACCTCAGGCCTGAGGCCTCTGCCAGGGCTGTTCCTCCCAGGACAGACGGACAGACAGACACACACACAGACACACGCACTGCTGCAATGCGGCTCAGCAGAAAGCACCTCAAATAGCTGAAAATTGATACAGCTTTTATCCGTGGGAGAGATCAGCACCTCAAATGGCCTTTCCATTATTCTTGCTCAGTTTAAAAGAGAAACTGAAGCTAAATTATTAATTAGTATTGTCAGACTGGTTCAAGGGATGTAGACAGAAGCTGTACCTGAGTTATCTCTGACATCCTTTTTTCTTTTCTTTGGGCTGAATGTGATTGATCTGTCCCCATTTCCTCTGAACAAACCCAGCAGCAGCACCTAACAGACTAACAAACATGGATTGGGCTGCCCTGGCTGTGAGCCATGTTTAGCTTGGAGAAAAGGGGACTCAGGGGGTACCTTATCACTCTCTACAACTACCTGAAAGGAGGCTCAAGTGAGGCGGGGTCTGTCTCTTCTCCCAGGTAAAAAGCGACAGGACCAGAAGAAAGGGTCTTAAGTTGTGCTACGTGAAGTTTAGATTGGATATTCGGAAAAATGTCGTCACTGAAAGGATGGTCAGGCTTTGGAATAAGGCATCACCATCCCTAGAAGTGGTCAAGAAATGTGTGGATGTGGCATGTGGGGACACAGTTTAGTGTTGAGCTTGGCAGTGCTGGGTTAACAATTGGTCTTCATGTTCTTAGAGGTCTGTTCCAGGTTTAGCAATTCTATGATTTCATGGGGACACAGTGTCATCTCTGCTCATGGAAGCTGGAGTGGACTAACCTGTCCTTACATTCACACTGCATTAGAAGCAATTTTATATCAACAGTTTCCCCGAGCCTTGAGGAAATGTAGGAAAGAATTCCTCAGTTAAAAACCAAAATCGAGTGCAGAGCTGTGCTCGGGGCAGCCTCGGGGCTGTGTCATGGGCTATGCTGTGGTCTGATGTGGGTGTAGGCTGCTGGCTGCCTGCAGAGCATCCACAGAGAACCTACCAGGGAAGCAGCTTTCCAATAACAGTGTGGTAAATGAGAAAAATAAGAGCACTTGAGGTGTAAGTACCCTCCAAAAACCATTTGCTCCTTGCTGGAACAGCCAGACCACAGCTATTTGATGTTAGGAGTGTTTTCAATGCACAGGTTAAAGGAGCATCTCAAAGCACTCCCTGTCGAAGACGAGACGGTGTCGCCGCCGAACAAGGTGAAAGCGATCGGGCAGATCGAGTGTCTCACCCTCACGGTGGGAGCGGTCCCCGTGGAGTGCGCTGCCCTCGTCGTGGGTGAGTCTGTGTGTGATCCTCTGGTCCTTCCTCTTACCCCAGCAGGAAAAATGAAAATTTAGGAAGATGTTAAAATTTAAATAAGTCCCTGTCTGGCCCTTCAGAGGGAGTGGGGAGGATGTCAGCAGACTTGGCTTTGCCATGTGGATGCACAACCACTGTGCCTCCCGGCGGGCACATCCGCCTGCCCTCCTGCCATCCTGTGCCCTCCTGTTCTCCTCTGGAGTCAGTCACTTTATAAACAGGGTTTTGTTTAGCTGAGCAGACATGAAGGAAAGAGTGAGAAACTGACAAAAAGCACAGGAGGGCCTTTTGAATATATAAATCTGAATGGTCCTGTTTTTTCCAGAAGACAGTGAGAAACCCTTCTCCTTTGGGCTGCAGACACTGAAGTCTCTGAAGGTAGGGGTTTTGCAGCAGGGTGCTTACCCATGTTGGCGGGGGAGCTGGGATTACTCTGAATTGCAGTTTTATCTCTTACCTAAAGGCATTTATTCTCTACAGTGTGTCATAAACATGGAGAAGCACCACCTTGTTCTGGGGAAGACGGACAGGGAAGAAATCCCATTTGTGGGCACTGACAGTGCTGAGGCAGGAGAGCAGTAAGTATCTGGGGAGGGGAGGTGAGCTGCATGTGCACCCCTAGCCTGGTGGCAGTGCCCCTTGGCAGGGCCACACAGGAGCCCCGGACCCTTTGCTGCAGGCAAGTGAGAGCTCACTGGCACTGGCAGAATTTGTTTTCATCAGCTCATCAAATTTTAAAACTAAGTCCCTGGCTTTTTTGGCAGCCTTTGTCAGCTTTTACTACTTTTTTCCTAGTAAACATTGTACATCAAAGAGGGTGTCTGAAAAGACATGTACAGGGAAATGCCTTAGGAAATGTACTTTTTGGAGGTCACTAAGAAGACTCCTTGAGCCTTGCTTTGACAGTGTTCACAAACAAACGTTTGTCTGGAAAATATTTATGAAGGAAGGCCGATAAACCCACATGAATGTTTGAGAGAGAGATCCTGTCTGGAGATAGCGGTGTTGCCACTTCTCCCCGCATTGCCCCAGCAGCCCTCCTGCCAGCTCTTCCTGGTGTCCCAGATTTTTCCAGCCTTATCTCCCTTAAGAAAGATAAATATGTGCTGTATCTCCTAAACGTGTGTAGCTGTGCTGGCTGGCTCTGCAGGCAAGCAGGCGGCAGGCAGGGCAAACCCCCTCCTTCCAGGCACTGCATGGGGCTCTTTCTTGCTGAGTGCTGTGAATAAGAGATGTATCACTGGTTCCTGCCTCTGACTCATGAAACCGGCAGGCACAGAGTGCCTGAGAGGGGGGGTTGCACTTCTGTGCCTTCGCAGGCAGCACTTGTGGTTGCTCAGCGATGAGCAACCTATAAAACGTTTGCTCACTGCTTAAGAAAGAGTCTCTGGTGGGTGATGTAGGTCAGCATCTTCTTTAGCTGCCTGTCGTGACCAGCCGCGGGGGTTTGGGATGGCTGCAGCCCCGTGCAGATCAAGCCTGCTGTGCTGGGCACTGCCGAGCTCCAAGGGCCTGGGTGGGAGCGGGGAAGGAGCATGCCTTCCTCGGCTAATCGTGTTTATGGGCCTTGGGGAGCGCAGGAGGGATGTACGGGCTAGTGCAGGGAGTCGGGATGAGAGCGCACCTGCACCTGCAGCGTGTCCAGGTGACCCACCTGCCGTGTGTCCATGTATCCCACCTGTTGTGTGTCCAGGTATCCCATACGCCGTGTGTCCAGGTATCCCACATGCTGTGTGTCCGTGTAACCCACCTGCCATGTGTCCGTGTATCCCACCTGTCATATGCCCAGGTGACACATCTGCCGTGTGTCCAGGTGACCCACCTGCCATGTGTCCAGGTATCCCACCTGCCATGTGTCCAGGTGACCCACCTGCCATGTGTCCATGTATCCCACCTGCCATGTGTCCAGGTCACCCACCTGCTGTATGTCCAGGCATCCCACCTGTATGTGTCCAGGTGACCCACCTGCCGTGTGTCCCGGTGACCCACCTGCCATGTGGCCATGTATCCCACCTGCCATGTGCCCAGGTCACCCACCTGCTGTATGTCCAGGCACCCCACCTCTGTGTGTCCAGGACAGCTGATGGCCATGGCTGATGGCAGCATGTGAGCCCTGGGCACACCTGATACAACACTGCGGGGGAACCATCCAAGACCACCGGGTGGTTTCCCTGTCTCCTTTGAAACTGAGATGCGAGAGACACAGTCTAGTTCTGTTGCCACTGCAGTGATAAATTATTTCTTAGTACTGCATTCGATGCCAAATTATGCTGCTTTTTTTTTTTCATGAAAAACGCCTTTTATTGAATGTCTTTTCCTTCCAGTTTCAGCGGCTTGGAGGCATAAAGAGAAATTGGAACACCATCCCCACACAAGAGCTTGATATCAAAGAAATCCTGTGCAGCTGTTCCAGATGAAACAGCAACGTGCTGCTTTGAAAACATTTATACTAGGCTACAGCTTGAGTAGAGCTAAATGAAATCCTGTTCGTAGCCAGTAATTTAGATATATTGTCATGTTTATCTATGGGTTTTGAGAAACAAACGTGTGCTTCTTTTCTGGACTTTTCTATATAGTGTTCTCTTTATTACAAACAGTTGGGAAAACCTTTGAATTTCTTCTGATGAGAAAAATACTTTTTATAGTGGCCTCGCATGAGTAATTGTACTTAGCTGTGATTAGAGGCTATCAGAATGAGATTTTTATTAATGATTTTTCCAGAGGCTAAGCATTTATATTCACTTAATTGATATCGTCACATTCAAATGGCCATTACCAGGAAGTTACTCGGAGCGAAATAACAATGTTAATACCACCTAGGAATTACAGCTCATCCTATTAGCATAGTATTGTTGCCATGTAGTTAGGGATGCAACTTCTGGCTTGATGAGAAAGAGTAATTGCAGAATTATTAATGGGTTATAGGCTTTTCTGCAGTGACGTGGCAGAAGCACAGAAAAAATGTTTGGGAGGGCTCCCAGGGTGATCTCCCGCAGCTCCCAGCTCACTGTGGTGTTGGCACTGACATGGGCAGCTCTCTGGGGCTTGAAACCCCCTCAGGAGGGATCCTCCAGGCAAGCCTTGGCTGCCTTCCTGTGGGGCAGTCAAGTAAATAAATCGTTACACTGGGCCAAAAAGCAACAAACAAGCACAAAGTGTGGTCTGGAAAGCAGCAGGTACAGAGCCTCGTTGGTGCACCAGGACCCAAACGGCCCCAGCGTGCCCTCGGTTCCCCCTGCCCCCAGGATCTGTGCCTATCCCTGCCCGAAGCACATGCAGCACCCAGGCCACGGCTGGTGTGGGTTATCCACCTCAGCTGGACCTCAGTGCTGCTGCCAGAAATGCCGTGTTTTTTACATCTGTCTAAAAACTGCCTGGGTTCTTAAGTACAACATTTGGTTACCCTCAGGGGAAGTGGGAGTTTTCACCAGGACAAGCGTTTCCTTTGGTGTTACTGTCCCGGAGCAGCAGGGTTGCTGCTCCCCATGCTGTATGATATTGCTTGGGGGAGCCTGGCCTCGCACAAAAGCAGCTTTCTACATTTTCAAAACCTAACGTGAATTAATCACTCTCACCTGCTGAAGAGGCATCTTTAAATTTCAGAATAATACCCCTGGGGTGTTGTGCTGTCAGTCAATCCCCCTGCAGCCCAATCCTAAGCATTCTGGGTGAGAATCAGTAACTTTTGTCACCTCACTGCCATCGGCAGCCAGGCTCCTGCCGGTGTATCCAGTGTGTGCCCATTCATCCATCTCATGCCTGCCAGGGCATCTCAACTGGAGTGTTATCTCCTGCAGTGAGTTTGAACCTCTTTTCGGTATTGGGTATATCCAGGAAATCTGAACTATCTGATTTTGAGCTATTTTCTATTTTGGTGATAAGTTTCAGTGCTTTCTCTACATACAGTATTTTATATAACACAGCTATATATATATATATATATTTAAAGGGTTGGACTGCCCAGGGCAGTCCCACTGATGTGCTGTAGAAATATTTCACTAAATATGAAATATATTTGATTATTTTATATGCTATGAGTTTGGTATTTTGGTACTTTTTTCTTTCTGTGCATATTACTGTGCTAAATGTCAAATTAAATCTAAATAAAGTTTCATTGTTATTGCTGTTTATTTGCTTGTAAACTGGATATGCTGGGTTTTTTTGCTTCCAGTGCGTGTCTCTGTTAAGAAAAGGATTTTGTTTCAGTCTTTAATCTGACGGATCTCCACAGTGCTTTTGGAAATTCTGTTGGGAATTGCCATGGGACCGAGGGAGAGCGACAGTGGAGATGCACTAACCAGGCAGGGCTAAATGGCACACAGCACTTGGGGTAAAGGTGAGCACTGGAAATCCCAGCCTTTGGTTGCCATGTGTCTCCCTCCCAAGGGAGGTAGGAGATCCTGCTTGTGCTGCTTCCAGACTCACCCTTTGGAAAGCTGCGTGTTTATGCTGTGTTTGGTGAGCTCAGTGGGGCCGTGCTGCTGCTCATATGAAGGTCCTTTGTAAACTCTGGAAAACTGGGAAAAGCAAGTGGCCAGAACACAAGAGAAGTGAGGCATGTGTGCAACAGCTATGTAACCACAGACAGAGATCAGGGTCTTCCCCAAAGCTTTGAATGTGGATTTAGGGACTTCCTATCTCTGCCCAGGTGGGTTTTAGGCTGATTCAGCAGTAGTTGAGCTCTGTTTTACTGATGAGAAATTATCCTTTCACCCACTCCAAGTCCCATAGCAACAACCTTTGGTGGAGCAGCAATACTCCAAGCCCAGTAAAATTGTCTCTCCTGGCGCTGGGCTGCCTTTCTCTGAGCACAGAAGGAAACCAGGCACCAGCAATAAAGTGGAGAAAAAATGAGAAGGATGAATGTACAGGCAAAAATAACATCTCGTGCTTCCTGGAGCTGCTACAGGTTTCTAGATTTACTCAGACTATTCCCGATGCTAGGGAGCAGAGTCCTAGCACACTCGAATGGAAAATCAATGGGCAAAATTCCAGCCCTTCTGCACAGAGCAGGGCTAGCCCTGGTGCTGGTGGCCCTTCAGAGGTGACTCCTGTGAACAGGATGCTCTGTAAGACAGGAGAGCTGCTAGAGGAGACAGGTGCTCACCTCAGTCCAGAGGGTTTATAGCCCAGGGGAAGCAACATCAGATCTCTGCATCAAGCACTTGCATGGCCACAGAGGTAAATGGTAAAGCAGCTGAGTGTTGCAGACCAGCTCAGCAAGTCCGGGGTGCCTGCTCCTGCTCCCCTCCAGCACAGCTGTGTGCCTGTGCCCCTTTGGCAACCTCTCCCTGACACGGGTTTGCAGGAAGCCCAGGCACGGCCCTGTAACCGAGGGACCTGCTGCCTCCTGGCAGGTGTCTGGGGACGGAGAAGAGGGTAGTGCCTGCAGCCATCTGGGAGAGAAGGACTCAAGAGGTAAAAAGACAGCTGTGAGAGGATATTGTGAGAAGCCCCTGGGGTGGCAGAGGGTTTTGTGGAATGCTTTATGCCCCAGCTGGTTAATGCTGTCATGCTGCACACAAACATCTCACAGGTGAGGGTGCGCACAACCCTCTTCCCCAAGCAGCCTCAGGGAAAGTGAGCCAGTGGCTCCTTGGCCAAAGGGATCCCCAGGACTCTCCCTTGTGCTCATGTGGTCAGCAAAGTATGGTGGGACAAAACACTTTTGCCCCCTCCAGGATAATGTCTTGTCTTCATTTTGGTCATGCCTAAAGCAGAGACAAAGCACACAGAGAAGAAGATATTAAACAGAAGCCTTGGTGCGCCCATCACAGAGCTTCAAAAGCTGGTGGAACATGCAGGATCTTGATGCCTGGGCCCTTGCAATTAGGATGGCCCATGTGGGTAAGACATCAACACTTGCTGAAAATTTTAGCCACCTGGAGATCTGGTGGAGAGTGGCTGCCAGGCTCCCAATTCCTGTCTATATTTCATTGCAAGTGATGCACCTGAGGGCACGTGGGCAGGCAGAGGAGGAGCACCCTGCGGCTGTGGAGTGGGACTGTCCCCATGACCCCACCACCTTCCACCACCAGTCCAAAGAGCTGCTTACCTCCTTCTGGGCTGGCCACTCTGTAGCAGCACTTGCTGCTGATCCGAGTAGAAAGCCAGAGGCCATTGCCAGGAGTAGCCCTACAGCAATTACATGCATTTTGTGTCCTGCTGAGATCCAGCAACTTTTTTTTATCACCTCTACCGGTGGAGCAGCTGATTAGACGAGGCCTGCTGGGGCATCTCTTCACAGTTATCTCCAGGGTAATCTGCTATCTAATAGCTCTCTGAGGAGGTCCTTTTTATGGGCTTTTCTATTACTGGTGATAAAGTGATGCTCAACATGTTGTGAAAACAAATTTAATTCTTATGTCTCAGAAGCAAATAACTAGATGACTTATTTCTATATAAACACGTGTCTTAGGGCTGTATATTGCTGGGTTTATTTTATGAGACAAACATCAGTTGAGGTCTGTATTGCTTTATCACCTGCTACTTAATAGATGGAGGTGAGGTACCAGGGCTCCATCAGTTGAAAGTCTGCTCCTTTTCCCAAGCTGAATTTCCTCTTTTTTCCCTTTTTATGGGCTCTGCACTGCTGGCACTATCTCAGCCATGTGCTGCTCTCCTCCTCCTCCTCTGCTAACAACCACATGGCTGACGAAAGGCTGCAGGCTCTGGAGATGACACTGAAGGTATCAGTGGCATTTCACTAGAGATGGCTTTGCTGCAAAGGCAATTGATTTAATGATTTTGTTACTAGAGTGGTGCTGCCACCACTTCCCCAGGATGAGATTTCATCACTCCCGAAGTGAGTGTGAAGACAGTCAACAACCTAAAAATATCAGGAGTTTAGGAATAACAGGAAGCCACAGCAGCAGGAGAATAGCTAGGAGGGATGCTGCAGGGACTTTCTTTCTCTCTGTTTTTTGAATGTGGTAGGACCGACGCCTGGGGCTCGTGGCTGCCCCCGCGGGGAGACGCAGTTGGATTCTCCAGAGAAGCGCCTGGACTCGCACAAGGGGAAGTGCTGCAAAGCTGTGTGCTCATTAAATGTAAGACCAGACTGTATCCAGAAACACGTGTGGGCTCTGCAGAAGGTGGGGAGCTCCTAATGCCTTATCAGCCCCATGTGTCTCCAGCTGTCCCCCCTGGACAGTGGCACGGCCAGCACTGATTCACTGCTCACCTCCTCACACTCTCTCAAAGACGAGGAGAAACACCCTCCTCCCTGCAATGGAGCAGGTGAGGAAACCACTACCTAACACTCCGAGGTGCTTCCAGGGGTTTCACTGCCTGTGGGGCTGGCACAGCCTGCACAGAGCCTGTGTCATGGTATCTGGCAGTGCCTCCTTGCTGGTTGTGCTTGGCTTGGCTTGTGTTTGGCTCCGGGCTGGAGCTGCAGGGACTGTGCTGGGGGCAGTGGGCTGCAGTGTCCCTGGGCTCTTGCTGGGCAGCAGCCCCTCGGGTGACCTGGGGCTGCAGAAAGCCAGTGCCCTGGCTTGGTGGCAGAAGAAAGGCAGCTGTTGCACCTCCCAAAGGATGAAGCACCAAAAGAGGACCTACAGGAAGACTGGAGAGGGAGACTTGGACCTAGCCACCTAAAAACCCTCTCTGCTGTAAGGAAGAGGTAAGCAGGGCCAAGTGCCACTGTTACCTGCAAGCCAGGGCTGCACAGCTGCCCACTGCATTTTCCAGGTGTTGCCATCTGGGAAGCATCTCAATGGCAATGCTGGCAAAGGCAGCATTGAAAATTACTGCTTAAGGGAAGGAGCAATGTTGAGATCTGTGACCTCAGTGAGAAAACCAGTATATTTAAAAGTGCTGCTAAAACCCGAGTCCTCTGTTCCTCCACAAACAGATCACAGGGAGCAAGGCAAATGATCAGGCACTTGAGACAAGCCAAACATACTGAGTCATGGGGAACAAGGGCAAAGAGAAACTGTGCAACACCAGACGGCACTGGCTATTAATTTGAAAACAGAAACATAGTGGGGAGTTAATCATTGGTCTCTCCTGGATCACAAACCAAAAAAGCATTAAAATATTTCAAAATCCCTAGGTGGAAGACAAAGCCCAGTATGAATGCGTTGCAGCCCACTGACCTGTTTTTTTCCAGGCCAGTAGAGATCAGGACACATGAAAAATGACCAGGACTTTGCCACTAGTCTTTTGGGTTGCTGGAAGAGAAGGAGAAAACCCACAACTGGTCAAAATGTGGCTTAGAGCTGGTGTAACAGAGAAACTGGGCCTCAACATCTGAGAATCCACTGAAGTAGGTCTGCTGTGAGTGGTGCCCTGGGAAGGCTGTTCAGCCTTCTGGTTTGGCAATTTTAGAGAGGAAATCTGTGTATTTTAAGCTCCTACTTACAGAGAGGTTCTCTACTGAAAGCATCATGATGCTTCTTGGTTTAGACTTCCATGACATTTTTCAGATTGACTTTTAAGGCTAACAGAAGGGGAAATGGGCTCTTGTTCCTTCAGGAGGAGACGACAGTATATTTTTAAAAGCAAGTTATGCATGAGGACTAATTAACTTGGCATTTAGAGCTCAGCATTCTCCTGGATAAATTTGCTCCAACTGAGACCACGTTTTGTTGCAAGAAAAGTTCTGCCTGGCATCTCCTTCCTCCTGCTGCTTCGTATGCTGTGATATTAAGGTCACGAGCCATCTTCCAATGTCCTGTTCACTGGCTTCCAATTAAGTAGTGAGTAAAGTGAAGATCTCAGGGCTGAGACATGTCTCAGTGGGGACATCTCTGTTAAGGTCTTGGTCAATGTTTTATTTTAACAACTAGAAAGTTCCTAGTGGGTTCATCTGTGCCCATCCAGAGAGCATCTGAGCACAGTGGCAGCTGAAAAAAACCTGCTTGGAGAAAGCTCTAGCATAATGAATCACTGTAGTCTGTACAAAGGGAGTTAATAGGGTGCTCTCATTCAAAATTGTATTAGAAGACACTGATGACAATGAGCCCACATCAGTTGCTCTCCCTGCACTTCCGCTCTCTGCCATCCCAAATCAAGTTAAGGTGATCCAGATGCACCTCTTATTGCTTTAGGAGAAAAATATGTCTTGTTTGTTCCTGAGGATCACAGGTAACAAACGCAATAGAGGCCAGGCACAGCAAAGGCAAAGCCCCATCCTGGCACTGTGAACTGCCACCGCTGCAGGAAGGTCAGTGGGTCAATCCTGAGGGTCAATCCCCAAGGCCGAGCTGCAGGACACAAGGTCTCAGGACTGTGCATAACAGGATGAAGGGATAACATGTACCAACCATAAGATTGGTTTGTGGGAGGGTTTGCTGCAGGTCTGCATCACTACATCTTCACATGCAAACACAAACCTTGAATTTCTTTCACCCTTTTAGATTCTTTTCTCTTGATTTCTAAGCCTGAACTGACATGTCCTTGACTAGCAAGGTCAGTTAATTCACTTTCCCCACTATTCCCACAATACCAAACTATAAACAGAAGAGGTGATTGTAGGCAAACAAACAGATCCAAAAGACACAAATCCACCACCCAAACAAATCACTCAGTTGTTTTAAAGCTCAGAAGCCCATGAGGGGTCTAGTATGTTAAACATGATACAAATAGAATGGACTCAGTGTTCAGCTTTAGAGGCTGGTAATTTAAAATTAGGGCAACTTGGCTAGCGAAGAAGAGAGGCAGGATGGCAAAAGGAAGAACATGAGGTTTTAGTAGACTTAACTGTGTGCTAAAACAATCCTTAGGAGACTGATATTAATAACCTTTTGCATGGAATAGGCTGCTTACCCAAAAGCCCACCACAGCTGCATTTAGGTGTAGAAGAAGCATCACAGGGAGCACTGATCGGAACGGACTATCTCAAGGTTAAGCCCCACTCAATGGGAAGAAAAGCAAGGCTGTGTATTTAGTAGAATCACCTGCATGTACTTATTGACCTCCCCAGAGACCCTGGCTGCTCACCACCACTGAGCCGCAGGCTGGCCCAAATGGCTTTCAAGGAAAGACACCCAACTCTCTTTGGAAAGGGCTCCAAATTTTAATCTTTTTGTTGATGCAGCAAATCTCTCTTCTGCCCTTGAGCTGAGAGAAGGGGTTGCTCTTGTCAGGCAGAGAACAACCAGAAGCACATCTCAGAAGCACATGATGTACTGAACTCTCTGGAGACTGGTAATGATGTTTGATTAATTTTCATTATCAGTGTGAGCAAGCTTTGAGCTTTCTCTGCATCTGTCTTATTTAGAGTTGTCCTTTCTTTCTTGGTTAAATAGCTTCTACAGACAGTGATCTAATTGTTCCTCAGCACCTGCTTGAAGCCTTCCAAGTTAAGGATGGACATTGTGTAATTTGCAGTACACATGATTTGGTCTTTCAGGCTCAGCTCTAGAATAGCAAATTAGCCAGTAATTAAGAGGAAGGTACTGTGCAGGCTGGTGATGGGGCCACAGAAATGCCTGGGCTGGACAATGCTGACAATGGACTGAATCAAAATACATATGTTGTGGTCACCCAGCAGCAGGATGAACAACCGTCCAAAGGATATGCTGAGCTCAATAACCCACAGAATGCTTTCTGTCTACGAGGGAAACTAACTTTTGCAGTGGATTTATACTGAGTTTTGCAGATCTGTAAAACCCAGCAGACCCAGCACAGTGAGTTCAGTGGCTGCTGGCACGGCAAAGGCCCAGGATGGGTTATGTGCTGGCATCTATGGGCCTGTCAGCATCCTCAGGTGCAGTGCAGGGACCCCCTGTTACACCTCACCAAACCTGTCCTGGGTATGGCCATGGCTGTGCCAGGACAGAGCATTTGCCAGCCCCAGAGCTGTTCATGTGCCAGAACAGGGATAACCTTGTCAGCATTCAGCTGCAAGTTTCTCTCAGTCAGGTAGCCCTGGAGGAGTCCTTTCGTGGGTTCCAGTCCTCTGGTGAGTCCTAGCAAGGACCTCAGTCATTTTTTGGTTATTAAGCCCAATTTTTATTCCCTCCTATCCAGATGACAACATGCATGCATTGAGGCAAATACGGAGCAATTGGGAGTGGTACAGCAAAAGCCACAGACTGAGCTCTCAGTCTATACATTAAAAAGAAAAACAAACTTAGGATCTGTACTGGAAAAATATTTTTAAAAGTATTTTTTTAACTTAAAAGAAAAAAAGAATATCATCCTCCACCTCACTATAGCACTACACTGGACTGGCAGGCATGAAAACTTATCCCATTTTCCTCCGCTGCTTCCCAGCTTCAATGCCCTGAACTCATTTTTATGCTCCACATTTCTCATCTATACAGCCAAAAGCATCAGCTCCAAATACTTGTGCCTGGAGAGCTGCTGGCTTGATCAATCTGTATTTGGCCCAAGTCTTTGGTTTTGGAGTGCCGGGAGGCACCAGCTTTTGGAGGACTGGTGGGATGAGGAGCACTCCCAACAAAAGCAGATTGGTCTCTCCAGAATATTAGTCCAAGCAACTACTTGCCATCTACTACATGAAAACAGGAGTTACTTGAAGTGCTCTTAGATATTAATTCACTTCAACATACATGGAGAAGCAGCCAATGAAAAAAGGATATAGTCCCTGGAGCCAAAAAAAAAGTCATTCCCAATTACATTCCCGAGCAGCAGCATGCAGCATGAATGGCAAACCAAACCCAGCCATCCTCCCTGTGTTTGCGTGGTGGAGAGCTTAATACCTCTGCTCTGACAATCAAAACACTGCTATTTAATAGGCCCTTTTCCCTCGTAAAAGGCTTTTTGTTAATTAAAGGGCGAGGTGTTGTCTGGGTTGAAAGTCAGAGCCTGGGCACACTGTGGGATGCGATGAGGCAGTCGGGGGGAAGCTCACAGGAGCTGCTTTGCAGGGTGTTGTCATGGGAACAGAGCAAGTAGGGCATCCACTGCTCCGCATCCTCTGCACAAACGCTGGCAATGCGGTGGCGCAAAATCGATGCCGTGAGCAGCACTGGGAGAGCCAGCTCCTAGGGTGTCTCGAGTGGAGGCTGAATCTGAATGAAATGCAAAGGAGGCCAGAATCTCCCCTTGTGTAAAAGTGGTGTCACTCCTGATCTGAAAGGAGCAAGACTTTATGCCGTGTTTATGCACATTTTAACTGCCTATGCATTGGGCGTCCATAATGGTTAATGGCAGCAGACAAAGAGTTGATCCTGGTCAACGAGTACATCACCATGGTGTGCCAACTCAGAACATGAAATATTGTCATAGTGTCAGTATTTGTGGTCATCTGAAGTATCTGACTCACCCTGCACAATGCTGTCTTTGAAAGCAGCTTACCTTCTCTGTGCAGGTCTATGTACGTGGAATTCTTGGAATTTTCTTCATAAGAAATACTTTGTGTGATACTGTGGTTGCTAGGGATAAGCAGTGGTAGTGAATGGTTTCCTGGATAAAGAAGAATACAGAGATTCCTGCTCTTGCAATTATTAGAAAAGCTCTCTCTAAATGAAAAAGAATATTGTTAATGTTAGACCATGGAGACCAGTGGAAGTAGAATCAAATGCAGCAGGTAAGACAAGATCTGACACAGGCTGAAAATGCTAACTGGAAAAAGGCTAAAAGAGCAAAATGCAATTTATTGCTGTCAAGCTTTCATTTTGCCTTGCCCAGGTCTGCTGGCAAAGTAAGGCTCTCCTAATTAAAGCAGGCATCTGCAGTGTAACTGCACTGCTGCCGCTGACCCAGGCCAGCAAGGTGCTGAGTGAACACTCCTCATTTCCTATCCACACCCAAGTGTGAATGAGGGGCCCACATCCATCCAGGGCTTGCTTGATATGTGCTTTGGAAAAGTGACCAAAAGAGCAGGCAAGGGAAGAAAATGGAGCCAATGTGAGGAGGGCTTCCCAGTTTTCCTGTTGAGGTTATTGAAAGCCTCTCTGCTTAGCAACAAATGTGAAGAAAGTAATGATAAACTTTACTACAAAAATGCCTGGAGTTGTATCATAAGCATAATCTTACCTTGTCTTTAACATAACTCTACCTGGCTATCGTGTTTTCATGAAGGCTGCAGCAAAGGTTGGAATGAAATGGCTGGCACTGGGCAGAGAATGTTTTGGATTCATAGTGACTTTACTTTTAGTGTTGATCCCCTTCGAATATAAATCAGGGAACATGGATTTATTCGAGTAATCTTAGTGGATTACTCTGTATGAGGAAGAAACTGTGGTTCCTTTTGGGGCATGGTTGCCTCCACACCTCTGGCAAAAGCTCTCTAGGGTAGAAGAACAAGGAGCAGCAGACAAAGTGTTTGGAGCAGCACTGACCTTTTCTCTCCCATGGGCAATACATGCGGGGCATCCAAGGTCTTGCTGGGTCAGGCTGGCAGAGGCTATTTATAAATTTTGGCTTAAACAAACAAATGCAGAATCTGTTCTTCGTGCTGCAAGGGATGAAGTCAGAGTTCTGGACTTACAGATCATGGCTAAAGAGCTGAAGCCCCCGTCTCACCTACAAGCTGCTGTTCCCTGTATTTGCATCATGTCTCCTTTGCTGAAGGAAGGGACGTGCACCAGGAATTGCACTGATAAGAGCATGACATATGTCACTAATTGAACCATACGCAGAACACAGCACGCTCCCCACGTATGTGATATGGGGAGTCAGCTGCTGCAGTGTGCCAGAGCACTGACTGACCTTGCATTAGCAGAGAGGGACCTTGAACTCTTACAGCCTGCAGAAAAGTCAAGAGTGGATTCACTGAGACAGAAAGATAAAACAAATGCAGAGCTCTTTCAGCACTTCCCTCCATTTGCTTCGTATCATAAATATCAATACAGATATAGAAATACAGAGGTAAACAATTTGCCCAGCTTGCCCTTTCCATATGCATGCATTTCTGCTGTGAAAGGCTTTACATAACTCCTGACAGCAGACTGCAAAATAATGCCTGGGTTATGGAAGGAAGCCACGAGCCATTACATTGCATTACTGTAATGTAATGGGTCTCTGAGGTGAACTAGATTTGGAGAGCTTGCTTTTATTGTAAACTTTGTACCCCATCCAGCCCACTGGCATTGATTTCTCTTTGTATTCTCCAGATACCAAAGACCATAAGGCCAGAATACCAGCTAGATCTGAATTGAGCCACTGTGGTTTTGGGCCAAACCAGAAACTCATGAGACAAAACTGTGCTGTTTATTTTAAGGGATGCAGTACCAGTGACCGAACATATTCAGAAGGATGTTGATGACCAATCTGCTGAAAGGTGAATGTCTCATTAGCCTAGAGCAACTGACACTGCAATTAATCACTTCCCATGTTTCTTTGCTAAGTAAAGACTGCTCTAATAACAAGTTCTGCCATCATTTTAAACTTTTAACAGAACATAGGGAATAGACCAAAAAAGAATCTGTATTTATTTGTTTTTCTTCTGTGCAAATGTCACATCACTTTCATGTTGGCAATGAGTGCAGAAGTGCTGATTCAATCACTTATTTACATAATCCCTTTAGATTTTTCTTTTATATCATTGTTGATAATGAAAAGATTTTCTCAGCTGGGAAAACAAAGGGAAGCAGGCAACTTCTGAATGTGAATAGGCTGAACTGACATAAAAAGATGGTAATTTGCATTAGTAAAAAATAATCATGATGTGGATGATTTAAATTATGGTAAAGAGCATCTACCCCTACCTGCCCTGAGGAACATCCACCCCATGACAGGGAAGGCCTGTTCAGCTGCAGCGTGTGAAGCAGCCCTACACCAGTTGTTTGACACAGCACAGGAGAGTCTGGTGTGATTACAACAGTGCATAAAGGTACTTTGCAGGGAAAAGCTTTTAAGTACTCATACTCACATGTAATTAGTGCAGCACAGTAAGGAGGAGCAGAGGCACAGCTTAGTGCACTGCTGGCTACTGAGACGATGTGGCTTTGGGAAGGCTCCTGCAACAGGAAAGGAAATGCAGGATCTCACTCTGCACGTACAGTGCCTGAAAATATAAAGCTCTTTATAAGCTATTTTTATAAGATGACTGAGCAGGAAAGATGTGCCCCTGGAGCAGCTCCCCTGCCCAATGCCTAGAGATGCACGGCCTGTGCTGTGTCGCCATTGCGCACTCTTGATTCATGCTCCCAAAAGCCCGGCTCAGGCTGTGGCCCAGGGGGATTTGCTGCACCCCACTGCTCACCCCTCTGTGGCCAGGGTGGGACCAGGACTTCATCCCCCCCACAGATTCAGAGGCAGAGCCTTTGAATGATCAAAGGCACTGCCAGCAGCTCCTGGGGGCTCAGTGTGTGAGTAGTGATGATGGAGACAAACATGAGAGCAACCACAAAACTGTAAAAATCTTAATTCAACACAGTGCACTGATAGCAAAGTGCAAGGCTTAGATTAGGGAGACCAGTGTATAGTTGCAACTCTCAAAACAAATCTTGCTATTAAAGAACAGTGTGTGCTATTTTTAAAAAGCAAATTAGTGAGAGCTCAGCTGCAGTAACTTGAAGAGAGTTGGTTCAGTAAGGACAGAGTCAGCAGTGCAGAGAGCAGCATGCCTGCCCCTAAAACTCAGCCTCCACCTATAATCCAGGGAGAGAGCTTTTGAAGATGAAATACATCCTCAGCCCTTCTGGAAGATTAGCTAGCTGAAAAACAATTATGGTCAGGGCAAGCATTTAATGATTTCCTTAAAATCATCTTTTGTTTACATTTTTAAGCTGTGTTTCCCCTTTTTTTTTAAACCGTAGTTTAACAGTATTGCTTCGGATACTGATGCGCTGACAAATAAATTAAAAAAAAAATTGAACTGAAACAAAACTGAAAAAAATTTAAATGTTAAGATAGAAACTCCCCGTACTCTTTTCTTAATAATTCATCCAGCAGTTTTGCTTACTAAATCCCTGCTTATTGTTTTCTAGAGGAAGAATGGACTTGTCTTGCAGAAGAAGTAATCTTTACCTTCTGCAGCACCACGAGCCAGTGACTCACAAGCTCCTGTTTATGTTTTTGGTGGACTTGAGGAAGCTCCAAGACTGGGCTTGAAAGACCTAAAGGCAGTTCCAGCCATCTAAATAAAAGCGCATTTATTACCTGTACATTAGAACTCTCTGAATGTGTTAAGAAATTAGTTCATCAGGCTCTCTTTTCCTACACCAAACTCTTCCAAATGCAGTGATGCCGTTCGAAATGCGTATTATTGACTTCAGCTCAAAATGTGATCCGTGTTTTTCTAAAGATTCAGCATGTTTTTCAACTCAGCAGTCAATCCGCCCATCGTAGACTGTGACTGTGGGTGGTGGGGAAGACACAGAGCCACCTTCACGCTTCGAAACACTTTCATTGCAGATAGAGTCATTAAATAGACAAATTGTTTGGCTAAGGCTGAAACCTGATGTACGCTCATTATTGTCTGCTGGCAATTTTCCCTGAATTTTAAATAAAGGTGTTTTGTGTTTCCATAGTAACTCAAGCTCCTTTCCCAAGATGTCTGATGAACTGTTAGTATTACACAACCTATTGTATTAAGAAGAAGCGAAAAGCATTATTGAAAAGCATACTGTATCAAAAGGATTATGGAATTACAGCCACTAACCAGGGGCTGGGGAGGGAGAGAGGAAACAGCAGCTTTTGGTGATGTACAATTTTGCTACTTAGCAGTTTAGACAGAAAAATCATGGAGTCATACAATTGTTTTGATTGGAAGGGCCCCTTAAAGATCATCTTGTTCCAACTCCCCTGCCATGGGCAAGGACACCTTGCACTAGATTAGGCTGCTCAGAGCTCCATCAAAACTGATTTTGAACATCTCCAGGGATGGGGCAACGTGTTCCAGTGGCTCACTGCTCTCACAGTAAATAATTTCTTTCTAATATATGATCTAAACCTGCTCTCTTTCAGTCTGAAGTCATCTCCCCTTGTCCTGTCACTATATGCTCTTGTAAACAGTCCCTCTCCACCTTTCTTGTAGGTTCCCTTCCAGTACTGGAATGGCTACAAGAAACACACAAGGTATGAAAGGAGGAGAGGGACTAAATGGGCTGAGCCACCCAGCCTGCTGCCCCTCTGTGAAGGGTGTTGGAGGAGCTGAGATGAGCCTGAGCTGTTTCCCAGGCTGGTCTCAAAGCCTTACTCAGCAATGGCTGCTGTGCCAGGTTGGATCCAGACCTGGCAGCATCGGGTGGTTTTGGGGTTCCTACACAAATAGGGTGGACTTGTAGGCTGCTTGATCTGCCAGGTCTTAGGGACCACAGCTGGAACGCTGCTTTTTACAAGGTTGACTGCCCCCTGCAAGAAGGGGAACACAGCTTTTGGGCAGAAATAATTAACAACCACACAACAAATGGGGAACCTTGCTGCATTTTAGTGACATTTTCTCAGAAACATCTGTCTATGCAATGCATGAAAATTTATATAATTTATATAGCTGTATGTTCAGATGTGTAAAAAGAGGATCATATGCTGCTCAAACATCTCATTTAGAGTCCTACTAAACATCACTTCTAATCCATTTTAATAGGACCATGATCTGGGGAACTACAGGCATGTCAGCCTAACCTCAGTTCCAGGCAAGGCTATGGAGTAGATCATCCTGAGTGCCATTACACGGCACACGTATGACAACCAGGGCTGTCCCAGCCAACATGGGTTTATGAAAGGCAGGTCCTGGTTGACCAACCTGATCTCCTTCTATGACAGTGACCCACTTAGTAGATGAAGGAAAGGCTGCGAGTGTGTCTATCTAGACTTCAGCAAAGTGTTTGACACCGTCTCCCACGGCATCTTCCTAGAAAAACTGGCTGCTTGTGGGTTGGATGGATGGACTCTTCAGTGGATTAAAAACTGCCTGGATGGCCAGGCCCAGAGACTGGTGGTGGATGGAGCTAAATCCAGAGGGCAGCTGGTCCCTAGTGGTGTTCCCCATGGCTCAGTGTTGGGGCCAGACCTGTTTAACATTTTTATTGACGGTCTGGATGTGGGGATTGAGAACATCCTCAGTCAGTTTACAGATGACACCGAGCTGGGTGGGAGTGTTGATCTGCTGGAGGGCAGGAAGGCAGAGAGATTTGAACAGGATGGATCAATGGGCCAAGACCAACTGCAGGAGGTTCAAAAGGGCCAAGTGCCAAGTCCTGTCTTGGGTTACAACAACGCCACGGAGCGCTACGGGATGGGGAAGAGAGGCTGGAGAGCTGTTTGGCAGAAAGGGACCTGGGAGTGCTGTTTGACAGGTGGCTGAACATGAGCCAGCATGTGTCCAGGTGGCCACTAGGGCCAATGGTATGCTGGCCTGTATCAGCAATAGTGTGGCCAGCAGGACCAGAGCAGTGATTGCCCCCCAGTACTTGGCACTGGGGAGGCCACAGCTCAAGTGCTGGGTTCATTTCTGAGCCTCTCTTTAAAGAAGGGTGTGTTGATACTAAAGTATGACCAGAGAAGGGTAACAAGGCTCCTGCAAAGCTTGGAAAACAAGTCTAATGAGGAGCCGCTGAGAGAGCTGGGGATGTTTAGCCTGGGGAAAAGGAGGCTCAGGGAGGACCTCATCGCTCTCCACAACTATCTGAAAGGAGGGTGTAGTGAGGTGGGGATCAGTCTCTCCTGCCATGCCTGCAGTGACACGATCCGAGGAAATGGACTTAGGCTGAGACGGAAGAGATTCAGATTAAATATTAGAAAAAGATTTTCACTGTTCAGAGGTCAGGCGTTGGAATAGGTTGCCCAGGAAGGTGGTGGAGTCACAATCCCTGGAGGTGTTCAAGAGGCGTCTGGATCTGGCACTAGGTGATGAGGCAGTGCTAGGTTGGCGGTTGGACTGGATGATCGTGGAGATCTTTTACAACCTTGATGATTTTATGATTCCAAGAACACTTTTGTGCCGGCCGGCCCGCCGCCCGGAACCATCCTGCGGCACCGCCGTTCCCGCGGGGCCGCCACCGCGTCCGGACGGCGCCCCACGTGAGGGCGGCAGCAGGCGGAAGTGATGGCGGCGGGGGCCCGGCGGCGGCCTGGCGGCGATAAGCGGCGATAAAGCGGCAGGGCCCGACATGGCGGCCCGCGTGGCCCCCCTCTGCTCGCTGCTGGTGCTGGCCGCGCTGGCGGGGCTGGGCGCCGAGGCCAAGGTGAGCGGGGTCGGGGGAACGGGTCACGGTGGTGCTCTCGGTACCGGGCCCTCCCTCCCTCCGTCCGCCGCCCCCCCCCCACTGCGCTCGGTTCCCGCGGGTCGTTCCGCCTTCCCGTGCCCGCTGCCGCCTGGGCCGGCTGTAGGGGAAGGCCGGAGCCCGTGGTTTCGGTCGAACGCTGCCCTGCCCCGCCCGGCGAAGGAACAGGGCCTGGCGGAGGAGCAGGGCCCGCCCGGCGCCAGCCCCGGTTTCCTCGCTCCCCTTAAGCTTGTAGCCATTGATGTCGCTTTGTCGCGGTGCCCGGGGACACCGTCACACAACACTGTAGTTGGAGCTGCGGTTCCTGAGGCTGCCGCGGCTAGGTCGGGCTCAGCCCCGGGCCCGCCGCACCTTCAGTGCGGGGCTCCGCGGTACAGCGGGCTCTGCTCGCTGGCCCTGCCCTGCCTCACCCGGCTCCGGCCGCCCCACTCGCGCAGAGTGTCCGCAGGAGCCCTGCTGTTGCTCCTTCTGGGTGAATAGTTGAAACTATTACCTTAGTCCTCTGTGACTGGCAGAGAATACCGTGTCTCCTACAGTCAGCGTACGTGCGTGTCTGAATTTTTTTCCTTTTTAGTGGTTATCAGCCATTTAACTACTCTGTGGTGAGACCAGAAGTGTCTTGGTGTATACTGTGAGGTGTATAGTGTATATTTACTCTGCTCTGGGGGAGTCACCTGCAGTGCTGCATCCAACTCTGGGGTCTCCAGCACAGGAAGGACATGGAGCTGTTGGAGCAAGTCCAGAGGAGGCCATTAAGATGATCACAGGGCTGGAGCACTTCTCTGGTGAGAAAAGGCTGAGAGAGTTGGGATTGTTCAGCTTGGAGAAGAGGAGTCTCCAGACTAACCTAATTGCAGCCTTACAGTAGCTGAAGGGAGCCTACAAGAGAGATGGAAAAGAGTTGTTTATGTGACCGGGTAGTGGCAGGATAAGGAGGGAATGGTTTTAAACTGAAAGAGGGCAGATTAGGATTAGATATCAGCAAGAAACTGACTGTGAGGGTGGTGAGGTGCTGACAGAGGTTGCTCACAGAAGTTGTGGCTGCCCTATTCCTGACAGTGTTCAAGGCCAGGTTGGATGAAGCTTTGGGCAACCTGGTCTAGTGGGAGGGGGGCTAGAACTGGATGATCTTTAAGGTCGCTTCCAACCCAGACCATTTTATGATTCTGTGATAGTGCAGTCAAGGCTTTCCAACTGACCTATGCCCACTCAGTGTTACTCTGACTTGGCTGTTCAGTGTAGAAGTTCTTTGCCAATACTTTTTCACACATTCATTTGTAATGCCACTAGAAATTGCCTTGAACTTTAGATAAGCCATATTTATCCTTTGTCTCTTATTATTTGCTAAAATAAGTTTAGTGTTCTTTCATTCATTTTAAGCTCATCACTGTCTGTCACACAGTTGTCCTCAAAAGCTGAATAACCAACATCAGCAATTTCTGCATGTGTGTTTTTTCTTAAAAAGAAGAATGAGCTCAAACTCCATTTTTTTTCCTCAAGAACAACGTTTCTATCTCAGATAATAGTGTTGCTGGATAAATTGCTCTACCTGCATAGTTATTTTGAAAGGTTGTTCTTAAACTTGTAGGAAATCCTGAGTAAGACAGTTTGAAGATACTTGCTAGTAGTTTGTGTTAAATATTTCATGTATTATTTGAAGAGTGCTTTCTGTGTCCTTGATTATTGATGATAATTTGTTTTAAGCATGTTGTTTGTGTTACAGAATTCTGAAGATGTCCGGTGTAAATGTATCTGCCCTCCTTACAAGGACCATTCCGGCCATATTTACAACAAAAACGTTTCACAGAAAGACTGGTGAGTGTGCGTGGCACATACAAAATTATAATAAGTCTTACTGGTTAAAGACTTGTTCTGTAGTCATTATATGTGAATTTTCTATGGTGGTGTCAGGAGAAAGTACATCTCTTCCATAACTTACTGGAGCTTTTCTTTCAAAAATTCTCCAGAATTCAGCTCTAGCAAGGGACTAGGCTTGAAATCCATAGTTTTTGCCCCCTCTTCTGTTTTGGTTTGCTTGCTTGCCTGTTTAATTGTTTATTTAGACTTGGAAGTAGTAGAAGGGAAGAAAGTGGTGTATTTTGAATCCCGTGATTTGGAATGGTGTAAAGGCAAGGGAGCACGGACCTGGAACTGGGATGCAGGAGTGTTGTCTCTGCTTGCTCTACTCTTGAAACCCATCCTATCATTTAGAGACCTGTTGTTTTTGGAGTTCTGTGTTCCTCAGAATTGCAGTCAGTGCAGTTACGTGACAAGGTCTGAGCTGTCTGACAACATGGTTCTTCAGAGAGAGAAAGGTTTTGCATCTCTGTGCCCCAGCAGGGTGCTCTGTTGTATTGCTTAGGCCAGCTGTGGCATTTGTCAGGCTCTTCTCCAAGCTGAGGACTGATGTGCATGGCCATGGATGAGGGATGGGGAAGGAAAGGAAGCTGACAGTGATTTGTTACATGGGCAGAGCTCCCTTGTGTTGTTTCACCTTGAGTATCATTGCCTATGCAAATCATACAGTTAAAGCACCATGTTTTAGAGTTGTCTTGTTCTTGTGTTGGTCTGGGAAGTGCTCGGAGATTCTTACATCAGCCTGTAGAGCATGACATAGTTCTTGATGTATTGACTCTTCCTCAGTTACATTAAGAATTTATAAAATACTTCAGTGTGACAAGTAGAAGCAGGTTGGCATTTTGATTATGAAAGTAGTTTAGAAAAGTATCAGCCTATTGCGCACTTTCCTCTAAAATTGCCATGGAATTGCAGTCCAAGGGAAAACACACTGAACTGGAGAAGAAAAAAGCTGATATTTGTATTTTTTCTATTCTCAGTAACAGACTTTCTACTGTATTTAAGCTACATACAAGATTTTCACTATACTTGTGCAGGATATTGATGCAAGCTTTCAGTCATAGGAACGGCAATTGCACAGATTATACCTTGCACGTATTTTTGATTTTGTAGTTTGAATGCTGCGTTCTTCCACAGAGGAGAAGGTAATTCTGCTTTCATATAAATGAGAAAAATAAGCCTTCCACTCCCTTCCAGAGGCTGTGACGTGGCACTCAGTAGTAGCTATGAAGAAGAAATACAAAGAAAACAGAAGAGATGGGTTGGTGCCTGGCTGTGTGTTTGCAGTGCTGTAATTCAGCCCAGGAGAGTGTTGAGTCCTGGGCTGCTGCTGTCACTTCAGGCCTTTTGTTTCATTAGCTGCTTCTGACTGTGCCAACATTGAGGTAACCAGGATAAAAGTGAAACAGGATTTTGGTTCTGTCCATGCTCTGCAGGGGCCCTGGGGGGTCTGAACTCTGAATAACCAACCTGAGTCAGCAGCAAGACCAAAATTACATAAGTTCTTGTTGTGGCAATTGTCTCATGGCAGCTGGATTTTAGTGCTGTGGTATAGAGCGCCCCATATATTGTCAACCACGCTTTTTCACAGGGGACTGACTTGTATGTTGTAAACTTTTAAATCGAATGCTTTTGCTGAAAGCTGAATGCTCTTTATTCACTGTCTTGCTTCTTAGAGAAACAACCCATCCAACTTCCTTTTTTTTCCTTTTTTTCTTCAATTCCTTGTGGTGGCAAGAAAAAAGGACTTCAGTTCATGAATGTCAAAGAGAGGCTAATCTCCCTTCAGATAGTGAAAGGATGGAATAAGGCTCTTTTGAGTATGGTGAAGGAAGAAGTGGAATTAATATCTGGAATTTACTTTTATCCGTGGTGTCAGTGTCAAATGATGCATTCATGCTGGATTTATAACTTTAGACTTGTTCTGCTAGCAGCTTTAATACTTCCACTGAAAAATGAAAACCCTGTTTTGAGTTAGAGAGGTCTTAAAACTTGTTTAGCAGCTTGTCAATAACTGAATTTCTTGCTTAAGTGAAATAATTGTGGAGTAGTGATTTATTTATACCTGCAGTTTAGAACAACTGAACTGAAGGAGAGGTGGCTTCTCAGCCAGTGAACAGCCAACCTAAAACCAGTTCAAAACTGACTGGGCAGTTTCTGTCGTTCCTCAGTGATTGTCTTCATGTGGTGGAGCCTATGCCTGTCCCTGGACCCGATGTAGAAGCATATTGTTTACGTTGTGAATGCAAATATGAAGAGAGAAGCTCTGTCACAATTAAGGTAAGCAGTGCAATTCTGTTGGCATATTAAATACTTCAACTGTTTGGTAAATATGTCTATTGTCTTTTAGAGGAATACTATTTTTAAAGGGAAAGATTTGCTAAGATTTAGCTTTTTTTCATAGTAGTTGTTCACAATCTTGAGCAGTAACAATAGCATCAAACTTTAGCTGAAGAAGTGATCTTGAGACCCCTTATTGAAGAACTTTACTTTTGGGATTAGACTTTATACCTTGCTGTAATTCTGAGTGTTCTAAGGCATTTTGTCAAGATTTGGGCTTTGTTTTCCTTCTTATTTTAGAGGGCCTGTCATTACTCAACTGCCTTATTTGCTGACTATAAATTTTCCTTGTACATTGGCAAGCTATAAAGAGCACAGATGTCCATGTTGGTTCTAACAGATGTTTCCTGTGTTCTTCACATTCTTATCCCATTGGAGCCATTGAGCCCTGACCTGGGGTGAACAGACTGTGCAGTGTACTTTTTGATCTTTGACACCACAGACTACTTTTTTTGGTATTTTAGAAGTTTGCTATTTTGTTTTGCCTTCCCCTTTTGCTTGATGGCTCTTTGAATGCAGATCTGTGCTAGAGAATGGAGATCATTGGGGGATGCCCCGAATGTGTCACTCCAGTTTAATGGCCAGACTGAACAGTTATCTTGGTTAAGGTGAGATTTATGACCCTGAATTGTTTTGAGAGGGATAGCATAAGATTCTTTGCAAGGTCTCACTAAGAGAAACGTTTCAAGCTGACATATGTCTGCGCCAAAGCCTTTTAATACTGTGTTGTAATTGTTTGATTTTTCTCTCTTTCTGGGTTTTAAGTCATCTGGTGTCACTACTACCAAAGATCAAACTTCGTGTGTACTCCTCTTTTGGTCCTTGCTGCCTGTTGTGAGATTGTGGAGGGAATGTCACAATCCTGGCATAAACTGTGCTTGTATTATGTAGGTGACAATCATCATATACCTGTCTATTTTGGGCCTACTTCTTCTGTACATGGTGTACCTTACTCTGGTGGAACCTATACTGAAGAGGCGTCTCCTTGGACACTCACAGCTCATACAAAGTGATGAAGACATTGGGGTGAGTTCACCAGAGTGTTTGTATACTGGGTTAGCGTAAAGATTGGGATGGTTAGCTGATAAATAATTATTTGGGATGAGCAGCTTTCTTTTTGCCAGGCAATGTAACTGTTTTTCCTGAAGGGAGAGGAAAAGAAAGCTGTGTGATGGCTTCTGTGAAGCCACTCTTTCATTTTTCACTGGGCTGGAAACTAGTAAGGTGAGAACTGCTTCAGTTATCCCAGCTGTAGGCAGATATTATTTTCACAGAGAAGAAACAGTGTAGGAATGGAGGTAAGCATATATAGGAGTACACATTCTTAAGTGTTAATGATCTAGCCTTGCTAGTGATTGCTTTTTTGCCAATTGCTTACTACTTAGATTGCTCTCTACTAAAAGAAAGTGGAACTGCTCCAGTTTGAGTGTCTTGATGCTAAAACTTCAAGCAGAAATTGCTATAATGAAGTAAAATAGTGATGGATGCTGAAATAATTTTGTAGTATTACAGCTAGAAATCAAAACGTGATGGTATATTCCAACAGATCAGAAGAGCCTTTTTTGGGAGAAAAAGGGAAGTAGTCCATTAGGGACATGGTTTCCTGTCATTACTGGCCTTTCCAATCTCTAGCACTGGGTAACAATCACATATTTTTGTTGTGAAATCAAGGTACTTAAAGGATAGCTGATAAAAATATTATGTAGGAAGATGCTTAATTTTGAATACTTAATTACCCCCTTACCAAACAGAAACACCTTTTCAGGTGAAGATTGCTGGTGATTGACCCATTCTTTTTGAACTTCCTTGTGTGTATTACATGTAGACATATTTCAACTGTCTCTGTATTGACAGCGTAAGATTTACCCAGTCACTTCTAGGAGGATTTTGGGTTGAGGTTTTGTTTTTGTTTTTTTGTTAGTTGGATTGGTTTGGTTTTTTTGTTTGGGTGTGGGGGTTTTTTGGTTGTTTTTTTTTTTGAAAGAAGTGTTTGAATGACTCTTTGTCTGCATTCTTTATGGCAAATTGGACTGTTCCTACTTGAATTAAGTGAATTTTGTATGCTATACCTCAGACAAATGTATACCCTTGATAAATTACATTAATACCTCAGAGTCTGGGTTAAAGTATTTTGATTGTAGGTGGGAGAAGTGAAATAAGTCCCATGGCAGAGTTCAGGTTAATTGCAGAATGAATTAACCTTAAAATCTAGATCCATCTTAACCACTGTCATGTTTTGCTGTAGCTGTTCTGTGAGCAGTGCATGTGCTTGTGGAGTCACTTATAGTGCTTATAACTGCAGTAGTGCCTGGAACAAAAAGCACTTCATGTCCTTGCTTACTTCAGGTTGCTTCTTTCCTGCTAATTGTCCATGTGTGACAGTGAATGTAACGTAATTTAAGGTCCCTAAAGAATTATCCCCATCCTTGCCTTTCCTCTTGCGAGTTCTTGAGTCATTCTTGTCACGCTTTAAAAATACCATGTGCATCGATTTTGTGGCTGAATTTCAAGCCAGTGTGTTCACTTTATCGTTGCCCATTGATGATACTGGCAAGTGACGAATGTAAGTCGCTTCCTTAGTCCTCTTTCCTCTTATATTCTTTTTTCCCCTTATTGTCTACGTAGAAATTGACAGTAGCTAGCCTTTGAGCTGAGATGCTTGTTTATCAGGAAGGCCAGTACCATCTAGATTGTCCTTTGTTCTCCCACCATGTGTTTTATGGTAGAAATGTGTTGCTATTGTGTTTTTTGGGTTTTTTTTTTCCCCTGTGAATGAAGTGATCTGTCACCTGTTAAGTGCCCATTCTAGGTATATCCAATTGTATAACTTTTTATGGTGAGATGATAGCTCTTTTGATCAGGGATTGTCTCTTGTTCTCTGTGAGCATAGGCTCATTGTGGCTTTGGGACTTGCAGCAATCACTTCAATAGGTGTCATTCATGATAATCTCTGTACAACTTAGACTTGTCATTGAGCTGCTCTACCCAGTCATGTCACAAATAAGGCATCCATTAATGTAAATGTCTTCAAAAATGTTTTCTGAAAAAAAAAGGAATATGAAATGTAGGTGTACAAAGAGACAGTTATTTAATATGGTACATAATTGTGTTATTTTTTATTATGCCTTGTATATATGATGCTTTCTGACATAGCTTTAGCAGCATGACTTTGTCCAAACAGTTTGATAGCCAAATAAGAAGCTCAGTTCCAACTCCTACTGTTTATAACTTGGCTGTATTTACTAGAAGAAAATAAAGCCTTGCAGGTACTGTTAGAAAACAGAGTAAATGTTAAACAAGCACTGGGTTCTTGTTGAGCTCTGTCACTTAAACAGCTGTATTGACACTGTGCTTCCAGACAGCTCTGGACAATGGGCTGAGTTTGGTAAACATCAGAGTGTGTTGGTTTGATATAGAAGCTGTGTGTGAACATCCTGAAGTGCCTGGCAGTAAATGCCCAAGAGCTGGCAGAGAACTGGCTCTAATTCAGGGTTAAAGTGAAGTGCATTCACAACAGTAATGGGAGTGCCTGGGTCTGCCCTAGGCTGCTGTGCCTCCAGCTGCTAATGGATGCAAGGCTGTGGATCTGATCCTGCAGCTCACCGTGGTGTTTCTGGGCTTCAGATAATTGTTTGACAGTACAATGAAGTGGGATATATCTGGGAAACCTGTGGAAGTTACTGTGAATGAGAAATTGAAGTACAGTTCCAACAATTCAAAAACTTGCTTGGTCATTATTACTGACCAGCTTGTTGAAACATCACGTTTACATTAAAAAAAGGGAGAACCTAAACAAACCCCATGTCCCGTGGATGGCCACGACACAAAAGACTACTGTGCTTGGTTGATGGCATTGTTGAAGTGTAACTGTTGATTTTTGCCGTTCCAGGACCACCAGCCTTTCGCAAATGCCCACGACGTGCTGGCTCGCTCCCGGAGCCGCGCCAACGTGCTGAACAAAGTGGAGTACGCCCAGCAGCGCTGGAAGCTCCAGGTCCAGGAGCAGCGCAAATCCGTCTTTGACCGCCACGTTGTGCTCAGTTAACTGGGCCTCTGAAAAGTAACTCCAGGGATGCAAAGTGGACTTAGGCAAAGAGCTGACATAAGTCTTCCTGATCCTGCCAATTCAGAAGAGTTTTCTTGAATGATTTGTTATTGATTAAAGAAAAAAATTTAAAAAGTATTTGAACTTTGAAGGAATGTACTGGAGTGGAAGCAGTTTAAAAAGATTAGTTAACCAAAAGCTTAAATCTTTGCATTTTCAACTGGCTTTTACTAACAAAACTGTAAAGAAAACAAACCCTAAGATACCTTGGGTTGCCACTGTGGTACATTATTTACAGTTGTGACTTTATGGTGGTTTTTAACTATATATTTCTCTCTACTATTTATGTGGTTAAAAAGTACCTGGGAACACAGTAATTACTTACAACTCACTAATCACTTTATGTAAAAACCTTTTGTAAATATACTGGGATTTTCTGGTGATTGATGCTAGGTACTGGAAATTGAAGTCTTGCAGTGTAGTTTTCATATCAGAGAATGAAATCCTGCTGGCTGTATTCATCATTTGGTTCCTTGCACTCGTACTTTCAAGATGCTTGTATGGCAAGTGATGTCTGCAGATTTAAGGCAAAACTAAGTGGACACTGACTCCTGGAGCTGCATATTTCAAGTACTGTGATGTAGATAAATTCAAATGCAGTGCACATTCAAGACAGTGTTGACATTTTGTTCTATTTTGCTTTAATAGCTTAATATATTGTAGGTGTATGATAGCTCTTAAAAAAAAAATCTTTCCCTTTCTTTTCATGGGTAAAGTCTCAGGAGTTAGTATATGATGAAATATTTATTATAAAAATCTTCCTGCATTTGTCTGGATTGATGGTGTAAGGCACATATAGCACCTGTCATCTTGGGAGTTAGGTGTATTTTTTTATCTGTGACTCTGTACCCATCTCTCTTCAGAGGTATACAGTTGCTAGATGACTAACTTTCATATATCCCCTTTGGAATGTAACAATTAAAGATAAAACTGATTTTTGAAAAATGAATCTGCATTATTGGTTTGTCATCATTTTTCTTGCTCATTTTGCTGCATGTAAATCCCATTTATGAAGGCACTTCTCTAGAAATTCTTCAAGTAGAAATATGCACTTTTTCAGTGATTAGATAAAGAAAGGCTCATCAAATAGCTAATGGAAAAAAGTTTTTAATCCCTGACTCAAATGTAGCTGTGCATATGTAGTTACATTATTGTCTGACACAGTTTTCAGTTCCAATGTGGAAGGAAGTGGTACATGGAAGAATATTCTGTTTCTGGGTGCAGTTTTGGCTTGTTTAGTCCATTCCTGGAGGACACACTACCTGTGCTTATAGCTCTACCAGGTCAGGGCTGGAAACAGTTGTCCCATGACAACATCTGCCCTGACTGAGCTCTTTTGAAGATCCAGAACTTTCATTTTCATGTCAGTCCTGTAGACTTCCAAAACTGAGTTAATCTGGAGGGATTTATAGCAGGTGGCTGACTGGTGGATACACATGATTCTTACTTTAAAAAAAAAAAAGTACACATGAGAATTGATAGGACAAGAAGAATAAATGCAGGCTTGGGTTGAGTTCATGTGTTCAACATCCCCCTGATGAGTGGGAAGTTGTTCAGTTGGTGCTGTTCAATAACTGGTTATGACACTGGTGTACCTAAGGTCCCCCAAAGAAAAATAATACAACCTGTTTGTTGAATACATCCCTGTCTACCACTCCTGGGACATTTTTAACCTCTTGGCTGCCTTTTCCATGCGGCCTGAAGTTGGTGTGGGAAGGAGGATGTCGGATACAGCACTGTGGCCCCACACAAGGGCAGCAGAAGGACAATGTTTCCTTGATGGCTGATGGTCACAAGAAGCAAGGCTGAATGTATGGAGCTCTTTTGGTAGTAGATTGTTTCTAATCTTACAGTGCCTTCTGAAAGTTTTAAGATAAACTGGTTTGGTTTGGGATTTTTTTGTGTGGCTATACTTTGACAGAAGGACCAAATACTGAGATAGCCTTAGGTGTCACGGCAAGCCTGAGAAATGTGGGAATTTTGAAGATAGGTATCCTTGCACCTGTACAATTGGACAGCTATATACTGATATATGTAGCATCTGTATCATTGCATTATGCAGACTGATTGCTCCATACTCTGTTTCTCTTTTCAAGCAAAACTTGTCTTGCTACTGATTGCTCACTGTTTTCACATCTTGTCTCATATACATTCACCTTTTATATGCTGTTGTACTTAACTCTAAGAGAATTTCCCAAAATTACAGGTATAATGAAGATTAAATTTGAAGGCATTAAGCTAACTAATAATGTGTCCTCACTTCTAGTGGAAACAAATCCACCACAAGTTTCTTCTAAATAAATGATGATTTTCTGTGTTTAAAATGAAGCTATGAAAATTAGTTTGCTTATGCCTTAGTGGTGAATATTTACCTACATTCTAGCTGATTTGTTATATTTAGATCTCAAAGGGCCGAATGCCAATAAATGAAAATAGTGCTTAGTATTTTAGTTTCTATACTGTAGTAGTCTGCAAAAGAATGGAAACAGGAAATGTACAAACTACATTCCTGATTACTTTTTCAGGTAGTCTGGATGTGTTCAATAACAGTTTCAAAATTTCTAGCCCTTAATGCCAAGTTTTGTTGCCATCATAGCTGTGGTGTGGGTGGAAAAGCCCAACCAGAAATGAGCAGATCTAACTGTAAGCTACTTTGCATGTTGTCAATTGACTATAAATTGCAGCAGTCATTGACTCAGTGGAACAAGCTACATAATTCAGGTAGGAGACTTGCATGTTGCTGTATCTAGCCACAGATCTTCTCTGAATATTGATGTTTTTGTAAATCACTTCTATCAGCCATTCACTAGCAGTGTTTTCATAGGTTTTTAATGCATCCTCTTTAATATGATCTCTTATTAAATTAAGATGTAAGAAAAATGGAACATTAACTTTTTTTTTAATATCATTCAGATATTTTCAGGTATTCATCACTCTTGAGATAGCACGTTTTGTTTCCTTGGATTTTACTTTCATCTGAAGATTGGTGAGTCTCTAGTCTGAAAGGGGAATGTTCCTAACACTTGCATTTTGAACTCTGTGCAGGTATTTAGGCAGCAGGTAACTGTTGTATGTAATGCTGTTACACAGCAGAAGTGTCAGTACTAAGCAACAAGAACTGCAGTACCTCTTCGTGAGGGGTTGTGTTGGTTTGGGTTGGCTCTGTAGTGATGTTGAACTATAATGTACTTTTTTTTTTTGCTATGTAGCAGACTTTTTTTTCCTTGGTGTTCTTAAGTTGTTAGCAGTAGAAAGTTTTTGTTCAATAACCCAACCTGTGTAAGTAGAAAAGGGAAAGATGACTGTCTGCTATTTTCATTTTATGATAAGTGTATATTCAGCTCTGATTTTTTTGCATGCCTATTAATGTGAAATGGATGTGTGTTCATGCTTTTAGCCTACCTACAGAAGTACCTGTTTAAGATGCGTGTGACTTTTACTCATGCCTAACAGCTATAAATGAATTCTTAACTCATTTCTGCTGTGAAATCTATGTGCATCAGAAAAAGAGACAACACTGGAATCAGGGGCATTTTCATAGAATATGTTGGGAGAATAGGACCATACCAAGTAAAAATTATCTGTATAAACTTGGCAGGTATGAAGTCGTTAGAAAACATTACAATATTCCCATATTTTTCTGAGGGATTAAGGGGTTCCCTTTCATGTTACAGAACTGTGATTGGAACATTTGAAGCTTTGCCAGATTTTTGTGAGTATGCAATCTAGATGTTTTTAGTAACCTAGATTGATGTTCAGGTGTGGTTTCCAGTTTAGAGGATGTAATGGAACCTGAGTGCTTTAGACAGCAGTGCCCAGATGTACAAGTGGATGTTGAGTAAGAGCATTTTTGGATCAATTCCGTGTAGGCAAGTATTGCTTGCAATCTGTGAGGATGGCTCACAGGAATTCTTTAAAAATTAACTAGTTGTTTCAAATGTATTTCAAGTAGCAATTAGGTAACAGTTGTTACATTCTCAGCAGTTATGCTGATGTTCAGCTGCTTGAATAATGATATTGGGAAGGCACTATAATGTAGCTTCCTATAAACCAGTGCAAGATTACCTTTGTAATAAATATATCAGGGTAATTTGAGTAGTTACACATGCTGCTTTGAAGAGAGGGTATGGGGGGTTAGTAGGCCACTCTGACTTACAGGATTCTAGCAGTGTCCCAAAACCTGTCTGCCATCCCTTCTTAGTATTACTAGGACATGCATTTTTTCCTTTAATAAATTGTTTATTTCATAATCCTCTATTAGTAGGATTGTTTTTAGTGTTTCATCTGTGTTTAATCTGCAGGGGAGTGCAGAAGAAGCATGAGGACCCAAGGAAATGCTAGATTTAGTAGAAATCCTCTCTTTCTAAATTCTCAAAACTTCACGTAAACCTTTTAATTTTGAGTGGATATAATACCTGACAGACATGATACTAAGACTGGGATTCATTCTCTGTACAAGTTTTCCATCTAATTAAGGTAATATATTGAATAAGACATCAAGTGAATAGGGAGAAAAATAATTTGTCTTTGAAGGTCCTTTGGTGTAGGGAGACTTTCACTGGGATTGTAGATTTAGTTTTTTTCAGGGAGAGGAAGGGGGTTGAGAGAAGGCCTTAGATGTTGGTTTGCTTTGTTTATTGTCTATAGACATGTAAGTTTTGGTGAATTTGGAGCAAGCTAGACCTATGTGGAATACATCTAGGTAGATTCTCTTAATTTCTAAAGCTGAGGTGAAAGGAGACTGCTTGCTCTTTCCTTTAGGAAGCTTTAGTGGCTTTATTAATATCTGTTGTGAATTAATTTAATCAGTGTGACTGACTTGCTCTTTCTTGCATTTTCAAGTGGGATGTTGTGTGTTCTAGATAATAGTTTTCCAACACTATTCTGAAATGTCACAAATGCATTTAAAAAATCTGTTCTGGAAAATGCCAGCAAGGCCGAGTGCAGGTAAGTCCAGGTGAGTTTTTTCTCCTGTTCACTGTGAGTTGTTTATTATGTGATTATGTGTTTCCAGGCTAAATGCAGGACCTGATGGATGCCAAAAGCTGCTGTAACCTCATCTGTGCTGAGGCTCAGCACATACAGCTGGCAAGGCCTTTCTGTGCAGAGCCACTGATCGAGTTTCACGTGTACCCAGAAACACCAAACCAGGTCCCTTGCTCTGAAGACTTGTCATTCCTTCCTTTCATGTCTGAGCACCTCATCACGGAGAGCTTCTACAGTGAGCCCTGCACCTTTCCCTACCAAATGCCCCATTCCAGCTTCCACAGAAGCGAGTACTCCTGCGGGCCAGCTTTCATCAGAAAGAGGAATGAGAGGGAAAGGCAGCGTGTTAAGTGTGTCAATGAAGGCTATGCCAAGCTGAGGCATCACCTGCCAAAGGAATACCTGGAGAAACGGCTCAGCAAAGTGGAGACCATCCGTGCTGCTATAAAATACATCAGGTACCTGCAGTCCGTGCTGTGCACCGAACCCGTGGTGGCAGGAAACAATGGCACGGAGCCAAACCAAGCACCTAAAGCAACCAACAAACAAACCCAGTTTCTGAAGACCATCTAAAGTGTTCCAGACCCAGCCAAAGGTATCCTGTCTGGGAATGTAGTAGCCACTATGTTAATGACGTGTGTGTTCCTGGCACATCTTGGGAGCAGATCGTAATGCACGTCAGCGTCAGCCCACAGCAGAGCTTTAATTTTGCAGATAGTAACTACACTTAGACACGGAAAAGACAACTGGGAAAATCTCAGCTGAATGACCTACGTTAGTTAATTCATGAAAATCAGAAAGCATTTCTAAATTTGTCACCAAGCTAAAAATATAACACCTATATGTGTGAAGTAACTGTATGTATCATCACAACCTGCATGCTTTAAAATAAAATCTTTCTACTTATGGGGTTGAGATTCTTCTCATTTTCTGTAATGTTACTGGTTAAATCTAACATGCACTTTCTTAAAATACTCAGTCTAATTGCCAATGTTTCTCTTAAAAGACCTTTTTAAAGGTTCCAAGGAGTGTTAGATGCCAACAGAAAGGATAATTTAGTTTAAAAGGGAGAAAATAGAGCAGGGGAGGAGCTCTCTGAAGCACAGTTACTGATCATAGGAAGAGCATAAAGTTTTGCAAGTGTTGTTCCATCGTTTTCTTATTAATGAATATTTTAATCACATTGAAAACTGTCAACTTTGCCTAACTTCTATTGAAAATTGGATTCTTCTACAGATGTTAGTGCCCTTAAAAATTACTAGGACTGCTTACACAACACACAGTATAAAGAGGGTGGGCAAGTCTTGGCCATGAGGGGGAAAAAAGTAAGTGCAACAGAAATTTTTCAGAACTTTGACACATAGTGGTTGAGGTCTGGAGAGGTCTTCCTCAACCTCCCAGTCTGTTCCTCTGTACTGCTGATGGTTTCAGTTAAGTGTTATAAAATAGAACTATGTGAAGATGATGCAGAGAGTTTAACTCATAACTGGTAGAGTGTTCTTAACATTTTAACATGCAAGGGAATCATTGATACTAAACTGTTCTGCTGACAGCAGGAGAGCATGTAGGCTGCCTGTGCCTCAGAACGCACAAAAAATGGTTACAGACTTCCTAAGATTGTATCCTTGTGGCTAATTGCAGTCATCCTAGTGTTACATTGTTTTTGTTGCAGTGAATTGAAACATGCCTACACAAGGCAAGTAAGTATTCCAAACATCCCCCGCAACCAAGAAAACCCTCCACAAACAAAACCAACCAAACAAAAAAATCAAACCACAAATTTAACTTTTTGTTTTTCTTTTAAGGAGCAAATGAAGATTAGGGATCACAGCAGAGATTAACAGGTAGATTTCTGCATTATATTCTGGCATATTTTTGATAGGCACTTTGTTAGAAAAGGATAGAATTCATTAATCCTTCCCCCTTTGTGTAAGAGAAAGTTGTAAAGTGATTTGACCTCGGTTTGTCTCAGCTTCAATATTTCAAACCGATTTATTTGTCACACGCTGTGGTGGTGGGGCTTTTTTTCTTTTTCCCCCTAAATCTGAACTGTAGCTTTGATGCTGTTTTTTTGCCCTGCAACCATAGGCAGAAAGCCTAAAGGACTCCTAAAGGAGCTGCCTTAAAATGCCTTCTCTGCCCCTGCAGTCTTTCAGGGCAGTATCTAAATCCACAGGGAGTTGACAACTGAGTGAATGTGTGGCAGTCAAACGGTCCTCTCTTAGTCACATTCCTCTGGGTTTTAACCAGTAATGTCAGGATGTCCAATCCTGGAAGTAACAGCTGTGGCAACCTCCATAGCAACTGGGAAACACTGGCAGCAAGAGGCTTCCTGTTTCTGACAGGCAAAAGGGCAAGATTTCTGCATTCAGACTAAATCCCAATGGACCAGATGTAGTGTTACCAATAGCTGGTAAGTCTGAAATACTTCTGTGTCAAAGTAGTTGGAGCTATCCAGAAGGAAAATCCCAAAGTGCAGCATAATTGCCTTTGTCAGTGCCCTGTTTTAGTACAGAAATGGGGGTCCTTACTCTCAGATAAATGGCTTTAAAATGTACTTTAATGTAGAAGTTGATAGGTGCATTTCCTTGCAAAGTATTACTGATTCCATCTTATTTTGGCTTATAACTGTGGATTTTGTGTACCTGTGAAACAAGAGGATATATTGTGTTGATTTGCTGACGTAAAGATGATTTTGCAGCAGTTAATCCACTCTTGCTGGGTTTGCTGTGCTAGTTTTCTGAAATGACATATATCTGGGAGTCTTCATGAAAAATACTTCCATATTTCTTAGATAAGAGACAAAATATCATCTAAACATGAGTGCTTAAACTGCATTTTGTAAAATAAATTAAGCACTTTAAATGTATCTTGTTGAATTTTCATGCAAATTTTATCCTAAGCATGCTAAACGTTTCTAAGCAATATTAAAAAAAAAAAAAAACAAACCCTATGGAAGGTTGTCTGCTACATCTTTTGAAATTACCAGAGATAGCATCACATCATTGATCTTGCTGTGACAGCCTCTGAATAGTTATCACTTGTCACATCTGAGCATCTCATTCTTTCTCGTTGCAAGCCATAATCCTACTGTTAATAAAACATGACAGGACAGCTGAAAGATCAAAATATTTCCTCTCAATACATCATTATAAATAAATAACAGGCAACTGTAATCTAACATCAAGTTCTAAACCTGTCACGTTTACTCAGCTTGTCAACTTCAGCTGTAATTTCTGTCTCAGCTTGTAAAACAAGGAAGATATGGCTGGGACTTTGTACAAGAAAGCTTTAAAGGAGAGTGTAGGTATAAGAAAAGAGAGGTGGATGTTATGGAGGGAAACAAATGTTGCAGGGAGGTGAAAGTGTTCTTTTCCTGGGGAGTTTCACAGCATTTTTAGTTTCCCATAGTGTTTCTGTCCCTCTACCAAGTTAGGATTTGGGTGACTGAAGATCACTGAAGTCAGTGATATGGGCTCATCTGACCAAACGCCTGTCTGAAGATTTTGAATTGTGTTTTTAAACAAAAATAAGAAATTAATCAAAATTATTGGGTTCTTGAGGTATACTGGACAGCATTTGCTTGTGGTGGAAATGCCAATACATTGTCTCTTTTCTACCACCAGATCACAACCAAGTCCTGCAGGTAGCAGCTTTTCCAAGAATGGCTCGTTTGGAAGGGTTCCAGCCCACGGGTCACAGGTACTGCAGTGTGAGGCCAGCTCTGAACAAGTTCTCCTGTTCCAGTGTTGTACCTACAGTTAACCCCTGCTGCAGGAGCTCTTTTGTAGTGTATCCTGCCTGGATTGCTGAGCCACTCAGCCCCCAGAGGTAAAATCAAGCTCCTGTTTGTGTCTGTGATTTGGTTTTTTTCCATGATAGCTAATAGGATAAACCAGGCTGGTGTGTCAGATCAATAAATTAGCATCTTGAACATCATTTGAGATTTCCCACCCCTGCACTGGCAGTTTTTCAGATGTATTAACTAAAATCATTTGCTACCTTGGAGATTATGAAAAGCAAAGCCTGAGTAAGCCTCCAATCAAAGAAACATTCCTTTAATATTATTTGGATAAATAAAAGCATCTTGCATTAGCAGCCATCCTCTGTGAAATGTGTCTAATGTTTTGTGACAGGGGATTATTTTCCCAGTTTTGAACTTGAACCTGTCATCAACCAGCAGCTTTGTTGTTTGCTTTTCTGCTTTGGTGTTCCCTGAATGCTCCAGTGTAAACCATCAGCTCCAGCAGTCTGGAGTGCACCTACACTGTGCTTTGTGCTGGAGATGGATCCTTTCTCCTGATCTTAAGGGTTGCACTGTCTTGCCATGTGAATAGCAGAGGCACTGGTGCAGGTAATGCTGGCCCAGGATTCCAGCGTGCTCCTGGCTCACTTCCTGTAAACCCAAACCCCAAGGAATTTGGGTAAAAGCAGACACTGATGTGTTTTTCCCAAGATCAAGGAATTATCCCAGCACAAGCAAGTTTTCTGTTTCTTCCCACGTGCTTTGATCTGTGGGAGTGCTACAAAATGAGGTGGAGTGTTCCAGTTCTTAAATCTTACAAGATTATTTTTTTCATGACCTATAGAATCTGTTTCCTTCAGGGCTGACCCATTTTCTTTTCTTTGAGGTGCCAATGGATCAGCCATGGTCTCCCCTCCCCTGGCCTGGCATGGAAGAGATTGGGGGGATCAGGAAGCATAGACAGCAACGTGCCTGTGCTGGTGAGAGGGGAACAAGATGGGTTTTATTACCACGGTACAGTAAAACAGGAGATAGAGGTGAGTGGTGGTTGCTGTGTGGTAGTTGTGGGTGTGTGTAACAGGGAGCAGTCCTCACACCAACTGGGCTCAGTGTAGCAGGTTTTGGTTCAGCTGACGCATGAATTAGAGAACACATCACCAGGACAGCAGGGTCCTGTGGCTGCATTAATTGGTGAGGCTCCCAGCACGCCTGATTCCAGGCTGTGCTCCCCTCCTGCTACCTGACACACCGTGTGAGCCTCTTGCAGACCCCCCAGACTCCCAGTTCCTGGTGGTGTTGTGCCTTGCAAGAGCAGCCCTGTGCTTCTGCTGGCACTGGGCTCTGAGCCAGGCTCAGCCAGCCTGAGTGCCGCTGCAAGCTGTGTAGGGGCTGCTGTTGTGGGTAGACACAGAACCATCAATAGCACAGGAAAAGGGTTTGTGTTTTATGTACACATGTCCAGCTTGAGTCAGCTACAGACCAATGGCTCGGGGTCTTTCCAGAAATCACAGCGAAAGCTTTAATTCATTGGTTTGTTAGCACATCAAACTTAACACAAAAAAGAGCCTATTCTTTCTCAAGAACAGGGAAGTACCTCATTTCATTGTTGATGGAAAGCCTCTTGACATGCCTTAATATAAAAGAAAATAAAAATTCCCAACAACCCCCCCAAGAAGCAGAGCTAGTGTTGCATGTAATAAGGAAGGCGTTGGGCATGATTGAAGAACAGCTCTGAATGACTTCAGTGTCCCGTGTTCCTTGGCACACACAGTGTGGTTTGTGAAATTCCAGTTACACTTGTCTATAGCTTTTTCTCTTGGGAAAGAAAATACAGATCCTAGTGACAGTGACTCTGAACATATGCTTCACTCATCCTGCTTTCTGGTGAGCCACACGGGGTTTTTCTGGCTGTCTCAATGCTGAACTAACACCACACACTATGTAGCTGCTGTTCAGGCTTGTTTTGGCCTGGTCACATAGACACAGGATGGCCTTCTAGTGAAAGTTGCATTACCTGACACATTATGGACTTTCTCAGTGGAACTGTTATTTTGTTTCTGGTAACAGAGTGAAAAAGGCATGTTCCTGGTAGAGTTTGAAAAACCACTTGTGTCCCGTGGAAGGCGTCCAGGGGGCGTGCAGAAAACAGCAGAGGATGACATCCTGGACTATGTGAATGGGATGAAGCACTCCTTACTCCCTGGAGACAAAGTGCTGGCACCCTGGGAGCCAGACAGGGCCAGGTATGGCCCAGGAACCGTCCTCACGGGCATTGAGACCAGGGACCCCTTACGAGGTAAGAAAGTTGCTGCCCTCTTCCTCCTCGTGTTCCTCTGGAACACAAGGGAGACTGTCAGGAAAAACTCCTGCCACAGTGCTACTGCCCGAGGAATAAAAGTGCACAGACTACAGCTTAGTGTTGCTTCAAGCTTGCAGGAGCTGATGGGACTTGCTGATGGATATCTGTGTGTAACCTCACCAGTCTGACCCTAAGGAAGTTGTGACCCATAAAAATATAATCATCTGTGTCCATGGGTGTTGCTGGGACAAGGCTGTGTCTGCCATGTGCAGGACTGTGGCCTTTTCCTGAGGGATACAAGTGAGACAACTTTCAGGAAGCATTCGTCTGAGCTTAAATGCTCACATTTATACCAAATGGTACATCTGGGTGTGATTTCATCACCCAAACGTAGGAGATTTCAACAGCTCATTCATTTTTCCTGTGTCTGACAGTCAAGCTCCACTGACTTACCAAAATACTATTCTCAGAGCAGAACTGCTAACTTTGGCAGCAACAACAAAAATTACTCTGTCAACATCTTCGTGTTCATCTGATGACAAATCGGGAGGAAAGATGCTGCCAGGCCTGCTGCTTTAATGATGGTGTTCAGGCTGCCCACACCACCCTCTGTGACACTGTGGTGAGGTTAGAGAAGGGCAAGAGTTGATCCTGCCACTTGACAGGAGTACAAAGTGCATAAAGCTGCAAAGTCTGATCTGTGTATGTGCACTGTCCAGGCTGGCCAGCTGCTTATGGCTGCTTACTTCTTCTCTTAACAGCCTCAGAAGATGAAGAAATTATGGTCCAGTTCTGGAATGACAAGAAAGTGAAACTCCCCCGTGGTGTGGCTCTGTGGATCCCTCCTAGCCTGTGGGAGAGGATTGTGGAGATGATCCACATGCCCTTCACCAGCAGGGTGAAGCCCAGACGAAGTCAGGACACTAACTCTTGTATTTTTGCCTGCAGTCCTAAGGCAGTCCTGATTCCTTTTTGTGCTGGGTGTAGCCTTGCCAAGCACTGCTTGCTGTGCTCACCCTGCTGGCCACATTTCCACCACCACAGTGAGGGTGGTATTTGCTGTTCATCAGCCTGTGTCAGGTGCATCTGCTGCTGCCAGCCCCGTGTTGGTGCCTGGTGGCCTCTCCCCTCCAGGTCTCTGGCCTTTCAGGACAAATCTGAAGAGGCAGAACCCAGCAGCGAGCCCTATCCACACCTTCTGGAACTGAAAGGCACAAAAGAAGAAGCAGCTGCAGCTGTGGCAACGTCTTCCTCCTCTTCTGATACAGAGTGGGACCTGAAGCCATTCCCCATTAAGGGTACTGTGGAGGACAGTGCTGTTAACCCAGGATCCAGCTGCCTTGAAAAGCCCAGGCTAAAGGATTCTGCAAGACCTGAGTGGAAATACTGGAAAGGAAGCTCAAAAAAGTCCCATTCCAGTAATTCAGGTACCTTTTAACAACCCCACAGAGAAGCAGCTGTCAGAGGGAAAAAAACCAAAAGTCTCCTGGGCAGGGTAGTCACTTTGCCTGCAGGTTATTGGTATTAATACTGTAAATTTGCATATCAGTCTCTGACACAATTCTTCCCCCTCCCCAATGTTTCTGCTGCCTCATCTGGCTTTTCTTTTTGCAACTCATCCCATGGAAAACTACCAGAACAATTAATTTCATTTGGAAGCAAGATATCCCTCTCTGTTTCCTGTAATATTCCTTTGCCTTTTATGATGCTAACATCTTCATTAACCTGCATAGCTTGTCCATGCAGAATAACTTGAAAGAATTCCTTTCAGGCTTAAACTGTATTATTCTCTCTTCTGAAATGAATAATTCTGCATTTCAGTTCTGGTTCCACTCTTAGATACCATTTTACTCCTTCCCAGGACTCGACAGTCCCAGCAGCACACGTACAAAGGGCAAGCTGGAATCCAGAGCCATCTCCATTGGGGACACGTCCAGTGTGGCCCCAACTAACTGGAGTGCAATGTTTGAAACCATCGAGCACACTCCCAGAGGGCAACTCACAGTGGAAGAAGTCTTAAGAGACCAAGATTTCAAGCCATCATTGAGGGTAAGGTAATCTGTATTAATACTGTAGTTATGTAAGCAGGAGGTTTGTTTGAATGGAAAAAGTATAGTTACTTATTGTTACTGTTCTGGAATCTGGCAAGAAAAAGACATTGTTTCTAACTTAACTGCCTCCTAAGGCCATCCACCAGTTTTGTGATAGGTAGGGAACTTCTCTAATTAAACCAAGACAAAAATCCCCAAACCCTAAGAAAGGGCTGAAGCTGGTTGGTAAAATGGAAACAATTATGTCAGTAGCTGTGTGAGCATTCAATAATGCCGATTTCATTCAGAAACCTGCCAAGTGCCCATTGACATTAACCCAAGTCCTATGTTGCACCCAAGGAAAGGTGCTGAGCTCTGACAGTGAAATTCTGATAGTCACAATCTCTGTCTCAGATAAAAGCAGATTCTTTAGTAAAGAGTCTTTCCTGAGTTTCTTCTCCTACTCCCTTGCTAGAAGCAACCAGTTTAAACAGCAGATCCCTACAGTGAAGCTAGAGCATACAGAGTAAGCAAACTGTCACAATGAGGAACAACACCACGATCCTAGTTTTTAGGCCTGCTTTCTGTTGGCCATGGTCCCCTTCTGCTTTAAAAAAACGTGAAAAAAAATAACCAGAACATGAATGTGAAAAAAAGCAAGCACAGAAATGAGGAAGAAAAAAGCTTACAGGAAGAACGGGAAGATGAAAGAGAATGTCAGGATCAAGAGAAACAGTGCTCTGCACAAGAGCATCAGGGGTACAATTAATAAATTGTATACATGAAAACAAATATTAGCTCTTCTGTACCTTCATGCGCTTGCTACTGTGAGATAACTGCAAAGTAAAACTTTGAATGTTCTAAACTTGCATGCTTAGCAGAAGATGAATCTGTTAATGACATTCTTGGTGAATAGAGAATATACTAGAATACATCTGGTATTCTCATAATTATATGCATACATTTTAAGCAGATGCTTACCAACTTATTAACTGTATGGGTCTTACTTTCTATTTCCATTTCTATTCTACTTTATTTAAATAATCATAGCTACATAATTACACACCTTTGGAATTGATTTCCTAGGAATTTTCAGGCCAGCATGAAGCTCCAGGCAGACATGCTCCATGTTAGCAAGTGTCAGAGCTGTGCACTGAAGTGACATGATTTGCCTGTTGGTAAAACTAATAAGAAAACAGAATTGTTTTATTTTAGCCCCAAAGCAGCAGCATGAATCACAGCAGTGGAGGCAACGTGGTAATACAGAGTATAATGACATACTTTTATTCCTGTAAAGTAGCCCTTGGTGATTTCACACCCAGAAGATACATTGCTGCTCTGAGATAGCTGAAGCAGTTTTATCATATGATGCAGACTGCATCAGAAGTGGCTTGCAGCAAACAAGAGAAGTTAGAGGACGAGCTTCCCAGAGGTGCTCTCTGTGAGGCTGATGTCCTCCCACTGCAGTCAACAAAATTCCTCCTAGCTTCTAAAGTAGCAAAGTTTTTAATCAAAGCCCCCACAGCTTCTGAAAACCCTTTGGTCTTACTGTACAATTGTGTGTTTCAGCATAAAGTTTGTCCTAGCACAGAAAAGATACCATTATTACAGCTATGTGAGGCAGAGGTACTGCCAGGAAAGCAGCAGTTAACAAAGACTCTGATACTTTTTTTAGACTACACTTCTGAGGGATTTGTTTTCTGTCCTCCAGGAAGAAGGTTCTGCAGCATCAGGAAAACAAAGATATAAAGCAGCGTCAGATGATAAATGTAAAGTGACTTGTGCTGGAGATGACAAACCTGATGTTACAGACCCTGTCAGAGCTCACTTGCCACAAAGCAGAGAGAGACATGATCAACCAGAATTCAGTACCCGTACAACTGATGAAGTCCAGGGCCTGAAATTTCAGGTAAACTGCTTCTACTATATCAGTGTTACATTTATTAAGCAAATCATGTTCTGATTTAGGTACTTTCTCAGTAGAATATCTTTATAGATGACTATATAATTTTAATAACTTGAGAAACTCTATTTTCACCCACATCAATACTTCAGCATCCTCATTCTTTATTCCAAGGTGTTCCATTAAATTCCTAACTATTTGGACTTGACTTTACAATTCTGGAGAGATCAGATGAACTAGTATGAGCAGTAAGAGCCCGAACAGATGCACAGCAAGAGTCCAGTAAACCTTCAATTTGTCTAAAGTTCTCTGGAGTGAGGCAGAGGAAGTCAGCAAAGCAATTTCAGTTTGTAGAAAGCCAGAAGGAATGGAGAAACAATACAAGCTGACAGCTGAAAATATTTTTGTCAGGATTAAAGCAGCAGAGAAAGTAGCCAGAGGCCAAAGGACCTGCTACTGTAGATACAAACAACAAAATGATTAGCATTCAAGTCACTGATTTTTATATTCTGATGAAAATGAACTGAAACTGTAATACCATGAGCTACAAAATGATGACAGATCTATACAGATCACATCACTAATACTAAACAAGGAATCTGATTCTTTGGGAAAGTTAAGCATCCAGGGAGTTTTGCTAGTGGGACTGACTGCTCATGTTTAAAGCATAGGAACTTGGCCATGAGCTGCAGTGTGCAGTTGCTCAGCAGTAAATTGGATAACTCAGGGTACCCCACCGCCCTCAGAAAAAGCAGCTCACTGGGGTTTAGCCTGGCCTGCAAAGCCTGCAGAGACAGGACTTGAATTAACAGCTTGTGTTCCTCTACTGAACATCCAACACATATTCCAGCACGTTCCTGAGTTGGGGTTCTAGGCAGTGAATTTCATTTGCGTTTTATTTCTTTACCAGAACAGTAAAAGTACAGCTGGGAGAGTGGATTGTGAGCCAGCTGCTCTAAACTCAGTGCCAGCCTACAGTAGCTAATTCACATTCATATCCATGTCACATGGATCATGCTCTCTGTGGCCAACAACATGACATGGAGGTTCTGTCTGAGGATAATATAAAAGAAGCTGTCATCACAAAGGCTTGATCATGTATTTTATTCCACTGATTTTATCTTTAATTGTTTAAAGCAGAAGAGTCTGGAATTACATAGTCACATAATTGGATTTAAAAGGCACACAGTGTACAAATATTTATAAAAATCAGTGTACAAAGTGGGCTGCATATAATTGCATTAAGTAGAAAACAAATATACAGGCTATAAAAATGGAGTCCCAAAGAGGAAGCTACTATTAAAGTGCTAACAAGAAAAAGATATTTATAGTTCATTACATGCATTAAAAAGAGCAGTGTATTTTATTCCTGTGATTGCCAGGAAACAACAAGTATCACAGAAAAAAAGTTAAATCAATACTTTGTCCTGCACTGACATCTACTACATGGGTTTGCTGCACCATGCCCTCTGAGACTGCTGTGACAGAATAGATGCCAGGAGAAACGTCAATGTAGAAGTCTTTGGAAGCTTTTCTGGGCTTTGAGAGAGAGAGAAAAAAGAGAAAGCTCCATTACTGGTTAGTAATCTTAGATTCCCCCCCCAAAAAATTTTGAATTTAGGTAAAAAAATTACATTTTAGCTGCTATATAAATGTACTAAGATTTTTCTAAATATATAGGCAGAATGGACAAAACTGTAAAATGTTTCTGTCAGTAAAAAAATAGCAAGTGCCATACTCAAAGTATTTCATCTAATGTTTCCATCAATGGAAGTAATCACTGTGCTGTAATCTATGTCTCAAAAAACTGAAAGTTACCAACATAGACAGCTTTGAATATAAACCAGGAAAACATTCCATATACCAGGGGTGCTTCCAGTAATTTGTACTGCGGTACAGATTCCATATTTCTCATCTTTTGTGGTTTAGAAGTTCCTGAAATTGATTTGGTGAGGTGTTCAGGCTTTGGAAAATAAAAAGTGTTTTGTTCTCCTTGAGGAACAGGAGTCTTCAGAGAGCCTGTGGGAGCACCAAGAGCAAGAATGCCCCAATCTGGTTTCTAATTAATTGTGCAAGTCTCTGTATGCCCATTTGACTGCCTATACACAGATTATGATTGTGAATGCACCACTGGTTAATCTTCTGTGCCATCAAGGTCTCCACATCTCTCACAATTTTTAACCAGCTTGATGCAAAATGATAAAGAAATGCTATCAAATACGTCCACTTAAAACCAAAGTATTCTATAAACTTACACGTTGCTGGAAAGTTTGAGCTTGATTGGGTGCTGTGGAACCTTCAGTCCTCTGGAAAGACAAAGACACTGTTTTCTAATGATCCAGCACACAAGACAAATCCAGCCCAAGGGAGGGGATGCTTTAGGTGCATGAACTTCTGCCTCCACAGGTGGACTGAGATGACACTGACTGATGCCACAGGAAGTTATTCTGCATTCCCCCATCCAACAAAAGGCTTAGATCAGCCCAGGTGCTTCTAAATCCATAAGGCCTACCTACGTACATTAGTGTGAGTGTCACAGACACGACGAGGATAACAATTGTTCCATAGCAAGGGAAGAATAGCTTTTAATCAAAACCAAAAGTACCTACTTACCACTTTTTCTGTGGACTCCATCACTCTTTCACAGGCTTGCCTGTTATGGTATTTGCAGAAGTGTGTCATTTCATGCTCTTTGCATCTGTGGGCTGCCATGCCACCATAGAACTTCTGGACAACAAGAGAAACAGAGAATATTATGTGGGAGGCATCAAACCATACTCACAGCTACTGCAGGTTTACAACGGAAAGTGGAACTGCACAGCTACTGATGTTCTGTATTAATTGGCTGGCTTGTTCTCTGTGAGGTGATGAAAACAATGCCTGGATGTTCACAGGACACCTGCCTTCTGGTACGAGATTGTCAGGCCCAATTTTAGGTGCCTGTCTCCTGATACAGTACGTAGGGTAGCAACTCTTACAGCTCAGCACTGAATTCAAGAAAATGGCAGAAGGAATATTCTGGAAGTACCTACGTGATCAGGCTGTTCAAGAAAAGCTCTGGTGGAAGAAAGCGTGGTTATGGGTCCTTAATAGGACATATATAGAAGCCAGGTGCTCTGCAACCCAGTCAGTGAAGATTGGTTCTGCTGGGCATGTGCAGCAGCAGTTCTTTAAAAGCAGAACACATTAATACTGAAATATGAGTCAGTAAAAAAGCTAAATCGTCTTCAAGGCTGGTACCAGTTGCATGAAAGTTTTGAGAAGCATATTTAAGTCCACAGCAGCCCTCTTCTGGTTCCACTGCAAAGGTACTGGAATCTTCTCCACTGCAAATTAAACTCTTGAGTACAGTTCTGCTGCCATCTGTTGTCACCAGAGAACTCCTCCCAGGGTTACCCTTCTGATCACAGGGACTAAAAAGTTCCAAAATATCTGTCTTATTTCTTATATGTTTTTCTTGTCCCTGACTGCCAAGACTAAACGTAACAAAAATAAGGCCAATAGCAATTCTTGTTTCCAAATCCACTGCTGTGCTTTATTCCTTGAGCTTATGCACAAATCAACAGATCTGGTTGCTTGTATTGCAGTTTCTGTGTAACTACGCCTAAAACACATCAAATGTTCTGACCTGTGCTTCACAAAGCATCTCTTTTACATGATGGCATAGAGCAAAGAAACAAAATCCAACTTTTGGTGAGAAATGTAGGTAAACTTTGGTACCTTATTAATTCCAAACAACTCATCTTAAATCACAATTTTAATTGTTTGCATTCACATGCTTAAATGGTTATGTTCAGCTGTGGATTTTTATTTGCACTTTGTAAACTTCATCCCTGAACTTATGGGTCTGACAATTTCCTGCTTTTATGACTCTTCTTCTCAGAATATGACTGAAGCTGTACTGTCTTGGCTGATGCATAAACATGGAGGTCATCCACTGCTTGTTCCAACTCTAATACTCTTAACTGGCCATAAGATAAACCCAAAGAATAATTTAGTTTGGAAAACACCCTTAGGATCATAAAGTCCAACTGTAAACTTAGCACTGATAAGGATGAGTCTCTACACTCTTTGTTTCATCTTGTGTAAAACTCTATTCTGACCAAGCTTTTTTAGGATTAACTGGTTACCGTGTATGTAGTGCTTTGAAATGGTAAAGAAGTTGCTGAAGAGCAAATCATTTGGTGTGCTGAAGTACTGTTTTCTCTAATTTCGTTGCAGACTTAGCCTCTGTTATTAGCTCTGCAGGCAGTGAGATCCCTGCTGTGTTACCATAACAGATCCCAAAAGGCACAGATGATGTCAACTGCAGTGGAGTTTTCAGAGCCTTCAATGCAGTAGTTGGACTGCAGGGCTGAGTCCACAAGGATGGGCTGGCAGAGATCAAGTCCCAGTGTGTTCACCCAGTAGAGCAATGACACGTGGCAGCCAGAGCCAGCATGAGAGCAGTGGAGCTGTGCACCTGTACGCTATACCTCTCAATTTCTACTTATCACAAAGAACTGAGCCCACACTCCTCATCCAGTAACAACATCCCAAATTGGGCTTGACCTGGTTTCATCTGGGATGGAGCTGGTTTTAATCCTAGCAGCTGATACAGTGTTGTGTTTTGGATTTAGTACGACTGTAATGTTGACAACAAACTGATGTTTTGGTTGTTATCGAGTAGTGCTTACCTTAAGTCAAAGACTTTTCAGTGTCTCATGCTCTGCCAGGGAAGAGGTGCACAAAAAGCTGGGAGGGAGGATGGCTGTGACAGCTGACCCAAACTAGCCAAAAGGATATTCCATACCATAGAATGTCATGTATATAAACTGGGGGAGTTGTTCAGGGGAGATGATTGCTGTTTGGGGACTGGCTGGGCACTGGTCAGTGGGTGGTAAGCAACTGTGTTGTGCATCACTTGTTCTTCTTGGCTTCTATTTCTCTGTCTCCTTTTGGTTACAATTATTGTTGCTATTATCGTTAGTATTATTATATTTTACTTTGTTTCAATTATTAAACTGTTCTTAGCTCAACCCGTGAGTTTTATTTTCTCCTGATTCTCTTCCCCATCCCAACAGGGGAGGTGGGCAGGGAGTGAGAGAGCTGGGCTGGGCTGGGCTGGGCTTAATTCACAACAACAACACTGGGGAGGTTAAATTCAGAGTGAACACGTGACACAAACCAATCTCTCTGCTCGAGATTCAAACTCTCCCTGACTTCCACAACCCAGAACAGGCTATCAGCCAGCAGGAGTGGTTTACATTTCCCTGATGAAAACAAAGGCTTACTATGTCATAAGGCCACTCTGCAGCAGAGATACTTTGGAGTACTGGAAACACTCCATACATTGTGACACAACGTAATTTGTGATGTCACCTGACATTTCTGCCTCTCTAACCATACTGCCTTTCCACCAAGAAACTGAGAAATCCTGTGCCTATGTTTGAATCAGGCTACTGGTACTGTCAATATGAAATGCTGATAGTGGTGTTCATCAGCTAAGGTGGCACAAGCTCAGCTGGTCAGGATGACACGAATGAAATGTACCCTACAACATGATGCTGAATGCCCCAAATTTCTTCATCTAGGCCGGCACCAGAGGCTTACTGACTGAACTCTTGCCATGCAATGAGCAAAACTGAATACTGATTTTTGCAGTAAAAGTAGTGCCAACAGCCCTCTGCCAGGCACATCATAAACATTCCCCTTTGCAGGGGTCTAGGGGTGACACCTCACCTCGCATTCCTTTGAGATTTCACTCAGGTGCTTCATCATCGAAGCGAAGGATGCGCTGAGGCGTTCGGAGTCTTCCTCCTGCAATTACAGACATTGCTCGTCACCAAGTGTGCTGCTCGCCGCTTAGAGCCAGAGGGTGCCAGGTGATTGAACAGCAACGCCCTGGAGGCTGTCTCTGGGGTGACACAGCCGCGGGTGGCACAACGCCGTGGCGACACCGGGGCACCCGCTGCAGCCCGGGGGCCACCCGGCGGGGCCGGCAGCTCGCCCCGGTGGCGTGTTTGGGAGGGCCCGCGGCCGTCCCGGGGGTCCCTTTACGCGGACATATCTCTCTGTGAGCGCGTGTGTAGGTGCAGCACTGACCGGGGCCGCGCCCGCCGCCCGCCGCCGCCG